>CM056572.1:7830305-8175305 GCA_029721515.1 Synanceia verrucosa
AGTCATATTATAATTAGTGTATATAAACAGTCATAATATGATTAATGTATATAAACAGTCATATTACAGTAAGTGTATATAAACAGTCATAATATAATTAGTGTATAAAAACAGTCATAATATAATTAGTGTATATAAACAGTCATATTACAGTAAGCGTAAAAACAGTCATAATATAATTAGTATGTATAAACACTCATAACATAATTAGTGTAAATAAACAGTCATATTATAATTAGTGTATATAAACAGTCATTATATAATTAGTGTATATAAACAGTGATATTATGATTAGTGGACATAAACAGTCATATTACAGTGAGTGTATATAAACAGTCATAATATAGTAAGTGTATAAAAACAGTCAGAGTAAGTGTATAAAAACAGTCATTATAGCAAGTGTATATAGACAGTCATATTACAGTAAGTGAAAAAACAGTCATTTTATAATTAGTGTATATAAACACTCATATTACAGTAATTATAATTAGTGTATATAAACAGTCATATTATAATTAGTGTATATAAACAGTCATACGATGATTAATGTATATAAACAGTCATATTATAATTAGTGTATATAAACAGTCATATTACAGTAAGTGTAAAAAGACAGTCATTATATAATTAGTGTATATAAACAGTCATATTATGATTAGTGGACATAAACAGTCATATTACAGTGAGTGTATATAAACAGTCATATTATAATTAATGTATATAAACAGTCATAATATAGTAAGTGTATAAAAACAGTCAGATTAAGTGTATAAAAACAGTCATTATAGTAAGTGTATATAGACAGTCATATTACAGTAAGTGAAAAAACAGTCATTTTATAATTAGTGTATATAAACACTCATATTACAGTAAGTGAAAAAAACAGTCATAATTAGTGTATACAAACAGTCATATTACAGTAAGCGTAAAAAAACAGTCATAATATAATTAGTGTATATAAACAGTCATATTATAGTGTATAAAAACAGTCATATTACAGTAAGTGTAAAAACAGTCATAATATAATTAGTGTATATAAACAGTCATATTATAGTAAGTGTATATAAACAGTCATATTATAATTAGTGTATATAAACAGTCATATTATAGTAAGTGTATATAAACAGTCATATTATAATAAGTGTATATAAACAGTCATATTATAGTAAGTGTATATAAACAGTCATATTACAGTAAGCCTAAAAAAACAGTCATAATATAATTAGTGTATATAAACAGTCATATTATAGTCAGTGTATATAAACAGTCATTTTATAATTAGTGTATATAAACAGTCATATTATAATTAGTGTATAAAAACAGTCATATTACAGTAAGTGTAAAAAACAGTCATAATATAATTAGTGTATATAAACAGTCATATTATAGTCAGTGTATATAAACAGTCATTTTATAATTAGTGTATATAAACAGTCATATTATAGTGAGTGTATATAAACAGTCATAATATAATTAGTGTATATAAACAGTCATATTATAATTAGTGTATAAAAACAGTCATATTACAGTAAGTGTAAAAACAGTCATAATATAATTAGTGTATATAAACAGTCATGTTATAGTAAGTGTATATAAACAGTCATATTAGAGTAAGTATATAAAAACAGTCATTATAATTAGTGTATATAAACAGTCATATTACAGTAAGTGTATATAAAACAGTCATAATATAATTAGTGTATATAAACAGTCATATTACAGTAAGTGTAAAAAACAGTCATAATATAATTAGTGTATATAAACAGTCATGTTATAGTAAGTGTATATAAACAGTCATATTATAATTAGTGTATAAAAACAGTCATATTACAGTAAGTGTAAAAACAGTCATAATATAATTAGTGTATATGAACAGTCATATTACAGTAAGTGTATAAAAACAGTCATAATATAATTAGTGTATGTAAACAGTCATATTATAGTCAGTGTATATAAACAGTCATTTTATAATTAGTGTATATAAACAGTCATATTACAGTAAGTGTAAAAAACAGTCATATTACAGTAAGTGTATATAAACAGTCATAATATAATTAATGTATATAAACAGTTATAATATAGTAAGTGTATAAAAACAGTCATATTAGAGTAAGTATATAAAAACAGTCATTATAATTAGTGTATATAGACAGTCATATTACAGTAAGTGTAAAAAAACAGTCATAATATAATTAGTGTGTATAAACAGTCATATTATAATTAGTGTATAAAAACAGTCATATTAGAGTAAGTGGATAAAAACAGTCATTATAATTAGTGTATATAAACAGTCATATTATAGTAAGTGTATAAAAGCAGTCATGTTATACTAAGTGTAAAAAACAGTCATACTATAATTAGTGTATATAAACAGTCATATTATAGTAAGTGTATAAAAACAGTCATACTATAATTAGTGTATATAAACAGTCATATTATAGTAAGTGTATGAAAACAGTCATTATAATTAGTGTATATAAACAGTCATATTATAGTAAGTGTATAAAAGCAGTCATGTTATACTAAGTGTAAATAAACAGTCATACTATAATTAGTGTATATAAACAGTCATATTATAGTAAGTGTATAAAAACAGTCATTATAATTAGTGTATATAAACAGTCATATGACAGTAAGTGTAAAAACAGTCATAATATAATTAGTATATATATACAGTCATATTATGATTAGTGTATATATACAGTCATATTATGATTAGTGTATATAAACAGTCATATTATATTTAGTGTATATAAACAGTCATATTATAATTAGTGTATATAAACAGTCATATTATAGTAAGTGTATCAAAACAGTCATATTATAGTAAGTATATAAAAACAGTCATATTATAATTAGTGTATATAAACAGTCATATTATAATTAGTGTATAAAAACAGTCATATTATAGTGTATTAAAATAATCATATTATAATAAGTGTATATAAACAGTCATATTATAATTAGTGTATATAAACAGTCATATTATAGTAAGTGTATTAAAATAATCATATTATAATAAGTGTATATAAACAGTCATATTATAGTAAGTGTATATAAACAGTCATATTATAGTTAGTGTATATAAACAGTCATATTATAATTAGTGTATATAAACAGTCATATTATAGTTAGTGTATATAAACAGTCATATTATGATTAGTGTATATAAACAGTCATATTATAGTAAGTGTATATAAACAGTCATATTATAGTAAGTGAATAAAAACAGTCATATTATAGTAAGTGTATATAAACAGTCATATCATAGTAAGTGAATAAAAACAGTCATATTATAGTAAGTGTATATAAACAGTCATATTATAGTAAGTGAATAAAAACAGTCATATTATAGTAAGTGAATAAAAACAGTCATATTATAGTAAGTGTATATAAACAGTCATATTATAGTTAGTGTATATAAACAGTCATATTATAATTAGTGTATATAAACAGTCATATTATAATTAGTGTATATAAACAGTCATATTATAATTAGTGTATATAAACAGTCATATTATAATTAGTGTATATAAACAGACATATTATAATTAGTGTATATAAACAGTCATATTATAATTAGTGTATATAAACAATCATTTTATAGTAAGTGTATCTAAACAGTGATATTACAGTAAGTGTATAAAAACAGTCATATTATAATTAGTGTATATAAACAGTCATATTATAGTAAGTGTATATAAACAGTCATATTATAGTTAGTGTATATAAACAGTCATATTATAATTAGTGTATATAAACAGTCATATTATAATTAGTGTATATAAACAGTCATATTATAGTAAGTGTATATAAACAGTCATATCATAGTAAGTCAATAAAAACAGTCATATTATAGTAAGTGTATATAAACAGTCATATTATAGTAAGTGAATAAAAACAGTCATATTATAGTAAGTGAATAAAAACAGTCATATTATAGTAAGTGTAAAAAACAGTCATATTATAATTAGTGTATATAAACAGTCATATTATAGTTAGTGTATATAAACAGTCATATTATAATTAGTGTATATAAACAGACATATTATAATTAGTGTATATAAACAGTCATATTATAGTTAGTGTATATAAACAGTCATATTATAATTAGTGTATATAAACAGTCATATTATAGTTAGTGTATATAAACAGTCATATTATAATTAGTGTATATAAACAGACATATTATAATTAGTGTATATAAACAGTCATATTATAATTAGTGTATATAAACAATCATTTTATAGTAAGTGTATCTAAACAGTGATATTACAGTAAGTGTATAAAAACAGTCATATTATAATTAGTGTATATAAACAGTCATATTATAGTTAGTGTATATAAACAGTCATATTATAATTAGTGTATATAAACAGTCATATTATAGTAAGTGTATATAAACAGTCATTTTATGATTAGTGTATATAAACAGTCATATTATATTTAGTGTATATAAACAGTCATATTATATATAGTGTATATAAACAGTCATAGTAAGTGCATAAAAACAGTCATATTATATATAGTGTATATAAACAGTCATATTATAATTAGTGTATATAAACAGTCATAGTAAGTGCATAAAAACAGTCATGATATAGTAAGTGTAAAACAAGCAGTCATAGTATGTTTTAAAAACAGTCATATTATATTAAGTCTTAAATGAAGTAGTCTACAGTATTCAGGCCATTTAAAAGTTTTAAACAGTGAAAAGTTGTTCTAGTTTATTTCCAGTGAAGGAAGTAAACACGAAGTGAAGCTCTAAAACACTGTTGATTTTGTTGAAATGCACTCTTGCATGTGTGGAAAATATGTGTTTTTTTGCGACACAATGGAACGTGACAACATAAAACTGTGTTATGAATCAGAAATTATGCACAGTATGGGACCCTTAATATTTATAACTTTGTGATGTCACAATGTTGCAGTGTTTGCACTGTTTGGTGCGTTAGAGTTAAACAACAAGGTGTCGACCCTCAGAAGTCTGACCGTACTCTTTCGTTTGTTGCAGTTTTGTGGCGGCGGCAGGAAGCGCAGATCTCCAGGTCTACGTATGAAGACGGCAGCCGCAGCCTCATCACAGCCAAGAAGAAGACAGCTCCCCTTTTGATCGATTACACAGCACGTACGGTATGGACTTAATTTGTGTTTACCAGTTAAAGTCATTAGTGAAAGGTTGGAGTTTGTTCAGCAGGTGTTAGTAGAGTAAAGGTCACTGCAGCGCCGTATGTAGAGAGAGTTCAAGGGCTCCATCTTTAAGACATAAGTCATCTTATATAGTAAGTGTATATAAACACTCATATTATCATTAGTGTATCTAAACAGTCATATTATAGTAAGTGTATATAAACAGTCATATTATAATAAGTGTATATGAACAGTCATATTATAATTAGTGTACATAAACAGTCATATTATAATTAGTGGACATAAACAGTCATATTATAGTAAGTGTACATAAACAGTCATATTATAATTAGTGTATATAAACAGTCATATTATAGTAAGTGTATATAAACAGTCATATTATAATTAGTGTATATAAACAGTCATATTATAGTAAGTGTATATAAACAGTCATACTGTACTCTTTTGTTTGTTGCAGTTTTGTATGGCGGCAGGAAGCAGATCTCCAGGTCTACGTGTATGAAGACGGCAGCCGCACCTCATCACAGCCAAGAAGAAGACAGCTCCCCTTTTGATCGATTACACAGCACGTACGGTATGGACTTAATTTGTGTTTACCAGTTAAAGTCATTAGTGAAAGGTTGGAGTTTGTTCAGCAGGTGTTAGTAGAGTAAAGGTCACTGCAGCGCCGTATGTAGAGAGAGTTCAAGGGCTCCATCTTTAAGACATAAGTCATCTTATATAGTAAGTGTATATAAACACTCATATTATCATTAGTGTATCTAAACAGTCATATTATAGTAAGTGTATATAAACAGTCATATTATAATAAGTGTATATGAACAGTCATATTATAATTAGTGTATATAAACAGTCATATTATAGTAAGTGTATATAAACAGTCATATTATAATTAGTGTATATAAACAGTCATATTATAGTAAGTGTATATAAACAGTCATATTATAATAAGTGTATATAAACAGTCATATTATAATTAGTGTATATAAACAGTCATATTATAGTAAGTGTATATAAACAGTCATATTATAATTAGTGTATATAAACAGTCATATTATAGTAAGTGTATATAAACAGTCATATTATAATAAGTGTATATAAACAGTCATATTATAATTAGTGTATATAAACAGTCATATTATAGTAAGTGGAAAAAACAGTCATATTATAATTAGTGTATATAAACAGTCATATTATGATTAGTGTATATAAACAGTTATATTACAGTAAGTGTATAAAAACAGTTATATTACAGTAAGTGTATAAAAACAGTCATATTATAGTAAGTGTATATAAACAGTCATATCATAATTAGTGTATATAAACAGTCATATTATATTTAGTGTATATAAACAGTCATATTATAGTTAGTGTATATAAACAGTCATATTATAATTAGTGTATATAAACAGTCATATTATAGTTAGTGTATATAAACAGTCATATTATAGTTAGTGTATATAAACAGTCATATTATAGTTAGTGTATATAAACAGTCATATTATAATTAGTGTATATAAACAGTCATATTATAGTAAGTGTATATAAACAGTCATATTATAATTAGTGTATATAAACAGTCATATTATAGTAAGTGTATGAAAACAGTCATATTATAGAAAGTGTATAAAAACAGTCATGTTATAATTAGTTTATATAAACAGTCATATTTTAATTAGTGTATATAAACAGTCATATTATAGAAAGTGTATAAAAACAGTCATATTATAGTAAGTGTATATAAACAGTCATATTATAATTAGTGTTTATAAACAGTCATATTATAATTAGTATATATAAACAGTCATATTATAGTAAGTGTATATAAACAGTCATATTATGATTAGTTTATATAAAGTTATATTATAATTAATATATATAAATAGTCATATTATAATTAGTGTATATAAACAGTCATATTGTAGTAAGTGTATAAAAACAGTCATATTATAATTAGTGTATATAAACAGTCATATTGCAGTAAGTGTATATAAACAGTCATATTATAGTAAGTGTATATAAACAGTCATATTATAGTAAGTGTATATAAACAGTCATATCATAATTATAATATAGAAACAGTCATATTATAGTAAGTGAATAAAAACAGTCATAATTAGTGTATGTAAAGAGTCATATTATAATTAGTGTATATAAACAGTCATATTATAGTAAGTGTATAAAAACAGTCATATTATAATTAGTGTATATAAGCAGTCATATTATAATTGGTGTATATAAACAGTCATATTATAGTAAGTGTATATGAACAGTCATGTTATAATTAGTGTATAAAAACAATCATATTATAGTAAGTGTATCAAACAGTCATATTATGATTAGTGTATATATACAGTCATAATTAGTGTATAAAACAGTCATATTATGATTAGTGTATATATACAGTCATATTATGATAAGTGTATGTATACAGTCATATTATGATTAGTGTATATAAACAGTCATATTATATTTCGTGTATATAAACAGTCATATTATAATTAGTGTATATAAACAGTCATATTATAATTAGTGTATAAAACAGTCATATTATAGTAAGTGTATTAAAATAATCATATTATAAGTAGTGTATATAAACAGTCATATTATAGTAAGTGCATATAAACAGTCATATTATAATTAGTGTATATAAACAGTCATATTATATTAAGCAGTGATATTATAGTAAGTGTATATAAACAGTCATGTTATAGTACGTGTATGAAAACAGTCATATTATAGAAAGTGTGTATAAACAGTCATATTATAGTGAGTGTATGTAAACAGTCATATTTTAACTAGTGTATATAAACAGTCATATTATAATTAGTGTATATAAACAGTCATATTATAGTAAGTCTATATAAACAGTCATATTATAGTAAGTGTATCAAACAGTCATATTATGATTAGTGTATATATACAGTCATATTATGATTAGTGTATATAAACAGTCATAATTAGTGTATAAAACAGTCATATTATGATTAGTATATATATACAGTCATATTATGATTAGTGTATATAAACAGTCATATTATGATTAGTGTATATAAACAGTCATATTATATTTAGTGTATATAAACAGTCATATTATAATTAGTGTATATAAACAGTCATATTATAGTAAGTCTATATAAACAGTCATATTATAGTAAGTGTATATAAACAGTCATATTATAATTAGTGTATATAAACAGTCATATTATAATTAGTGTATATAAACAATCATATTATAGTAAGTGTATCAAACAGTCATATTATAATTAGTGTATATAAACAGTCATATTATAGTAAGTGTATAAAACAGTCATATTATGATTAGTGTATATATACAGTCATATTATGATAGTTGTATATATACAGTCATATTATGATTAGTGTATATAAACAGTCATATTATGATAGTGTATATAAACAGTCATATTATAGATTAGTGTATAAAAACAGTCATATTATAGTGTATATAAACAGTCATATTATAATTAGTGTATATAAACAGTCATATTATAGTAAGTCTATATAAACAGTCATATTATAGTAAGTGTATCAAACAGTCATATTATGATTAGTGTATATATACAGTCATATTATGATTAGTGTATATAAACAGTCATAATTAGTGTATAAAACAGTCATATTATGATTAGTGTATATAAACAGTCATATTATGATTAGTGTATATAAACAGTCATATTATATTTAGTGTATATAAACAGTCATATTATAATTAGTGTATATAAACAGTCATATTATAATTAGTGTATATAAACAGTCATATTATAGTAAGTCTATATAAACAGTCATATTATAGTAAGTGTATATAAATAATCATATTATAATAAGTGTATATAAACAGTCATATTATAGTAAGTGTATATAAACAGTCATATTATAATTAGTGTATATAAACAGTCATATTATAGTTAGTGTATATAAACA
This sequence comes from Synanceia verrucosa, assembly GCA_029721515.1. Lineage (NCBI taxonomy): Eukaryota > Metazoa > Chordata > Actinopteri > Perciformes > Synanceiidae > Synanceia > Synanceia verrucosa. Next base: position 7,839,399 of record CM056572.1, read on the forward strand.
GTCATATTATAAGTAGTGTATATAAACAGTCATATTATATTAAGTGTATATAAACAGTCATATTATAATTAGTGTATATAAACAGTCATATTATAGTAAGTGTATGAAAACAGTCATATTATAGAAAGTGTATATAAACAGTCATATTATAATTAGTGTATATAAACAGTCATATTATAGAAAGTGTATATAAACAGTCATATTATAGATAGTGTATATAAACAGTCATATTATAATTAGTGTATATAAACAGTCATATTATAATTAGTGTATATAAACAGTCATATTATAATTAGTGTATATAAACAGTCATATTATAATTAGTGTATATAAACAGTCATATTATAATTAGTGTATATAAACAGTCATATTATAATTAGTGTATATAAACAGTCATATTATAGTAAGTGTATATAAACAGTCATATTATAATTAGTGTATATAAACAGTCATATTATAGTTAGTGTATATAAACAGTCATATTATAGTAAGTGTATATAAACAGTCATATTATAGTTAGTGTATATAAACAGTCATATTATAATTAGTGTATATAAACAGTCATATTATAGTTAGTGTATATAAACAGTCATATTATAATTAGTGTATATAAACAGTCATATTATAGTTAGTGTATATAAACAGTCATATTATAATTAGTGTATATAAACAGTCATATTATAGTAAGTGTATATAAACAGTCATATTATAATTAGTGTATATAAACAGTCATATTATAGTTAGTGTATATAAACAGTCATATTATAGTAAGTGTATATAAACAGTCATATTATAATTAGTGTATATAAACAGTCATATTATAGTAAGTGTATATAAACAGTCATATTATAGTTAGTGTATATAAACAGTCATATTATAATTAGTGTATATAAACAGTCATATTATAGTTAGTGTATATAAACAGTCATATTATAATTAGTGTATATAAACAGTCATATTATAGTAAGTGTATATAAACAGTCATATTATAGTAAGTGTATATAAACAGTCATATTATAATTAGTGTATATAAACAGTCATATTATAGTAAGTGTATATAAACAGTCATATTATAGTAAGTGTATATAAACAGTCATATTATAATTAGTGTATATAAACAGTCATATTATAATTAGTGTATATAAACAGTCATATTATAATTAGTGTATAAAAACAGTCATATTATAGTAAGTGTATATAAACAGTCATATTATAATTAGTGTATATAAACAGTCATATTATAATTAGTGTGTATAAACAGTCATATTATAATTAGTGTATATAAACAGTCATATTATGATTAGTGTATATAAACAGTCATATTATAATTAGTGTATATAAACAGTCATATTATAATTAGTGTATATAAACAGTCATATTATAGTAAGTGTATAAAAACAGTCATATTATAGTAAGTGTATATAAACAGTCATGTTATAATTAGTGTATATAAACAGTCATATTATTTTGTATATAAACAGTCATATTATAATTAGTGTATATAAACAGTCATATTATAGTAAGTGTATAAAAACAGTCATATTATAATTAGTGTATATAAACAGTCATATTATAGTAAGTGTATATAAACATTCATATTATAGTAAGTGTATATAAACAGTCATGTTATAATTAGTGTATAAAAACAATCATATTATAGTAAGTGTATCAAACAGTCATATTATGATTAGTGTATATATACAGTCATAATTAGTGTATAAAACAGTCATATTATGATTAGTGTATATATACAGTCATATTATGATAAGTGTATGTATACAGTCATATTATGATTAGTGTATATAAACAGTCATATTATAGTGTATATAAACAGTCATATTATAATTAGTGTATATAAACAGTCATATTATAATTAGTGTATATAAACAGTCATATTATAGTAAGTGTATTAAAATAATCATATTATAATAAGTGTATATAAACAGTCATATTATAGTAAGTGTATATAAACAGTCATATTATACTTAGTGTATATAAACAGTCATATGATAAGTAGTGTATATAAACAGTCATATTATATTAAGTGTATAAAACAGTCATATTATAATTAGTGTATATAAACAGTCATATTATATTAAGTGTATATAAACAGTGATATTATAAGTGTATATAAACAGTCATAGTAAGTGTATATAAACAGTCATGTGATAGTAAGTGTATGAAAACAGTCATATTATAGTAAGTGTATATAAACAGTCATATTATAATTGTGTATATAAACAGTCATATTATAGTAAGTGTATATAAACAGTCATAATTTTTGTATATAAACAGTCATATTATAATTAGTGTATATAAACAGTCATATTATAGTAAGTGTATATAAACAGTCATATTATAATTGGTGTATATAAACAGTCATATTATAATTAGTGTATATAAACAGTCATATTATAGTAAGTGTATATAAACAGTCATGTTATAATTAGTGTATATAAACAGTCATATTATAGTAAGTGTATCAAACAGTCATATTATGATTAGTGTATATAAACAGTCATAATTAGTGTATAAAACAGTCATATTATGATTAGTGTATATAAACAGTCATATTATGATAAGTGTATATAAACAGTCATATTATGATTAGTGTATATAAACAGTCATATTATAATTAGTGTATATAAACAGTCATATTATAGTAAGTGTATATAAACAGTCATATTATAATTAGTGTATATAAACAGTCATATTATAATTAGTGTATATAAACAGTCATATTATAGTAAGTGTATATAAACAGTCATATTATAGTAAGTGTATATAAACAGTCATATTATAGTTAGTGTATATAAACAGTCATATTATAATTAGTGTATATAAACAGTCATATTATAGTGTATATAAACAGTCATATTATAATTAGTGTATATAAACAGTCATATTATAATTAGTGTATATAAACAGTCATATTATAGTAAGTGTATATAAACAGTCATATTATAGTAAGTGTATATAAACAGTCATATTATAGTAAGTGTATATAAACAGTCATATTATAATTAGTGTATATAAACAGTCATATTATAATTAGTGTATATAAACAGTCATATTATAGTAAGTGTATATAAACAGTCATATTATAATTAGTGTATATAAACAGTCATATTATAGAAAGTGTATAAAAACAGTCATATTATAATTAGTGTATATAAACAGTCATATTATAGTAAGTGTATATAAACAGTCATATTATAATTAGTGTATATAAACAGTCATATTATAGTAAGTGTATATAAACAGTCATATTATAGTAAGTGTATATAAACAGTCATATTATAATTAGTGTATATAAACAGTCATATTATAGTTAGTGTATATAAACAGTCATATTATAATTAGTGTATATAAACAGTCATATTATGATTAGTGTATATAAACAGTCATATTATGATTAGTGTATATAAACAGTCATATTATAATTAGTGTATATAAACAGTCATATTATAATTAGTGTATATAAACAGTCATATTATAGTAAGTGTATATAAACAGTCATATTATAGTAAGTGTATATAAACAGTCATATTATAATTAGTGTATAAAAACAGTCATATTATAGTAAGTGTATAAAAACAGTCATATTATAGTAAGTGTATATAAACAATCATATTATAATAAGTGTATATAAACAGTCATATTATAGTAAGTGTATATAAACAGTCATATTATAATTAGTGTATATAAACAGTCATATTATAATTAGTGTATATAAACAGTCATATTATAGTAAGTGTATATAAACAGTCATATTATAGTAAGTGTATATAAACAGTCATATTATAATTAGTGTATATAAACAGTCATATTATAGTAAGTGTATATAAACAGTCATATTATAATTAGTGTATATAAACAGTCATATTATAATTAGTGTATATAAACAGTCATATTATAGTAAGTGTATATAAACAGTCATATTATAGTAAGTGTATATAAACAGTCATATTATAATTAGTGTATATAAACAGTCATATTATAATTAGTGTATATAAACAGTCATATTATAGTAAGTGTATATAAACAGTCATATTATAGTAAGTGTATATAAACAGTCATATTATAGTAAGTGTATATAAACAGTCATATTATAATTAGTGTATATAAACAGTCATATTATAGTAAGTGTATATAAACAGTCATATTATAATTAGTGTATATAAACAGTCATATTACAGTAAGTGTATATAAACAGTCATATTATAATTAGTGTATATAAACAGTCATATTATAGTTAGTGTATATAAACAGTCATATTATAGTAAGTGTATATAAACAGTCATATTATGATTAGTGTATATAAACAGTCATATTATAATTAGTGTATATAAACAGTCATATTATAGTAGTGTATATAAACAGTCATATTATGATTAGTGTATATAAACAGTCATATTATGATTAGTGTATATAAACAGTCATATTATATTTAGTGTATATAAACAGTCATATTATAGTAAGTGTATTAAAACAGTCATATTATAATTAGTGTATATAAACAGTCATATTATAATTAGTGTATATAAACAGTCATATTATAATGAGTGTATATAAACAGTCATATTATAATTAGTGTATATAAACAGTCATATTATAGTTAGTGTATATAAACAGTCATATTATAATTAGTGTATATAAACAGTCATATTATAATTAGTGTATATAAACAGTCATATTATAGTAAGTGTATATAAACAGTCATATTATAATTAGTGTATATAAACAGTCATATTATAGTAAGTGTATATAAACAGTCATATTATAGTAAGTGTATATAAACAGTCATATTATAATTAGTGTATATAAACAGTCATATTATAGTAAGTGTATAAAAACAGTCATATTATAATTAGTGTATATAAGCAGTCATATTATAATTAGTGTATATAAACAGTCACATTATAGTAAGTGTATATAAGCAGTCATATTATAATTAGTGTATATAAACAGTCATATATGTGTCGACCCTCAGAAGTCTTACTGTACTCTTTTGTTTGTTGCAGTTTTGTGGTGGCGGCAGGAAGCGCAGATCTCCAGGTCTACGTATGAAGACGGCAACCGCAGCCTCATCACAGCCAAGAAGAAGACAGCTCCCCTTTTGATCGTATATACACAGCAGTCATGGACTTAATTTGTGTTTACCAGTTAAAGTCATTAGTGAAAGGTTGGAGTTTGTTCAGCAGGTGTTAGTAGAGTAAAGGTCACTGCAGCGCCGTATGTAGAGAGAGTTCAAGGGCTCCATCTTTAAGACATAAGTCATCTTATATAGTAAGTGTATATAAACACTCATATTATCATTAGTGTATCTAAACAGTCATATTATAGTAAGTGTATATAAACAGTCATATTATAATAAGTGTATATGAACAGTCATATTATAATTAGTGTACATAAACAGTCATATTATAATTAGTGTACATAAACAGTCATATTATAGTAAGTGGAAAAAACAGTAATATTATAATTAGTGTATATAAACAGTCATATTATAGTAAGTGTATATAAACAGTCATATTATAATAAGTGTATATAAACAGTCATATTATAATAAGTGTATATAAACAGTCATATTATAATTAGTGTATATAAACAGTCATATTATAATTAGTGTATATAAACAGTCATATTATAGTAAGTGTATATAAACAGTCATATTACAGTAAGTGTATAAAACAGTCATATTATAATTAGTGTATATAAACAGTCATATTACAGTGTATAAAACAGTCATCATATTATAATTAGTGTATATAAACAGTCATATTACAGTAAGTGTAAAAAACAGTCATATTACAGTAAGTGTATAAAACAGTCATATTATAATTAGTGTATATAAACAGTCATATTATAATTAGTGTATATAAACAGTCATATTATAGTCAGTGTATATAAACAGTCATATTATAATTAGTGTATATAAACAGTCATATTACAGTAAGTGTAAAAAAACAGTCATAATATAATTAGTGTATATAAACAGTCATATTACAGTAAGTGTAAAAAAACAGTCATAATATAATTAGTGTATATAAACAGTCATATTATAGTCAGTGTATATAAACAGTCATTTTATAATTAGTGTATATAAACAGTCATATTACAGTAAGTGTAAAAAACAGTCATATTACAGTAAGCGTAAAAACAGTCATAATATAATTAATGTATATAAACAGTTATAATATAGTAAGTGTATAAAAACAGTCATATTAGAGTAAGTATATAAAAACAGTGCATTATAATTAGTGTATATAGACAGTCATATTACAGTAAGTGTAAAAAACAGTCATAATATAATTAGTGTGTATGAACAGTCATATTATAATTAGTGTATAAAAACAGTCATATTAGAGTAAGTGGATAAAAACAGTCATTATAATTAGTGTATATAAACAGTCATATTACAGTAAGTGTATAAAACAGTCATATTATAGTAAGTGTATATAAACAGTCATATTATAATTAGTGTATATAAACAGTCATATTATAATTAGTGTATATAAACAGTCATATTATAGTAAGTGTATAAAAACAGTCATATTATAATTGGTGTATATAAACAGTCATATTATAGTAAGTGTATATAAACAGTCATATTATAAGTAGTGTATATAAACAGTCATATTATATTAAGTGTATAAAACAGTCATATTATAATTAGTGTATATAAACAGTCATATTATATTAAGTGTATATAAACAGTCATATTATAGTAAGTGTATATAAACAGTCATATTATAGTAAGTGTATGAAAACAGTCATATTATAGAAAGTGTATATAAACAGTCATATTATAGTGAGTGTATGTAAACAGTCATATTATAACTAGTGTATATAAACAGTCATATTATAATTAGTGTATATAAACAGTCATATTATAGTAAGTCTGTATAAAAACAGTCATATTATAGTAAGTGTATCAAACAGTCATATTATGATTAGTGTATATATACAGTCATATTATGATTAGTGTATATAAACAGTCATATTATGATTAGTGTATATAAACAGTCATATTATATTTAGTGTATATAAACAGTCATATTATAATTAGTGTATATAAACAGTCATATTATAGTAAGTGTATATAAACAGTCATATTATGATTAGTGTATATAAACAGTCATATTATAGTAAGTGTATATAAACAGTCATATTATAATTAGTGTATATAAACAGTCATATTATAGTAAGTGTATATAAAACAGTCATATTATAGTAAGTGTATATAAACAGTCGTGTTATAATTAGTGTATATAACCAGTCATATTATAGTAAGTGTATCAAACAGTCATATTATGATTAGTGTATATAAACAGTCATAATTAGTGTATAAAACAGTCATATTATGATTAGTGTATATAAACAGTCATATTATGATTAGTGTATATAAACAGTCATATTATGATTAGTGTATATAAACAGTCATAGTTAGTGTATAAAACAGTCATATTATGATTAGTGTATATAAACAGTCATATTATGATTAGTGTATATAAACAGTCATATTATATTTAGTGTATATAAACAGTCATATTATAATTAGTGTATATAAACAGTCATATTATAGTAAGTGTATATAAACAGTCATATTATGAATAGTGTATATAAACAGTCATATTATAGTAAGTGTATATAAACAGTCATATTATGATTCGTGTATATAAACAGTTATACTACAGTAAGTGTATAAAAACAGTTATATTATAGTAAGTGTATATAAACAGTCGTGTTATAATTAGTGTATATAACCAGTCATATTATAGTAAGTGTATCAAACAGTGATATTATGATTAGTGTATATAAACAGTCATAATTAGTGTATAAAACAGTCATATTATGATTAGTGTATATATACAGTCATATTATGATTAGTGAATATAAACAGTCATATTATATTTTGTGTATATAAACAGTCATGTGTATATAAACAGTCATATTATAGTAAGTGTATTAAAATAATCATATTATAATTAGTGTATATAAGCAGTCATATTATAGTGTATATAAAGAGTCATATTATAATGAGTGTATATAAACAGTCATATTATAATTAGTGTATATAAGCAGTCATATTATAATTAGTGTATATAAACAGTCATATTATAGTGTATATAAAGAGTCATATTATAGTAAGTGTATATAAACAGTCATAATATAGTGTATACAAACAGTCATATTATAATTAGTGTATATAAACAGTCATATTATAATTAGTGTATATAAGCAGTCATATTATAATTAGTGTATATAAACAGTCATATTATAATTAGTGTATAAAAACAGTCATATTATAGTGTATATAAGCAGTCATATTATAATTAGTGTATATAAGCAGTCATATTATAATTAGTGTATACAAACAGTCATATTATAGTGTATATAAGCAGTCATATTATAATTAGTGTATACAAACAGTCATATTATAGTGTATATAAAGAGTCATATTTAGTGTATAGAAACAGTCATATTATAGTAAGTGAATAAAAACAGTCATATTATAATTAGTGTATATAAGCAGTCATATTATAATTAGTGTATATAAGCAGTCATATTATAGTGTATATAAAGAGTCATATTATAATTAGTGTATAAAAACAGTCATATTATAGTGTATATAAGCAGTCATATTATAATTAGTGTATATAAGCAGTCATATTATAATTAGTGTATACAAACAGTCATATATGTGTCGACCCTCAGAAGTCTTACTGTACTCTTTTGTTTGTTGCAGTTTTGTGGCGGCGGCAGGAAGCGCAGATCTCCAGGTCTACGTATGAAGACGGCAGCCGCAGCCTCATCACAGCCAAGAAGAAGACAGCTCCCCTTTTGATCGATCACACAGCACGTACGGTATGGACTTAATTTGTGTTTACCAGTTAAAGTCATTAGTGAAAGGTTGGAGTTTGTTCAGCAGGTGTTAGTAGAGTAAAGGTCACTGCAGCGCCGTAAGTATAGAGAGTTGCGACAAATGAAATCAAGGGCGTCATTTTTAAGACATAAGACCGAGCGTTCAGTAATGTCTTTCAACAGAACGAAGATGGGGTTTAATAACAAATCGCTCATTATCATCTTAAACTGTTTGTGAATGATGCATAAATCACCTAATCAGTGGAGCTGTGTTTACCTTCCCTTCTACTACCATTAGGCTGCTTTTTGATCCACTGTCTGAAAGTGACATCTTCTTGGTTATTTAGTTAAATCTATAAATATGATTCCTAAATCTTACATCAACCCTTCCCTTAGCCTACTTTAAATGTGCCACGTCTTCCACAAGCAGGTTTGAGTGTCTGAATGTTGTGAAAAGTACTGAAATCAGTGTTTGAAACAATCTGTCACAGTTTCAAACAATAAATCAATAGTATTTTATTTTGTAGTGATATGTTATAGTGTGGAAAAGCACAGGCTGTTGCGGTATCATCTTTGCAGTTGTGATGTCATGTCTGAATTCAAGGTGAGTAAATGACAAAAAGTATTAAAATAGAATAAAATAAAATAATATAAAAAGGACATACAGTAAAATGTACCCAAGCATAATGTTGTAATTTTGTCTTTTAGCCTCTGTAGCAAGTTAGCAATTGTGACGTGAGCCCGTCTTTACTTCCTGTGACGCTGTAAGTTCGGCGACCAATCAGGTTCCTCTTTCTGAGGAGAGAGCGGTGTGATTGGTCGAAGCTTCGTCCAGTAGCACGCGGCTGAAGCGAGAGCTCGGTTTACAAGGCTGTCAATGTGTGTGTTTTTTTATTACCACTGATTGTAAGAAAAAGACAAATAAAGCGAGTGGGAGCAAAGCAAAGGGGGTGTTAGTCATTAATTCACATTTTCACTAAAGAAACGTGTGCGTGCGCGCTCCAGTTTGTGAGAACAGGAAGTAACCAAAGCAGCATCAGTGTTAAGTCTTCTTAATGTCCTGTTTAAAGCCTAGTCACACACTGTGTGTGTGATTCTTTTATTCCCATGCAGTCCCAGATTTCGTTAGTAACATTTAATAGTTTAATGATATCAGGGTTCTGTTAAAAAAAATAAATAAAAAAACACTCAGGGACAGCAATGAGGAGGAGACCTATTTATTTAATTGCAGACATTTGCACTTTATTCCAAGCACTGTGACTCAAAGTAAGAAGTCGTGTGTAACATTTCGATTTTATTTGCAGTTGTGATGAAGTGGAGAAAAAAAAAAAAGGAAGGGGGATATATTTGTCTCTTTTAAGGCCTACACGTGGCCGGCGCAGATACTGAGCTAAGTAGCTATATGTAGCTCAACCTTGGCGTTTCCATTTAATTCTTTATTGTCTTTTAACAATTAGAACAAACAATGTTTAGGTGTTAATGTGTTTTGTAGGTCGAGGATAAAAGGCAAACGGAGCAAATTAGCACCAGGCCAGCTGAGTTGATTTGTCAAATTGGAGACAGAAAAAAAGATTAAAAATAAAAGAAAAAAACACACACCCAGTTCAAAGATGTATTGAGTATTTTAATTGTTATATTTCAGCGCAAATCCAGTGTGTTTGCGAAGAACCTTTTTAGTTGTTTTTTTTTTTATTAGTATAAGAAATGTTTGAGGTAAAAAGTTTGGGTGAAAAGGAGGGAAAATTACCTGGCCTCTCGGGGCCGTGCACCTTGTTTTATGTTAAATTTACATAGCTTTACCAGAACACAGATGACTGAAAAAACACACACCAATAATGACATTTAGAGAAGGATTTAATTGTGTGCGTCGTCTTTGATTGCAGATTCACAGTCCGTCCTAATCTTCTGCCAGGCTGGAGGATCCACGGTGAAGGAGCTCCGTGTGGTTTTTGGCAGCCATGTTTCCACGTGGGAGACAAACAGAGATGTCACGGTGAGTTATATTTCATTTATTCAGCACGAGAGCTACGTTTAGATGTCACTCTGAGGCAGAGGTGATGTGTGTAGAGTCATGTAAATACCTTCATAGAATAAACAGAGAGGGTGTAATTTAAGGCAGATTCAGAAACAAGCAGGTGGACCGTGTGTTTGAAGGGGAAACACTTTCCTGTTAGCCGGCCATAGGGAGCCTGTCGGCGGGGCGCGAGCGGGCATCTGCTGCGTGGAGGAGCTCTGGAGGTGATGCGCACTGATTGGTGTCGCGCGAGCATCTGAGTGAAAGGAAGCTGCGCGCGGATGCTTGGTATTTATCGCCATGGAGACGGAACTAATTAGGCACGTGACAGCAGTGGGGCGGTATTTAAGGGGTGGATGGATGGAAGGAGAGCACAGTTGACTTTTTGCCTTTGACACAGCAACATCTCCTCCGTGGCTCCTGAAGAACATCAGAAACCTGTCCGAACCTTACCAGCTGAGTATCCTTCAGCTAGCTAACTCTTAGCTAGCTTAAACTAACACATTTCACTCTCACTATGTGCAGCTTTTTTTTTTTTGTTCACTTTGCTCAAACCATTTGCTTCTGCTTTGTGTTTCAGGCGCAGTCCAGACGAGAAGCTGAGGAGATTCTCAGGTGAACTAAAAATTAGCTTAGCAAACTAAATTGCCGTAAAACATGTCATTCAAATTTAATCTGAATTAGATGGCGTGGTAAGTAAGGCCGTCCACAGGGCACTTGGCGACTAGTGTCTCCCGTCGTGACCCCTGACGAGGAAGCTCGACCGTGGGCTCCCATGGCCGTAAGACCGACCTGCCGGCGGCGAGGCTAAATGTCTGCGGCATGGTGTGTAGATAAAATTAGCTTAAATATAGCACTAGTTTAATTTTAAATAGTTTTAAAAAATAGTTTAATTTAAAATAGGCCTAGTTTAATTTTAAATAGTTTTTAAAATAAAAAATCAGTTTAATTTAAAATAGGCCTAGTTTAATTTTAATTAGTTTTAAAAATAGTTTAATTTTAATTAATTATTTTTAAAAATAGTTTAATTTAAAATAGGCTTTGTTTAGTTTTAAATAGTTTTAAAAATAGTTTAATTTAAAATAGGCCTAGTTTAATTTTAAATAGTTTAATTTTAAATAGTGTAAAAAATAGTTTAATTTAAAATAGGTTTAGTTTTAAAAATAGTTTAATTTTAAATAGTTTAAAATAGTATTTGTAAGTCATAGTCCTAAAAATAGTTTTTTTTTTAATTTTATAAAATTAGAAAAATAAGTCTTTAAAATCAAATTCTCAGTACTTAATGATCTGCAAATCATCTCCCTGTTTGTGGAGCGCAGACTCCTCTCTGTGAGATGGAAGTTGGTCTGCGCTCGGTTGTGTCCAGAGGGGTTCAAAGTGGGTGCGCACTCCGTGGAGCTGACCCCGGCTCATCTGTGCTTGTTGGTTGAGGTTGCAGTAGGGTGCTTTGTGTTGTTGTGGTGAGGTAGAAGATGTGCTTCTCCTCAGCCACGTGGTAGTTGGCAGGGATTCAGTCGTACCCGTGTGGGGTGTCGCCACCGTGGGCGCACAGGTGCGTCGGGTGGTGGGAGGTTTGAGGTGGATGACGTGTGTCACGTCGTGCTTGTGTGGCGGGAGATTACGATTTGCAGATCATAAAGCGGTGAGGGTTAACTTCAAAAATAGGGTTTTTTAAAAATAAATGTAATGTTTTAAAAGTAATAATGCGTAGCATCACACCGTGCTTCAACTTTTAGTCTCAAAACCTAAAGGTGGCTGGTCATGCCATGGCGGCGACCGAGTCATGTCAAGGCCGCAGGCACGAAAGTCATCTGAGCTGCAACGACCTGAAAGTCACGCCACGATGACACCTGCTCTGTAACTCAGAGACACAGGTGTCCGCATACGTTAACGTATGCATTTATTTTATCTTATTTTATAATGTAATCTTACGTGCAATAACGTAAATTCAGTGGTTTGAAAGACAAGTTTTCACGGCAATATGTGAGTAAATAATATTAAGCAGTCTGTCCACTGAAGTACGGAGCGGATACTGACTGGATCACTTCTCTTTGTGCTTGAGTTGTGCAGGTACTGGATCAGAAGGAGCGAAGAGGATCCTTATTTTAACACGTGAGTTCATAGACTGACTTTGTTAGTCTGAATATTTCATCTCAACTGAACTGATCTTTTAATCACTTTTTTGTTCCTCTGTTTTACATTCAGATGAGGAGGATGCCGGCTGAAGAGTGGCTGTTCCTCCCTCACTTAAGGTGAGTGTTAGCTTGCTGCAGACATCATTAGTGTTTTCAGACTAATTGATTCATGCGCTAACCTGTTTGCTTTTTTTTCTCCCTCTTTCTTTTGGTGTGAAGATGAGGAGGATGCAGGCTGAAGAGTGGCTGTTACTCCCTCACTAAAAGTGAGTGTTAGCTTGCTGCAGACATCATTAGTGTTTTCAGGCTAAATGATTCATGCGCTAACCTGTTTGCTTTTTTCTCCCTCTTTCTTTTGGTGTGAAGATGAGGAGGATGCAGGCTGGAGAGTGGCTGTTGCTGCCTCACTTAAGGTGAGTGTTAGCTTGCTGCAGACATCATTAGTGATTTCAGACTAATTGATTCATGCGCTAACCTGTTTGCTTTTTTCTCCCTCTTTCTTTTGGTGTGAAGATGAGGAGGATGCAGGCTGGAGAGTGGCTGTTGCTGCCTCACTTAAGGTGAGTGTTAGCTTGCTGCAGACATCATTAGTGTTTTCAGACTAATTGATTCATGCGCTAACCTGTTTGCTTTTTTTTCTCCCTCTTTCTTTTGGTCTGAAGATGAGGAGGATGCCGGCTGGAGAGTGGCTGTTGCTGCCTCACTTAAGGTGAGTGTTAGCTTGCTGCAGACATCATTAGTGTTTTCAGACTAATTGATTCATGCGCTAACCTGTTTGCTTTTTTTTCTCTCTTTCTTTTGGTGTGAAGATGAGGAGGATGCAGGCTGGAGAGTGGCTGTTACTCCCTCACTAAAAGTGAGTGTTAGCTTGCTGCAGACATCATTAGTGTTTTCAGACTAATTGATTCATGCGCTAACCTGTTTGCTTTTTTTTTCTCTCTTTCTTTTGGTCTGAAGATGAGGAGGATGCAGGCTGAAGAGTGGCTGTTGCTGCCTCACTTAAGGTGAGTGTTAGCTTGTTTGAAGACATCATTAGTGTTTTCAGACTAATTGATTCATGCGCTAACCTGTTTGCTTTTTTTTCTCTCTTTCTTTTGGTCTGAAGATGAGGAGGATGCCAGCTGAAGAGTGGCTGTTGCTGCCTCACTTAAGGTGAGTGTTAGCTTGCTGCAGACATCATTAGTGTTTTCAGACTAATTGATCCATGCGCTAACCTGTTTGCTTTTTTTTCTCTCTTTCTTTTGGTCTGAAGATGAGGAGGATGCCGGCTGGAGAGTGGCTGTTGCTGCCTCACTTAAGGTGAGTGTTAGCATGTTTGAAGACATAATTAGTGTTTTCAAGCTAATTGATCCATGTGCTAACCTGTTTGCTTTTTTCTCCCTCTTTCTTTTGGTCTGAAGATGAGGAGGATGCCAGCTGAAGAGTGGCTGTTGCTGCCTCACTTAAGGTGAGTGTTTAGTTGGTGTAGCTTCACTAGCTGTTTTCATGAAGTGACTCATGCACTAACGTGTTTAATTTCTTTTCTATTGAGCTGAAGAGGAGCAGGCCCGGCCAAGATCTGCTGTCTTGTCCATTGAAGGTGAGTATCTGCACAGTGCACTTAAGCAGCCAAATGTTTTGGTTAAAGTATTAATGTAATTTCAATTTTCTTTTTTCGAAGGTAGAAGATGATGCAGGAGATGGGAAGCCTTCAACATTAGACGGTGGGTATTTAAAAAAAAAAAATTACTTTGATAAACAACTAAAGATTAGCAATAAAATAGGACTCAATAAAAATAAACAAAATAGGACTCAAAATATGCAAACAAAATAGGACTCAAAATAGGACTCAATAAAATATGCAAACAAAATAGGACTCAATAAAATATGCAAACAAAATAGAACTCAAAAATAATAGTAGTATTAAAAGTAGGATTAAAAATAAAAGTAGCTCTCAAAGTTAAAATAAGAAACTAAAAGTAGGATTTAAATATGGCAAACTAAAATTTTTAAAAAATAGTATGAATTTTTTTTTTTTTTTTGGGAGCACTTGGTGGTTTAACTGTGGTATGCGTGGTTATGTCACAGTGATAACAATCCGTTTCTCCTATTTTTTGCAAGTGTGCAGAGGCCCCAGTATCCAGATGTTCCTTTGGATCAGTCTATGGTAGGTTTCAAAACATGGCATATTTTTGTTAATCATGAATTGTTTTGTACAGATCAAAAGTTTAACTTTTTTCTCTCTCGTATGTGTTGAGTCTCGCACCTCCAGTGAGCACGAGCAGCTGTCGGTCCAGCGTTAGTCAATGGTAAGTTTTACTTGTAAATTAAGTCTGCAAAAGTGATGACGAGGGGTTCATCAGGGACCTCGGGTCTGTTTCCTTTCACCTTTGTTTGGTTTGAGTGAGAGGATGCAGTTTCTGATTTGCAGATTTTACAGTAAACATTAAAGAAAGTTAAAGTATTTGAAGTCACATTAATTTTTTTTCTTTTGTCTTTGCAGGTTTGATTTGTTTACAATGTAAATAAAGAAATTGAAAAGTATTTCCTGGGATTTTTAAATTTATGTTACATGTGTTGTGAGTGGTGTCCTTGGTCTTCCCTCCTGTTTCCCTTGTCTTGTGGTTTTGTGTTGTCCTTGTCCTAAATGTTCCCCTTGTGATGTGCTTGGTTTTTTCTTTCACAGGTGGTTCTGCACTGCATGTTTGGTTCACTTTAGTTTGGCACTCTGGGTTTTTGCACTGTACAGTTTTAGCACTTTGGCTTTAGCTCTTTGCACTTAGGTTTTAGTGGTTTGAGCACTTTGGTTTTAGCGGTTTTAGCCCTTTGCACTTAGGTTTTAGTGGTTTTAGCACTTAGGTTTTAGTGGTTTTAGCACTTAGCTTTTAGTGGTTTTAGCACTTAGCTTTTAGTGGTTTTAGCACTTAGCTTTTAGTGGTTTTAGCACTTAGCTTTTAGTGGTTTTAGCACTTAGCTTTTAGTGGTTTTAGCACTTAGCTTTTAGTGGTTTTAGCACTTAGCTTTTAGTGGTTTTAGCACTTTGCTTTTAGTGGTTTTAGCAGTTTTAGCACTTTGGTTTTAGCACTTTGCACTTTGGGTTTAGGTTTTAGTGGTTTTAGCCCTTTGCACTTAGGTTTTAGTGGTTTTAGCACTGAGGTTTTAGTGGTTTTAGCCCTTTGCTTTTAGTGGTTTTAGCCCTTTGCTTTAAATGGTTTTAGCAGTTTTAGCCCTTAGGTTTTAGCCCTTAGGTTTTAGCTCTTTGGTTTTAGCGGTTTAGCACTTTGGTTTTAGCCCTTTGCACTTAGGTTTTAGTGGTTTTAGCGGTTTTAGCCCTTAGCACTTTGCTTTTAGTGGTTTTAGCACTTTGCTTTTAGTGGTTTTAGCACTCTGGTTTTAGCGGTTTTAGCACTTTGCACTTTGGTTTTAGTGGTTTTAGCCCTTTGGTTGTAGCCCTTTGCACTTAGGTTTTAGTGGTTTGAGCACTTGGGTTTTAGTGATTTTAGCACTTTGCTTTTAGTGGTTTTAGCACTTTGCTTTTAGTGGTTTTAGCACTTTGCTTTTAGTGGTTTTAGCACTTTGCTTTTAGTGGTTTTAGCACTTTGCTTTTAGTGGTTTTAGCACTTAGATTTTAGTGGTTTTAGTCCTTCAGTTTTAGTGGTTTTAGTCCTTTGCTTTCAGTAGTTTGTGCTCAGTGGTTTGCTTTTAGTGGTTTAAGCCCTTTGCTTTTAGTGGTTTGAGCCCTTTGCTTTTAGCACTTTGCTTTTAGTGGTTTTAGCCCTTTGCAATTAGGTTTTAGTGGTTTGAGCACTTTGGTTTTAGGTTTTAGTGGTTTTAGCACTCTGGTTTTAGCACTTTGCACTTTGGTTTTAGCCCTTTGGTTTTAGCCCTTTGGTTTTAGCCCTTTGGTTTTAGCCCTTTGGTTTGAGCCCTTTGGTTTGAGCCCTTTGGTTGTAGGCCTTTGCACTTAGGTTTTAGTGGTTTGAGCACTTTGGTTGTAGGCCTTTGCACTTTGGGTTTAGGTTTTAGCACTTTGCTTTTAGTGGTTTTAGCACTTTGCTTTTAGTGGTTTTAGCACTTTGCTTTTAGTGGTTTTAGCACTTTGCTTTTAGTGGTTTTAGCACTTTGCTTTTAGTGGTTTTAGCACTTTGCTTTTAGTGGTTTTAGCACTTTGCTTTTAGTGGTTTTAGCAGTTTTAGCCCTTAGGTTTTAGCACTTAGGTTTTAGTGGTTTGAGCTCTTTGGTTTTAGCGGTTTAGCACTTTGGTTTTAGCCCTTTGCACTTAGGTTTTAGTGGTTTTAGCGGTTTTAGCCCTTAGCACTTTGCTTTTAGTGGTTTTAGCACTTAACTTTTAGTGGTTTTAGCACTCTGGTTTTAGCGGTTTTAGCACTTTGCACTTAGGTTTTAGTGGTTTGAGCACTTTGGTTGTAGGCCTTTGCACTTTGGGTTTAGGTTTTAGCACTTTGCTTTTAGTGGTTTTAGCACTTTGCTTTTAGTGGTTTTAGCACTTTGCTTTTAGTGGTTTTAGCACTTTGGTTGAAGCACTTGGGTTTGAGCACTTTGGTTTTAGTGGTTTGGTTTTAGCACTTTGGTTTTAGTGGTTTGGTTTTAGTGCTTGGGTTTGTGTGCTTTGAGGTTTTTACTAACCTCAAAGCACACAAACCAAAGTCTAACTTTTTACAATGCTGGTAGAAGGGCCAGAACCTATCTGCTGACTTTGACTTATTTTTTTTGGCTG
Source organism: Synanceia verrucosa (assembly GCA_029721515.1). NCBI lineage: Eukaryota > Metazoa > Chordata > Actinopteri > Perciformes > Synanceiidae > Synanceia > Synanceia verrucosa. The sequence goes on from CM056572.1 coordinate 7,857,130, forward strand.
ACTTTGACTTATTTTTTTTGGCTGACTTTGACTTATTTTTTTTGGCTGACTTTGACTTATTTTTTTTGGCTGACTTTGACTTATTTTTTTGACGTCTGACTTTGACTTATTTTTTTGACGTCTGACTTTGACTTATTTTTTTGACGTCTGACTTTGACTTATTTTTTTGACGTCTGACTTTGACTTATTTTTTTGACGTCTGACTTTGACTTATTTTTTTGACGTCTGACTTTGACTTATTTTTTTGACGTCTGACTTTGACTTATTTTTTTGACGTCTGACTTTGACTTATTTTTTTGACGTCTGACTTTGACTTATTTTTTGATGACTTTGTCTTATTTTTTTTTTGTGTTTTTGACTTATTTTTTTTTACTGACTTTGACTTATTTTTTTTGGCTGACTTTGACTTATTTTTTTTGGCTGACTTTGACTTATTTTTTTTGGCTGACTTTGACTTATTTTTTGACTGACTTTGACTGATATTTTTTGACTGACTTTGACTTATTTTTTTGGCTGACTTTGACTTATTATTTTTGACGCTGACTTTGACTTATTTTTTTGGACTGACTTTGACTTATTTTTTTTGACTGCTGACTGACTTTGACTTATTTTTTTGACTGACTTTGACTTATTTTTTTTTGACTGACTTTGACTTATTTTTTTTTGAGCTGACTTTGACTTATTTTTTTGACTGACTTTGACTTATTTTTTTGACTGACTTTGACTTATTTTTTTTTGACTGACTGACTTTGACTTATTTTTTTTGGCTGACTTTGACTTATTTTTTTTGGCTGACTTTGACTTATTTTTTTTTGGCTGACTTTGAATTATTTTTTTTGGCTGACTTTGACTTATTTTTTTTGGCTGACTTTGACTTATTTTTTTTGGATGACTTTGACTTATTTTTTTTGGCTGACTTTGACTTATTTTTTTTGGCTGACTTTGACTTATTTTTTTTGGCTGACTTTGACTTATTTTTTTTGGCTGACTTTGACTTATTTTTTTTGGCTGACTTTGACTTATTTTTTTTGGCTGACTTTGACTTATTTTTTTTGGCTGACTTTGACTTATTTTTTTTGGCTGACTTTGACTTATTTTTTTTGGCTGACTTTGACTTATTTTTTTGACGTCTGACTTTGACTTATTTTTTTGACGTCTGACTTTGACTTATTTTTTTGACGTCTGACTTTGACTTATTTTTTTGACGTCTGACTTTGACTTATTTTTTTGACGTCTGACTTTGACTTATTTTTTTGACGTCTGACTTTGACTTATTTTTTTTGACGTCTGACTTTGACTTATTTTTTTTGACGTCTGACTTTGACTTATTTTTTTTGACGTCTGACTTTGACTTATTTTTTTTGACGTCTGACTTTGACTTATTTTTTTTGACGTCTGACTTTGACTTATTTTTTTTGGCTGACTTTGACTTATTTTTTTTGGCTGCTGACTTTGACTTATTTTTTTTGGCTGCTGACTTTGACTTATTTTTTTTGGCTGCTGACTTTGACTTATTTTTTTTGGCTGCTGACTTTGACTTATTTTTTTTGGCTGCTGACTTTGACTTATTTTTTTGACGTCTGACTTTGACTTATTTTTTTGACTTCTGACTTTGACTTATTTTTTTGACGTCTGACTTTGACTTATTTTTTTGACTTCTGACTTTGACTTATTTTTTTTGGCGCCTGACTTTTGACTTATTTTTTTTTGGCTGCTGACTTTGACTTATTTTTTTTGGCTGCTGACTTTGACTTATTTTTTTTGGCTGCTGACTTTGACTTATTTTTTTTGGCTGCTGACTTTGACTTATTTTTTTTGGCTGCTGACTTTGACTTATTTTTTTTGGCTGCTGACTTTGACTTATTTTTTTTGGCTGCTGACTTTGACTTATTTTTTTTGGCTGCTGACTTTGCAGGGATGGTGCTGGAGAAAGAGGTAAGTGCTGTGTGTTTTTTTTGAATGCTGATGGCTGACGCAGAACCTTTCTCCTACATTCTTCTTCTTCTCCTACATTCTTCTTCTTCTCCTACATTCTTCTTCTTCTCCTACATTCTTCTTCTTCTCCTACATTCTTCTTCTTCTCCTACATTCTTCTTCTTCTCCTACATTCTTCTTCTTCTCCTACATTCTTCTTCTTCTCCTACATTCTTCTTCTTCTCCTACATTCTTCTTCTTCTCCTACATTCTTCTTCTTCTCCTACATTCTTCTTCTTCTCCTACATTCTTCTTCTTCTCCTACATTCTTCTTCTTCTCCTACATTCTTCTTCTTCTCCTACATTCTTCTTCTTCTCACCCCGGAACCCCTACAGGGCAGAAACGGCATGTCAGCGCTATTACACCCAGCAATTGCTTCCCCATGCTTCTGGACTCATAGATTTTACTACATTTCACACATCAATTTCTTATAATTAATTTACTGTTTTTATGAGACTACTCCACTCATTTAATTTACTGTTTTTATTAGACTACTCTACTCCTTTAATTTCCTCTATTTAATTCACTATTTTTATTAGACTACTCATCTAATTTCCTATATTCAATTTACTGTATTTATTAGACTATTCTACTCATTTAATTTTTTATATTTAATAAATTAATTTACTGTTTTATTAGACTACTCTACTCATCTAATTTCCTATATTTAATAGATTAATTTACTGTATTTATTAGACTACTCATTTAATTTCCTATATTTAATAGATTAATTTACTGTTTTTATTAGACTACTCTACTCATCTAATTTACTATATTTAATAAATTAATTTACTGTTTTTATTAGACTACTCTACTCATCTAATTTACTATATTTAATTTACTATTTTTATTAGACTACTCTACTCATCTAATTTCCTATATTTAATTTACTGTTTTTATTAGACTACTCTACTCATTTAATTTACTGTTTTTATTGGACTACTCTACTCATCTAATTTCCTATATTTAATACATTAATTTGCTGTATTTATTAGACTACTCATCTAATTTACTATATTTAATTTACTATTTTTATTAGACGACTCATTTAATTTACTATATTTAATAGATTAATTTACTGTATTTATTAGACTACTCATTTAATTTCCTATATTTAATTTACTATTTTTATTAGACTACTCTACTCATTTAATTTCCTATATTTAATAGATTAATTTACTATTTTTATTAGACTACTCTATTCATTTAATTTACTGTATTTAATAGATGAATTTACTGTTTTTATTAGACTACTCTACTCATCTAATTTACTATATTTAATTTACTATTTTTATTAGACTACTCTACTCATTTAATTTCCTATATTTAATAGATTAATTTACTATTTTTATTAGACGACTCTACTCATTTAATTTACTTTATTTAATAGATTAATTTACTGTATTTATTAGACTACTCTACTCATTTAATTTACTGTTTTTATTAGACTACTCTACTCATCTAATTTACTATATTTAATAAATTAATTTACTGTTTTTATTACACTACTCTACTCATCTAATTTCCTATATTTAATAGATTAATTTACTATATTTATTAGACTACTCTACTCATCTAATTTACTATATTTAATTTACTGTTTTTATTGGACTACTCTACTCATTTAATTTCCTATATTTAATAGATTAATTTACTGTTTTTATTAGACTACTCTACTCATCTAATTTACTATATTTAATAAATTAATTTACTGTTTTTATTAGACTACTCTACTCATCTAATTTACTATATTAATTTACTGTTTTTATGAGACTACTCATTTAATTTCCTATATTCAATTTACTGTTTTTATTAGACTACTCTACTCATCTAATTTACTATATTTAATTTACTATTTTTATTAGACTACTCTACTCATCTAATTTCCTATATTTAATTTACTGTTTTTATTAGACTACTCTACTCATTTAATTTACTGTTTTTATTGGACTACTCTACTCATCTAATTTCCTATATTTAATACATTAATTTGCTGTATTTATTAGACTACTCTACTCATTTAATTTACTTTATTTAATAGATTAATTTACTGTATTCATTAGACTACTCATCTAATTTCCTATATTTAATAGATTAATTTACTATTTTTATTTGACTACTCTACTCATTTAATTTCTTATATTTAATACATTAATTTACTGTTTTTATTAGACTACTCATCTAATTTACTATATTTAATTTACTATTTTTATTAGACGACTCATTTAATTTACTATATTTAATAGATTAATTTACTGTTTTTATGAGACTACTCATTTAATTTCCTATATTTAATTTACTGTATTTATTAGACTACTCATCTAATTTCCTATATTTAATAAATTAATTTACTATTTTTATTAGACTACTCATCTAATTTCCAATATTTAATTTACTGTTTTTATTAGACTACTCTACTCATCTAATTTACTATATTTAATTTACTATTTTTATTAGACGACTCTACTCATTTAATTTACTTTATTTAATAGAGTAATTTACTGTATTTATTAGACTACTCTACTCATTTAATTTCCTGTATTTATTAGACTACTCTACTCATCTAATTTCCTATATTTAATAGATTAATTTACTGTTTTTATTAGACTACTCTACTCAATTTACTTTATTTAATAGAGTAATTTACTGTTTTTATTAGACTACTCATTTAACTTCCTATATTTAATAGATTAATTTACTGTATTTATTAGACTACTCCACTCATTTAATTTACTGTTTTTATTAGACTACTCTACTCATCTAATTTCCTATATTTAATAGATTAATTTACTGTATTTATTAGACTACTCTACTCATTTAATTTACTATTTTTATTAGACTACTCTACTCATCTAATTTCCTATATTTAATTTACTGTTTTTATTGGACTACTCTACTCATTTAATTTACTGTATTTAATAGATGAATTTACTGTTTTTATTAGACTACTCTACTCATCTAATTTACTATTTTTATTAGACTACTCTACTCATTTAATTTACTATATTTAATAGATTAATTTACTGTATTTATTAGACTACTCATTTAATTTACTATATTTTTTAGACTATTCTACTCATCTAATTTCCTATATTTAATAGATTAATTTACTGTATTTATTAGACTACTCTACTCATTTAATTTCCTATATTTAATTTACTATTTTTATTAGACTACTCATTTAATTTCCTATATTTAATTTACTATTTTTATTAGACTACTCTACTCATTTAATTTCTTATATTTAATAAATTAATTTACTGTTTTTATTAGACTACTCTACTCATCTAATTTCCTATATTTAATAGATTAATTTACTGTATTTATTACACTACTCTACTCTTCTAATTTCCTATATTTAATAGATTCATTTACTATATTTATTAGACTACTCATTTAATTTACTGTTTTTATGAGACTACTCATTTAATTTACTGTTTTTATTAGACTACTCATCTAATTTACTATATTTAATAAATTAATTTACTGTATTTATTAGACTACTCATTTAATTTACTGTTTTTATTAGACTACTCTACTTATCTAATTTACTATATTTAATAGATTAATTTACTATTTTTATTAGATGACTCATTTAATTTCCTATATTTAATACATTAATTTACTATATTTAATACATTAATTTACTATTTTTATTAGACTACTCATTTACTATATTTTTTAGACTATTCTACTCATCTAATTTCCTATATTTAATATATTAATTTACTGTATTTATTAGACTACTCTACTCATTTAATTTCCTATATTTAATTCACTATTTTTATTAGACTACTCATCTAATTTCCTATATTCAATTTACTGTATTTATTAGACTATTCTACTCATTTAATTTTTATATTTAATAAATTAATTTACTGTTTTATTAGACTACTCTACTCATCTAATTTCCTATATTTAATAGATTAATTTACTGTATTTATTAGACTACTCATTTAATTTCTTATATTTAATAAATTAATTTACTGTTTTTATTAGACTACTCATTTAATTTACTATATTTACTTTACTGTTTTTATTAGAATACTCTACTCATCTAATTTACAATATTTAATAGATTAATTTACTGTATTTATTAGACGACTCTACTCATCTAATTTACTGTTTTAAATAGTGTTCTACTCCTTCCCACTGCCATCATTGATGGACTTACATCAATTCTACCTAAAAAAAAAACAAACACTATTCACGCACATCATTTAGAAGTGTATGGACGCACTGCCCTGTCAGGAGACCTGATCAGCAAGCTTCTACAGCAGTCCTGATGACCACTGCGGCTGACCACTGGGGGTTCTAACCCAGTCTTCACTAACAGTTTTAATACACCTCAAATAATGTACCCAAACCTCCCCAGAAATAATACCCACACTCAGTCCTCAGAGTTCCCTCTCACCGGCCTTCTTTTAACTCTTGAGGAAAGACCCAGCCCAACGCGTCCATTTTAACTCTCTATTTCTTCTCCTTTAACTTTTAGCTGAAGTCTATGTGCCCTATTTCATTAAAAAGATTTGTGCTTACCTTTCGTTTCCTCTGGTGTGCTCCACTGATGTCTGAGTAGATGAGCATGATGTCAGTTTAGTCAGAAATTCAACTTCTCTTTACCTTTAAAAAAAAATAATCAATAATCCCATCACATCACTGCACAATCTGCTTCTTTTGCAAGTTCTTAATTTTATTTTTTTGTTGTACAGTTCAAATAAAATACAATAAAAAAAAAATGTTCTGGTCATGTACACTGGAGCTGTTGACAGTCAGGAACTCACCTGTGGAAAAGCTCCAGGTGCCTGATGAACGAGCCACGATCTCAGCATGGCAGACGTTGAGGGCGATCTGTCCCTGAGCCTCCTTCACATCACTTCCTGAGGTTCCTCTCTCACTGCATCTTCGGCCATCCATCGTTGTCATCTGTCAGGGAAAACATGAGAGACATCAGAACATTAATTTAAACACAATATCACTAGTTTTATTTCCAACATGCTGTAACACAACACTTCTGACAGACCACACTGTGACTACCTTTTCTATATATTCTGCCATAAAGAAGTTTATTTTAATTCTTCTCCATACTTTTTAATGATTTGTTCATTTGTCTTTAAGCGGAGAGACACTAAAATGCTTTATGCAAGATGTGCATAATGACAATACACACGCTTTCATCTTGATTCTTGTCGACATTTTCACACCTACTATGTCTATTTTTTACCCCTACTATATAATGTTATTTTTCACAGTTAATATATTATGTTTATTTTTAAATGTACTTTATTATGTTTATTTTTTCAGTTAATATATTATGTGTATTTTTAAAAGTACTTTATTATGAGTATTTTTTCAGTTAATATATTATGGCTATTTTTTAATCTGACTACATTGTGCTTATTTTTTACAGTTAATATATTACGTGTATTTTTAAACTGTCTATATTATATTTTTAAACCGACTATATTATGTGTAACTTTCAACATGTACTTTTTGTGTTAATTTTTCATGTCAGGATGGTTGAGTGGTCTCTGGCGCCATGCTCAGGTCGCAGTCTCCTCTGGCGGTATGGGTTCACATCTCACTTTTATGTGAATTTCTCTGAGATGAATAAAGTATCTATCTACAGTTAGTATATTATGTCTATTTTTAAAAGTACTTTATTATGTTTATTTTTAAACCTACTATACTGTGTTCGGTTTTACACTTCATATATTGTGTATTTTAAATGTACTTTATTATGTTATTTTTTACAGTTAATATATTATTTGTATTTTTAAAAGTACTTTATTATTTTTATTTTTTACTGTTAATATATTATGTTTTTTTAATCTGACTACATTGTGTTTATTTTTACAGTTAATATATGTCTATTTTTTAAACTGACTGCATTATGTTTATTTTTTACAGTTAATATATTGTGTATTTTTAAAATTTACTTTATTATGTTATTTTTTTACAGTTAATGTTATGTGTATTTTTAAAATATACTTCATTGTGTTCATTTTTATAGTTAATATATTGTGTATTTTTAAATGTACTTTATTGTTCGTTTTTACAGTTAATATATTATGTGTATTTTTCGAATGTACTTCATTATGTTTATTTTTACAGTTAATATATTATGTGTATTTTAAATGTACTTTCTCATGTTTATTTTTACAGTCAATATGAGTATTTTTTAAATGTACTTTATTATGATTATTTTTTCAGTTAATATATTATGTCTATTTTTAATCTGACTACATTGTGTTTATTTTTTTACAGTTAATATATTATGCGTATTTTTAAATGTACTTTATTGTTTATTTTTTCAGTTATATTTTGTCTATTGTTTAAACTGACTGCATTATGTTTATTTTTTACAGTTAATATATTATGTGTATTTTTAAATGTACTTCATTATCTTTATTTTTTGAGTTAATATATTTTGTCTATGGTTTAAACTGACTGCATTATGTTTATTTTTACAGTTAATATATTGTGTAATTTTTAAATGTACTTTATTATGATTATTTTTACAGTTAATATATTATGTCTATTTTTTACTCTGACTACATTGTGTTTATTTTTCACAGTTAATATATTGTGTATTGTTTAAATGTGCTTTATTATGTGTATTTTTAAAATATACTTCATTATGTTCATTTTTATAGTTAATATATTGTGTATTTTTAAATGTACTTTATTGTTATTTTTACAGTTAATATATTATGTGTATTTGTTAAAACTACTATACTATGTTCGTTTTTACAGTTAATATATTACGTGTATTTTAAATGTACTTTCTCATGTTTATTTTTTCAGTCAAAATGTGTATTTTTAAATATACTTCATTATGTTCATTTTAACAGTTAATATATTGTGTATTTTTAAAAGTACTTTATTATGATTATTTTTTCAGTTAATATATTATGTCTATTTTTTACAGATAATATATTGTGTATTTTTAAATTTACTTTATTATGTTATTTTTAATCTGACTACACTGTTTATTTTTTACAGTTAATATATTATGTGTATTTTTAAATGTACTATATCATGTTTATTTTTTACAGTTAATATATTTTGTCTATTTTAAACTCACTATATATGTTAATTTTTTACAATTACTATATTATGTGTATTTTTAAATGTACTTTATTATGATTATTTTTACAGTTAATATATTATGTGTATTTGTTAAACTGTCTATAGTATGTTATTTTTTTAAAACAACTATATTATGCGTAACTTTCAACATGTACTTTATTGTGTTAATTTTTAATGTCAGGATGGTTGAGCGGTCTCTGGCGCTGCGTTCAGATTGCAGTCTCCTCTGGAGGTGTGGGTTCGAATCTCACTTTTATGTGAATTTCTCTGAGATGAATAAAGTATCTATCTACAGTTAGTATATTATGTCTATTGTTTAAAAGTACTTTATTATGTTTATTTTTTAAACCTACTATACTGTGTTCGTTTTTACAGTTCATATATTGTGTATTTTAAATGTACTTTATGTTTTTTTCAGTTAATATATTATGTATTTTTAAATGTACTTTATCATGTTTATTTTTTACAGTTAATATGTATATTTTTAAATGTACTTTGTTATTTTTTAATCTGACTACACTGTGTATTTTTACAATTAATATATTATGATTATTTTTACAGTTAATATATTATGTCTATTTTTTAATCTGACTACATTGTGTTGATATATTACGTGTATTTTTAAATGTACTTTCTCATGTTTATTTTTTCAGTCAATATGTGTATTTTTAAATGTACTTCATTGTTTATTTTTACAGTTAATATATTGTGTATTTTAAATGTACTTTCTCATGTTTATTTTTTCAGTCAGTATGTGTATTTTTAAATATACTTCATTATGTTCATTTTAACAGTTAATATATTATGTGTATTTTTAAACCGACTATATTATGTGTATTTTTTCAGTTAATATATTATGTCTATTTGTTAAACTGTCTATATTATGTTATTTTTTTTACAGTTAATGTTATGTGTATTTTTAAATATACTTCATTGTGTTCATTTTTATAGTTAATATATTGTGTATTTTTAAATGTACTTTATTGTTCGTTTTTACAGTTAATATATTATGTGTATTTTTCTGAATGTACTTCATTATGTTTATTTTTTACAGTTAATATATTATGTGTATTTTAAATGTACTTTCTCATGTTTATTTTTTACAGTCAATATGTGTATTTTTTAAATGTACTTTATTATGATTATTTTTCAGTTAATATATTATGTCTATTTTTAATCTTTTAATTTACTATATTTATTAGACTACTCTACTCATTTAATTTCCTATATTTAATTTATATTTTTATTAGACTACTCTACTCATCTAATTTCCTATATTTAATTTACTGTTTTTATTAGACTACTCTACTCATCTAATTTACTATATTTAATTTACTATTTTTATTAGACTACTCTACTCATTTAATTTCCTATATTTAATAGATTAATTTACTATTTTTATTAGATGACTCTACTCATTTAATTTCCTATATTTAATAGATTAATTTACTATTTTTATTAGATGACTCTACTCATTTAATTTACTTTTTATTAGACTACTCTACTCATCTAATTTCCTATATTTAATAGATTAATTTACTATTTTTATTAGACTACTCTACTCATCTAATTTCCTATATTTAATTTACTATTTTTATTAGACTACTCTGTTCATTTAATTTACTTTATTTAATAGATTAATTTACTGTTTTTATTAGACTACTCTACTCATCTAATTTACTATATTTAATAGATTAATTTACTGTTTTTATTAGACTACTCTACTCATTTAATTTACTGTTTTTATTAGACTACTCTACTCATCTAAATTCCTATATTTAATAGATTAATTTACTATATTTATTAGACTACTCTACTCATTTAATTTACTATATTTAATTTATATTTTTATTAGACTACTCTACTCATTTAATTTACTATATTTAATTTACTGTTTTTATTAGACTACTCTACTCATTTAATTTCCTATATTTAATAGATTAATTTACTGTTTTTATTAGACTACTCATCTAATTTCCTATATTTAATTTACTGTTTTTATTAGACTACTCTACTCATCTAATTTACTATATTTAATTTACTATTTTTATTAGACTACTCTACTCATTTAATTTCCTATATTTAATAGATTAATTTACTATTTTTATTAGACGACTCTACTCATTTAATTTACTTTATTTAATAGATTAATTTACTGTATTTATTAGACTACTCTACTCATTTAATTTACTGTTTTTATTAGACGACTCTACTCATCTAATTTCCTATATTTAATTTACTGTTTTTATTGGACTACTCTACTCATTTAATTTCCTATATTTAATAGATTAATTTACTGTTTTTATTAGACTACTCTACTCATCTAATTTTCTATATTTAATAAATTAATTTACTGTTTTTATGAGACTACTCTACTCATTTAATTTACTTTATTTAATAGATTAATTTACTGTTTTTATTAGACGACTCTACTCATTTAATTTCCTATTTTTATTAGACTACTCTACTCATTTAATTTCCTGTATTTAATAGATTAATTTACTGTTTTTATTAGACTACTCTACTCATTTAATTTCCTATATTTAATAGATTAATTTACTATTTTTATTAGACGACTCTACTCATTTAATTTACTTTATTTAATAGAGTAATTTACTATATTTATTAGACTACTCTACTCATCTAATTTCCTATATTTAATTTGCTATTTTTATTAGACTACTCTACTCATCTAATTTCCTATATTTAATTTACTGTTTTTATTAGACTACTCTACTCATCTAATTTCCTGTATTTATTAGACTACTCTACTCATCTAATTTCCTATATTTAATTTCCTATTTTTATTAGACTACTCATTTAATTTCCTATATTTAATTTACTATTTAATAGATTAATATTAATATTTAATAGATTAATTTACTGTATTTATTAGACTACTCTACTCATTTAATTTCCTATTTTTATTAGACTACTCTACTCATTTAATTTCCTGTATTTAATAGATTAATTTACTGTTTTTATTAGACTACTCTACTCATCTAATTTCCTATATTTAATTTCCTATTTTTATTAGACTACTCTACTCATTTAATTTCCTATATTTAATTTACTATTTTTATTAGACTACTCATCTAATTTCCTATATTTAATAAATTAATTTACTGTTTTTATTAAACTACTCTACTCATCTAATTTCCTATATTTAATAGATTAATTTACTGTTTTTATTAGACTACTCATTTAATTTCTTATATCTAATAGATTAATTTACTGTATTTATTAAACTACTCTGCTCATCTAATTTACTATATTTAATTTACTGTTTTTATTAGACTACTCTACTCATCTAATTTACTATATTTAATTTACTATTTTTATTAGACTACTCTACTCATCTAATTTCCTATATTTAATTTACTGTTTTTATTAGACTACTCTACTCATTTAATTTACTGTTTTTATTGGACTACTCTACTCATCTAATTTCCTATATTTAATACATTAATTTGCTGTATTTATTAGACTACTCTACTCATTTAATTTACTTTATTTAATAGATTAATTTACTGTTTTTATTAGACTACTCATTTAATTTCCTGTATTTATTACAATACTCTACTCATCTAAATTCCTATATTTATTAGACTACTCTACTCATTTAATTTCCTATATTTAATAGATTAATTTACTGTTTTTATTAGACTACTCATCTAATTTCCAATATTTAATTTACTGTTTTTATTAGACTACTCTACTCATCTAATTTACTATATTTAATTTACTATTTTTATTAGACTACTCTACTCATTTAATTTCCTATATTTAATAGATTAATTTACTATTTTTATTAGACGACTCTACTCATTTAATTTACTTTATTTAATAGAGTAATTTACTGTATTTATTAGACTACTCTACTCATTTAATTTCCTATATTTAATAGATTAATTTACTGTTTTTATTAGACTACTCTACTCATTTAATTTCCTGTATTTAATAGATTAATTTACTGTTTTTATTAGACTACTCTACTCATCTAATTTACTATATTTAATAAATTAATTTACTGATTTTATTAGACTACTCATTTAATTTACTTTATTTAATAGATTAATTTACTGTATTTATTAGACTACTCATTTAATTTACTATATTTTTTAGACTATTCTACTCATCTAATTTCCTATATTTAATAGATTAATTTACTGTATTTATTAGACTACTCTATTCATTTAATTTCCTATATTTAATTTACTATTTTTATTAGACCACTCTACTCATTTAATTTCTTATATTTAATAAATTAAATTACTGTTTTTATTAGACTACTCATCTAATTTCCTATATGTAATAGATTAATTTACTGTATTTATTACACTATTTTACTCTTCTAATTTACTATATTTATTAGACTACTCTACTCATTTAATTTCCTATATTTAATTTATATTTTTATTAGACTACTCTACTCATCTAATTTCCTATATTTAATTTACTGTTTTTATTAGACTACTCTACTCATCTAATTTACTATATTTAATAGATTAATTTACTGTTTTTATTAGACTACTCTACTCATTTAATTTAATGTTTTTAATAGATTAATTTAATGTTTTTATTAGACTACTCTACTAATTTAATTTAATTTTTTTATTAGACTACTATAATAATCTAAATTAATATATTTAATAGATTAATTTACTATATTTATTAGACTACTCTACTCATTTATTTTACTATATTTATTTTATATTTTTATTAGACTTCTCTACTCATTTAATTTACTATATTTAATTTACTGTTTTTATTAGACTACTCTACTCATTTATTTTCATATATTTAATAGATTAATTTACTTTTTTTATTAGACTACTCTACTCATCTAATTTACTATATTTAATAGATTAATTTACTGTTTTTATCAGACTACTCTACTCATCTAATTTACTATATTTAATTTACTATTTTTATTAGACTACTCTACTCATGTAATTTCCTATATTTAATAGATTAATTTACTATTTTTATTAGATGACTCTACTCATTTAATTTACTTTATTTAATAGATTAATTTACTGTATTTATTAGACTACTCTACTCATTTAATTTACTTTTTATTAGACTACTCTACTCATCTAATTTCCTATATTTAATTTACTATTTTTATTAGACTACTCTATTCATTTAATTTACTTTATTTAATAGATTAATTTACTGTTTTTATTAGACTACTCTACTCATCTAATTTACTATATTTAATAGATTAATTTACTGTTTTTATTAGACTACTCTACTCATCTAAATTCCTATATTTAATAGATTAATTTACTATATATATTAGACTACTCTACTCATTTAATTTACTATATTTAATTTATATTTTTATTAGACTACTCTACTCATCTAATTTACTATATTTAATTTACTGTTTTTATTAGACTACTCTACTCATTTAATTTCCTATATTTAATAGATTAATTTACTGTTTTTATTAGACTACTCATCTAATTTCCTATATTTAATTTACTGTTTTTATTAGACTACTCTACTCATCTAATTTACTATATTTAATTTACTATTTTTATTAGACTACTCTACTCATTTAATTTCCTATATTTAATAGATTAATTTACTATTTTTATTAGACGACTCTACTCATTTAATTTACTTTATTTAATAGATTAATTTACTGTATTTATTAGACTACTCTACTCATTTAATTTACTGTTTTTATTAGACTACTCTACTCATCTAATTTCCTATATTTAATTTACTGTTTTTATTGGACTACTCTACTCATTTAATTTCCTATATTTAATAGATTAATTTACTGTTTTTATTAGACTACTCTACTCATCTAATTTACTATATTTAATAAATTAATTTACTGTTTTTATTAGACTACTCTACTCATCTAATTTCCTATATTTAATAGATTAATTTACTATATTTATTAGACTACTCTACTCATCTAATTTACTATATTTAATTTACTGTTTTTATTGGACTACTCTACTCATTTAATTTCCTATATTTAATAGATTAATTTACTGTTTTTATTAGACTACTCTACTCATCTAATTTACTATATTTAATAAATTAATTTACTGTTTTTATTAGACTACTCATCTAATTTACTATATTTAATAAATTAATTTACTGTTTTTATGAGACTACTCATTTAATTTCCTATATTTAATTTACTGTATTTATTAGACTACTCATCTAATTTACTATATTTAATTTACTATTTTTATTAGACTACTCTACTCATCTAATTTCCTATATTTAATTTACTGTATTTATTAGACTACTCTACTCATTTAATTTCCTATATTTAATTTACTATTTTTATTAGACTACTCATTTAATTTCCTATATTTAATTTACTATTTTTATTAGACTACTCTACTCATCTAATTTCCTCTATTTAATTTACTGTTTTTATTAGACTACTCATTTAATTTCTCATATTTAATAAATTAATTTACTGTTTTTATTAGACGACTCTACTCATCTAATTTACTATATTTAATTTACTATTTTTATTAGACTACTCTACTCATTTAATTTCCTATATTTAATAGATTAATTTACTATTTTTATTAGACTACTCTATTCATTTAATTTACTGTATTTAATAGATGAATTTACTGTTTTTATTAGACTACTCTACTCATCTAATTTACTATATTTAATTTACTATTTTTATTAGACTACTCTACTCATTTAATTTCCTATATTTAATAGATTAATTTACTATTTTTATTAGACGACTCTACTCATTTAATTTACTTTATTTAATAGATTAATTTACTGTATTTATTAGACTACTCTACTCATTTAATTTACTGTTTTTATTAGACTACTCTACTCATCTAATTTACTATATTTAATAAATTAATTTACTGTTTTTATTAGACTACTCTACTCATCTAATTTCCTATATTTAATAGATTAATTTACTATATTTATTAGACTACTCTACTCATCTAATTTACTATATTTAATTTACTGTTTTTATTGGACTACTCTACTCATTTAATTTCCTATATTTAATAGATTAATTTACTGTTTTTATTAGACTACTCTACTCATCTAATTTACTATATTTAATAAATTAATTTACTGTTTTTATTAGACTACTCTACTCATCTAATTTACTATATTTAATAAATTAATTTACTGTTTTTATGAGACTACTCATTTAATTTCCTATATTTAATTTACTGTATTTATTAGACTACTCATCTAATTTACTATATTTAATTTACTATTTTTATTAGACTACTCTACTCATCTAATTTCCTATATTTAATTTACTGTATTTATTAGACTACTCTACTCATTTAATTTCCTATATTTAATTTACTATTTTTATTAGACTACTCATTTAATTTCCTATATTTAATTTACTATTTTTATTAGACTACTCTACTCATCTAATTTCCTCTATTTAATTTACTGTTTTATTAGACTACTCATTTAATTTCTCATATTTAATAAATTAATTTACTGTTTTTATTAGACGACTCTACTCATCTAATTTACTATATTTAATTTACTATTTTTATTAGACTACTCTACTCATTTAATTTCCTATATTTAATAGATTAATTTACTATTTTTATTAGACTACTCTATTCATTTAATTTACTGTATTTAATAGATGAATTTACTGTTTTTATTAGACTACTCTACTCATCTAATTTACTATATTTAATTTACTATTTTTATTAGACTACTCTACTCATTTAATTTCCTATATTTAATAGATTAATTTACTATTTTTATTAGACGACTCTACTCATTTAATTTACTTTATTTAATAGATTAATTTACTGTATTTATTAGACTACTCTACTCATTTAATTTACTGTTTTTATTAGACTACTCTACTCATCTAATTTACTATATTTAATAAATTAATTTACTGTTTTTATTACACTACTCTACTCATCTAATTTCCTATATTTAATAGATTAATTTACTATATTTATTAGACTACTCTACTCATCTAATTTACTATATTTAATTTACTGTTTTTATTGGACTACTCTACTCATTTAATTTCCTATATTTAATAGATTAATTTACTGTTTTTATTAGACTACTCTACTCATCTAATTTACTATATTTAATAAATTAATTTACTGTTTTTATTAGACTACTCTACTCATCTAATTTACTATATTAATTTACTGTTTTTATGAGACTACTCATTTAATTTCCTATATTCAATTTACTGTTTTTATTAGACTACTCTACTCATCTAATTTACTATATTTAATTTACTATTTTTATTAGACTACTCTACTCATCTAATTTCCTATATTTAATTTACTGTTTTTATTAGACTACTCTACTCATTTAATTTACTGTTTTTATTGGACTACTCTACTCATCTAATTTCCTATATTTAATACATTAATTTGCTGTATTTATTAGACTACTCTACTCATTTAATTTACTTTATTTAATAGATTAATTTACTGTATTCATTAGACTACTCATCTAATTTCCTATATTTAATAGATTAATTTACTATTTTTATTTGACTACTCTACTCATTTAATTTCTTATATTTAATACATTAATTTACTGTTTTTATTAGACTACTCATCTAATTTACTATATTTAATTTACTATTTTTATTAGACGACTCATTTAATTTACTATATTTAATAGATTAATTTACTGTATTTATTAGACTACTCATTTAATTTCCTATATTTAATTTACTATTTTTATTAGACTACTCATCTAATTTCCTATATTTAATAAATTAATTTACTGTTTTTATTAGACTACTCATCTAATTTCCAATATTTAATTTACTGTTTTTATTAGACTACTCTACTCATCTAATTTACTATATTTAATTTACTATTTTTATTAGACGACTCTACTCATTTAATTTACTTTATTTAATAGAGTAATTTACTGTATTTATTAGACTACTCTACTCATTTAATTTCCTGTATTTATTAGACTACTCTACTCATCTAATTTCCTATATTTAATAGATTAATTTACTGTTTTTATTAGACTACTCTACTCAATTTACTTTATTTAATAGAGTAATTTACTGTTTTTATTAGACTACTCATTTAACTTCCTATATTTAATAGATTAATTTACTGTATTTATTAGACTACTCCACTCATTTAATTTACTGTTTTTATTAGACTACTCTACTCATCTAATTTCCTATATTTAATAGATTAATTTACTGTATTTATTAGACTACTCTACTCATTTAATTTACTATTTTTATTAGACTACTCTACTCATCTAATTTCCTATATTTAATTTACTGTTTTTATTGGACTACTCTACTCATTTAATTTACTGTATTTAATAGATGAATTTACTGTTTTTATTAGACTACTCTACTCATCTAATTTACTATTTTTATTAGACTACTCTACTCATTTAATTTACTATATTTAATAGATTAATTTACTGTATTTATTAGACTACTCATTTAATTTACTATATTTTTAGACTATTCTACTCATCTAATTTCCTATATTTAATAGATTAATTTACTGTATTTATTAGACTACTCTACTCATTTAATTTCCTATATTTAATTTACTATTTTTATTAGACTACTCATTTAATTTCCTATATTTAATTTACTATTTTTATTAGACTACTCTACTCATTTAATTTCTTATATTTAATAAATTAAATTACTGTTTTTATTAGACTACTCTACTCATCTAATTTCCTATATTTAATAGATTAATTTACTGTATTTATTACACTACTCTACTCTTCTAATTTCCTATATTTAATAGATTCATTTACTATATTTATTAGACTACTCATTTAATTTACTGTTTTTATGAGACTACTCATTTAATTTACTGTTTTTATTAGACTACTCATCTAATTTACTATATTTAATAAATTAATTTACTGTATTTATTAGACTACTCATTTAATTTACTGTTTTTATTAGACTACTCTACTTATCTAATTTACTATATTTAATAGATTAATTTACTATTTTTATTAGATGACTCATTTAATTTCCTATATTTAATACATTAATTTACTATATTTAATACATTAATTTACTATTTTTATTAGACTACTCATTTACTATATTTTTAGACTATTCTACTCATCTAATTTCCTATATTTAATATATTAATTTACTGTATTTATTAGACTACTCTACTCATTTAATTTCCTATATTTAATTCACTATTTTTATTAGACTACTCATCTAATTTCCTATATTCAATTTACTGTATTTATTAGACTATTCTACTCATTTAATTTTTTATATTTAATAAATTAATTTACTGTTTTATTAGACTACTCTACTCATCTAATTTCCTATATTTAATAGATTAATTTACTGTATTTATTAGACTATTCTACTCATTTAATTTCTTATATTTAATAAATTAATTTACTGTTTTTATTAGACTACTCATTTAATTTACTATATTTACTTTACTGTTTTTATTAGAATACTCTACTCATCTAATTTACAATATTTAATAGATTAATTTACTGTATTTATTAGACGACTCTACTCATCTAATTTACTGTTTTAAATAGTGTTCTACTCCTTCCCACTGCCATCATTGATGGACTTACATCAATTCTACCTAAAAAAAAACAAACACTATTCACGCACATCATTTAGAAGTGTATGGACGCACTGCCCTGTCAGGAGACCTGATCAGCAAGCTTCTACAGCAGTCCTGATGACCACTGCGGCTGACCACTTGGGGTTCTAACCCAGTCTTCACTAACAGTTTTAATACACCTCAAATAATGTACCCAAACCTCCCCAGAAATAATACCCACACTCAGTCCTCAGAGTTCCCTCTCACCGGCCTTCTTTTAACTCTTGAGGAAAGACCCAGCCCAACGCGTCCATTTTAACTCTCTATTTCTTCTCCTTTAACTTTTAGCTGAAGTCTATGTGCCCTATTTCATTAAAAAGATTTGTGCTTACCTTTCGTTTCCTCTGGTGTGCTCCACTGATGTCTGAGTAGATGAGCATGATGTCAGTTTAGTCAGAAATTCAACTTCTCTTTACCTTTAAAAAAAAATAATCAATAATCCCATCACATCACTGCACAATCTGCTTCTTTTGCAAGTTCTTAATTTTATTTTTTTGTTGTACAGTTCAAATAAAATACAATAAAAAAAATGTTCTGGTCATGTACACTGGAGCTGTTGACAGTCAGGAACTCACCTGTGGAAAAGCTCCAGGTGCCTGATGAACGAGCCACGATCTCAGCATGGCAGACGTTGAGGGCGATCTGTCCCTGAGCCTCCTTCACATCACTTCCTGAGGTTCCTCTCTCACTGCATCTTCGGCCATCCATCGTTGTCATCTGTCAGGGAAAACATGAGAGACATCAGAACATTAATTTAAACACAATATCACTAGTTTTATTTCCAACATGCTGTAACACAACACTTCTGACAGACCACACTGTGACTACCTTTTCTATGTATTCTGCCATAAAGAAGTTTATTTTAATTCTTCTCCATACTTTTTAATGATTTGTTCATTTGTCTTTAAGCGGAGAGACACTAAAATGCTTTATGCAAGATGTGCATAATGACAATACACACGCTTTCATCTTGATTCTTGTCGACATTTTCACACCTACTATGTCTATTTTTACCCCTACTATATAATGTTATTTTTCACAGTTAATATATTATGTTTATTTTTAAATGTACTTTATTATGTTTATTTTTTCAGTTAATATATTATGTGTATTTTTAAAAGTACTTTATTATGATTATTTTTTCAGTTAATATATTATGGCTATTTTTTAATCTGACTGCATTGTGCTTATTTTTTACAGTTAATATATTACGTGTATTTTTAAACTGTCTATATTATATTTTTTTAAACCGACTATATTATGCGTAACTTTCAACATGTACTTTTTTGTGTTAATTTTTCATGTCAGGATGGTTGAGTGGTCTCTGGCGCTGCGTTCAGGTCGCAGTCTCCTCTGGCGGTATGGGTTCACATCTCACTTTTATGTGAATTTCTCTGAGATGAATAAAGTATCTATCTACAGTTAGTATATTATGTCTATTGCTTAAAAGTACTTTATTATGTTTATTTTTTAAACCTACTATACTGTGTTCGTTTTTACACTTCATATATTGTGTATTTTAAATGTACTTTATTATGTTATTTTTACAGTTAATATATTATTTGTATTTTTAAAAGTACTTTATTATTTTTATTTTTTACTGTTAATATATTATGTTTTTTAATCTGACTACATTGTGTTTATTTTTACAGTTAATATATGTCTATTTTTAAACTGACTGCATTATGTTTATTTTTACAGTTAATATATTGTGTATTTTTAAAATTTACTTTATTATGTTATTTTTTACAGTTAATGTTATGTGTATTTTTAAATATACTTCATTGTGTTCATTTTTATAGTTAATATATTGTGTATTTTTAAATGTACTTTATTGTTCGTTTTTACAGTTAATATATTATGTGTATTTTTCGAATGTACTTCATTATGTTTATTTTTACAGTTAATATATTATGTGTATTTTAAATGTACTTTCTCATGTTTATTTTTACAGTCAATATGAGTATTTTTAAATGTACTTTATTATGATTATTTTTTCAGTTAATATATTATGTCTATTTTTAATCTGACTACATTGTGTTTATTTTTACAGTTAATATATTATGCGTATTTTTAAATGTACTTTATTGTTTATTTTTTCAGTTATATTTTGTCTATTGTTTAAACTGACTGCATTATGTTTATTTTTACAGTTAATATATTATGTGTATTTTTAAATGTACTTCATTATCTTTATTTTTTCAGTTAATATATTTTGTCTATGGTTTAAACTGACTGCATTATGTTTATTTTTACAGTTAATATATTGTGTATTCATAAATGTACTTTATTATGAGTATTTTTCCAGTTGATATATTATGTCTATTTTTTAATCTGACTACATTGTGTTAATTTTTTACAGTTAATGTATTGTGTATTGTTTAAATGTGCTTTATTATGTGTATTTTTAAATATACTTCATTATGTTCATTTTTATAGTTAATATATTGTGTATTTTTAAATGTACTTTATTGTTATTTTTACAGTTAATATATTATGTGTATTTGTTAAAACTACTATACTATGTTCGTTTTACAGTTAATATATTACGTGTATTTTAAATGTACTTTCTCATGTTTATTTTTTCAGTCAAAATGTGTATTTTTAAATATACTTCATTATGTTCATTTTAACAGTTAATATATTGTGTATTTTTAAAAGTACTTTATTATGATTATTTTTTCAGTTAATATATTATGTCTATTTTTTACAGTTAATATATTGTGTATTTTTAAATGTACTTTATTATGTTATTTTTAATCTGACTACACTGTTTATTTTTACAGTTAATATATTATGTGTATTTTTAAATGTACTATATCATGTTTATTTTTACAGTTAATATATTTTGTCTATTTTTAAACTCACTATATATGTTAATTTTTACAATTACTATATTATGTGTATTTTTAAATGTACTTTATTATGATTATTTTTACAGTTAATATATTATGTCTATTTGTTAAACTGTCTATATTATGTTATTTTTTTAAACATACTATATTATGCGTAACTTTCAACATGTACTTTATTGTGTTAATTTTTCATGTCAGGATGGTCGAGTGGTCTGTGGTGCTGCGTTCAGGTCGCAGTCTCCTCTGGAGGTATGGGTTCGAATCTCACTTTTATGTGAATTTCTCTGAGATGAATAAAGTATCTATCTACAGTTAGTATATTATGTCTATTGTTTAAAAGTACTTTATTATGTTTATTTTTTAAACCTACTATACTGTGTTCGTTTTTACAGTTCATATATTGTGTATTTTAAATGTACTTTATTATGTTATTTTTTTACAGTTAATATGTTATGTGTATGTTTTAAATGTACTTTATTGTTTATTTTTACAGGTAATATATTATGTCTATTTTTAAACTGACTGCATTATGTTTATTTTTACAGTTAATATTATGTGTATTTTTCAATGTACTTCATTGTCTTTATTTTTTCAGTTAATATATTTTGTCTATGGTTTAAACTGACTGCATTATGTTCATTTTTACAGTTAATATATTGTGTATTTTTAAATTTACTTTATTATGTGTATTTTTTAAATGTACTTCATTATGTTCATTTTTATAGTTAATATATTGTGTATTTTTAAATGTACTTTATTGTTCGTTTTTACAGTTAATATATTATGTGTATTTTTAATGTACTTCATTATGTTTATTTTTTACAGTTAATGTTTTGTCTATTTTTAAACTGACTATATGTGTTAATTTTTACAGTTAATATATTATGTGTATTTTTTAAATGTACTTCATTATGTTTATTTTTTACAGTTAATATATTATGTGTATTTTAAATGTACTTTCTCATGTTTATTTTTACAGTCAATATGTGTATTTTTAAATGTACTTTATTATGATTATTTTTTCAGTTAATATATTTTGTCTATTGTTTAAACTGACTGCATTATGTTTATTTTTTACAGTTAATATATTGTGTATTTTTAAATGTACTTCATTATGTTCATTATTATAGTTAATATATTGTGTATTTTTAAATGTACTTTATTATTTTCGTTTTTACAGTTAATATATTATGTCTATTTGTTAAACTGTCTATATTATGTTATTTTTTTAAACATACTATATTATGCGTAACTTTCAACATGTACTTTGTTGTGTCAATTTTTCATGTCAGGATGGTCGAGTGGTCTGTGGTGCTGCGTTCAGGTCACAGTCTCCTCTGGAGGTATGGGTTCAAATCCCACTTTTATGTGAATTTCTCTGAGATGAATAAAGTATCTATCTACAGTTAGTATATTATGTCTATTGTTTAAAAGTACTTTATTATGTTTATTTTTTAAACCTACTGTACTGTGTTCGTTTTTACTGTTCATATATTGTGTATTTTAAATGTACTTTATTATGTTATTTTTTACAGTTAATATATTATGTGTATTTTTAAAAGTACTTTATTTTTATCTTTTACAGTTAATATATTATGTCTATTTTTAATCTGACTACATTGTGTTTATTTTTACAGTTAATATATTGTCTATTTTTAAACTGACTGCATTATGTTCATTTTTTACAGTTAATATATTGTGTATTTTTAAATTTACTTTATTGTGTGTATTTTTAAATGTACTTTATTGTTTTTTACAGTTAATGTTATGTGTATTTTTAAATATACTTCATTATGTTCATTTTTATAGTTAATATATTGTGTATTTTTAAATATACTTTATTATGATTATTTTTACAGTTAATATATTATGTGTATTTTTAAACCTACTATATTGTGTATTTTTTAAATGTACTTTATTATGTTTATTTTTTACAGTTAATATATTGTGTATTTTTTAAATATACTTCATTATGTTCATTTTTATAGTTAATATATTGTGTATTTTTAAATGTACTTTATTGTTATTTTTTACAGTTAATATATTAGGTGTATTTTTTAAATGTACTTTATTATGATTATTTTTTCAGTTAATATATTATGTCTATTTTTTAATCTGACTACATTGTGTTCATTTTTATAGTTAATATATTGTGTATTTTGTATTAACACACATGTGCACATACATATAAACACAGTGCCATCACAAGGCGCACTGCAGGGTTATTTCACTAAAATTCAAAAAGGACCAGTCCGAGAAAATGTATGAAAGCAAAGGCCTGGAACATTTACGTAAACAAATAGATGATACTGTCGATAGAAATCATGTTGCCTCATGAAATAAAAAAAAAAAAAAAAAATTAAAATGTGTTTATGAACAGTTTCATCCAGCTGGGCTGGTCCGTCACTTCTCCTTGTGGCTGATGATGCTGACATGGGTATTTGTATTTTATTACAAAGGTCTTCTCTTTGTTTTCCTTAAAATAAGGCTTCTTCCACTGCACTCATCCAGTAAATGTTTTTTGTGCTTGGTCAAAATGTTAGTGTGTTTTTGCACACAGTGGTCCTTCACTTCTAATGAGCGCTTCATCCACCTATCTTCTCTTAAACACCATCATGTCTTTCTGTGTTGATTTCTTTATTTCTCTATCTTCTTCCTTCTGTCCCTCTCTTCTTCACTTTCCTCTGTGCACAGAGCAGCGTCTGGAATGCAGAGACTTCATTGGCTGAGTAGCGTCACGTGGGAAATCTTAACTCTAATTCATCTAAGTCTGTGTATTTCCTGATCTGCTGTACTGGATTAAATTTCAAATATAAAACCCACATATTATTTATTTATAGTTGGTCTGGACTGCGGTCTGACAGCTAGATGAAATTCCTACTCGTACGTGTGCGCCCTATTTATTTTTTCTACTCGCATAATCTATTTTTAGGCGTCTATGCAAGTAAAATGCTCACACTGTACAGCCCACTATTATGTCTATTTTTTAAACCTACTATATTTTATTTTATTTTTCTACAGGTAACATATGTCTATTTTTTAAACCTACTATATTACTTTTCCACAGGTAATATATGTCTATTTTTTAAACCTACTACATTATATTTATTTTTCTACAGGTAATATATGTCTATTTTTAAACCTACTACATTATATTTGTTTTTCTACAGGTAATATATGTCTATTTTTAAACCTACTACATTATATTTGTTTTTCTACAGGAATATATGTCTATTTTTACAGGTAATGTCTATTTTTAAACCTACTATATTATATTTATTTTTCTACAGGTAATATATGTCTATTTTTTACAGGTAATAAAAATATAATAAACATAAAATATATAAAAATAAATATATATTATATTTATTTTTACAGGTAATATATGTCTATTTTTAAACCTACTATATTATATTTATTTTTACAGGTAATATATGTCTATTTTTAAACCTACTATATTATATTTATTTTTTACAGGTAATATATGTCTATTTTTTAAACCTACTATATTATATTTATTTTTACAGGTAATATATGTCTATTTTTAAACCTACTATATTATATTTATTTTTACAGGTAATATATGTCTATTTTTTAAACCTACTATATTATATTTATTTTTTACAGGTAATATATGTCTATTTTTAAACCTACTATATTATGTTTATTTTTTACAGGTAATATATGTCTATTTTTAAACTTACTATATTATGTTTATTTTTCTACAGGTAATATATGTCTATTTTTAAACCTACTATATTATATTTATTTTTACAGGTAATATATGTCTATTTTTAAACCTACTATATTATATTTATTTTTCTACAGGTCACATATGTCTATTTTTTAAACCTACTATATTATATTTATTTTTACAGGTCATATATGTCTATTTTTAAACCTACTATAGTATGTTTATTTTTCTACAGGTAATATATGTCTATTTTTAAACCTACTACATTATTTTATTTTTCTACAGGTAATATATGTCTATTTTTAAACCTACTACATTATTTTATTTTTCTACAGGTAATATATGTCTATTTTTTAAACCTACTACATTATTTTATTTTTCTACAGGTAATATATGTCTATTTTTAAACCTACTACATTATTTTATTTTTCTACAGGTAATATATGTCTATTTTTAAACCTACTACATTATTTTATTTTCTACAGGTAATATATGTCTATTTTTAAACCTACTATATTTTATTTTTCTACAGGTAGTATGTTTATTTTTACAGGTAATATATGTCTATTTTTAAACCTACTACATTATTTTATTTTTCTACAGGTAATATATGTCTATTTTTAAACCTACTACATTATTTTATTTTTCTACAGGTAATATATGTCTATTTTTAAACCTACTACATTATTTTATTTTCTACAGGTAATATATGTCTATTTTTAAACCTACTATATTATTTTATTTTTCTACAGGTAATATATGTTTATTTTTTAAACCTACTACATTATTTTATTTTTCTACAGGTAATATATGTCTATTTTTAAACCTACTACATTATTTTATTTTTCTACAGGTAATATATGTCTATTTTTAAACCTACTATATTTTATTTTTCTACAGGTAGTATGTTTATTTTTACAGGTAATATATGTTTATTTTTTAAACCTACTATATTATTTTATTTTTCTACAGGTAATATGTCTATTTTTAAACCGACTACATTATTTTATTTTTCTACAGGTAATATATGTCTATTTTTTAAACCTACTACATTATTTTTCTACAGGTAATATATGTCTATTTTTAAACCTACTATATTTTATTTTTCTACAGGTAGTATGTTTATTTTTACAGGTAATATATGTCTATTTTTAAACCTACTACATTATTTTATTTTTCTACAGGTAATATATGTCTATTTTTTAAACCTACTATATTATTTTATTTTCTACAGGTAGTATGTTTATTTTTACAGGTAATATATGTCTATTTTTAAACCTACTATATTATTTTATTTTTCTACAGGTAGTATGTTTATTTTTCTACAGATAATATATGTCTATTTTTAAACCTACTACATTATTTTATTTTTCGACAGGTAATATATGTCTATTTTTAAACCTACTATATTTGTTTTTCTACAGATAATATATGTCTATTTTTAAACCTACTATATTATTTTATTTTCTACAGGTAATATATGTCTATTTTTAAACCTACTACATTATTTTATTTTTCTACAGGTAATATATGTCTATTTTTAAACCTACTACATTATTTTATTTTTCTACAGGTAATATATGTCTATTTTTAAACCTACTACATTATTTTATTTTTCTACAGGTAATATATGTCTATTTTTAAACCTACTATATTTGTTTTTCTACAGGTAATATATGTCTATTTTTTTAAAACTACTATATTATATTTATTTTTCTACAGGTAATATATGTCTATTTTTAAAACTACTATATTATATTTATTTTTCTACAGGTAATATATTTTATTTTATTTACAGGTAATATATGTCTATTTTTTAAACCTACTATATTATATCTATATTTTAAACCTATATTGTTCATTTTTTGAAGCTACTATATGATGTCTATTTATTAAACTTCCTACACGATGAGTATTTTTAAACCTACTATAGCATGACTATTTCTTTAAAGCTACCATACTAGAGCTCCCATTTTCAACATACTATACTGTGATTATTTAACTATTCTATTATTTTACGATGATATGACCATTTTTTAAACATACTATATTAGGACTATTTTTCTCAAACCTATTAAATTATGACTACTCTTTTTGACATACTGTGCTGTGACTATTCTTTTTTTTTTCTAATTATTTTTCTCCACATCACTCACCTCGTCATGGGATCCTCTCTGAGTGCTTCTTCGGCCATCCCTCGTTGTGATCTGGATGAGAAGATGTAACATTAAAAAAAGTAAAACTGAACAAATCTTACACTGATAAGCTGGTGTGACAATAACCAAATGAACACAGAGACAAAAGGCAAATAGAACGTTTATTCCAACACAATATCAGTTTACTGCTTATTCCAAAGATATTCTGAGACTACTTTTGATGACATTATTTCTGACAGACTCCACGTGTCATCAGCCTCGTCTCTCATGGTGGAAACCACCAAGTTGACTCGATATTCTTCTGGCTTTTCGTTTCGTCCTGCAGCTTTCTGGAACATTTCATGGCGTTGAATCCTATCTGACCATCGAGAAAAATCTGACGAGTGACGATTTTCCAGTGAAGTTATGGAGGAGAGGAAATCCACAGTTCATTCCTGCTCAAAAGTCTGCATTCTCAACATTCAAGATTCAATTTCTTTATTGATAAATACACAGGAGTGACAGCAGCTCATGACGTTCTTACTTATCCCAAACCAAATAAAACAAACATGAACAAAGCGATGACTCTGTGCAAAACGCAGAATGCAGACAAAGACCTGGCTGTTTGTCATGCAGTACTGCTGCATAAAAGTGCAATGATTCTCAGTTTCAGTGTGCAAAAGCACAGGAGTCACAGGCATGTAAAAAGCAGACAGCACAGATACTTCATGTCTGCTCTGTATGGAAACAGATCATCAGCAAGTGACTCTGTCTGCTCCACTGCTTCCTGCGTCCTTCGCTTCCTTCCAGGTCTTCCTGTGATGCTTGTCAGATGAGTCCTGGCATCTATCTATGCCTCCTGCAAGACTGGTCCATCTCATCTCTATGCAGGTCTTTAGTTCTGGACCGCTGCCTTGTCTTTCAGGCTGACATCACTGATTAGAATAAACTGATCCCAACCTGGGAAATAATGTTGCAGCAACAGCAAGGAATCAAAACCCAGCAACAGAAGAGCAATATAAAAACATACATACAGACAAACATTTACAACTGGTGATGATATTAATCATGCAGAGGAGCTGCTTCATCTGAGTGAGAACGGGACATGGTTTTGGGAGGCTTGAACGTTGTTGTCTCGTCCGTGTGATGACGCTTTCTGGTCCGTGAAGGAGGCATCCAGACCCTGACGTTCAGCCACAGTCTCATCATCCCTGACGGCTTGGATCGGAGGCCTCTGATTGGTTAATCTCTCAGCGTCGATGGCGATGGTCAAATTTCAAATCAATAGGAGACGACGATCCTCCGAGAGCGCCATCCGTACGACAACTTTTTCTTTATTTACTTTTATTCTGACACACGACGCTATCACATCAAGATTATTATTATTATTATCAACAATCATATAAAGATTTTTTTACTGGATGACACTAAGCCTTTTTTGTTATTCAACAAACATTTTTCATTCCTGTTTCAACACGCAATATTTTCAAAATGCTTTCAGATTTATTTATATTGTATTTATATTTTTACTTCGACATGCCATGGCTTTTTATCACTCATTCTGACTAACAAATCATTCATTTTGATACTCAACTTATGACTTATATTTTAATCATGATATTTTTTATATTTTGCTCTATATAAATACAGCCTTTTATTTCCTACTTATTTTTAATTTGTTGTGAAGCAGAGAACCACTCAATATAACAAGAATAAAGTATAAGGAGAATTTCTTGTCAATCTGATTGGGTTTTGTCACATTCTCGCCCCCTGCTGGCCACTACACAAACTGCAAGTTTAAGGCTTTACTTCTCTGAACCAGAGGCAGAACAACAACATAAACACACCAATCCCACGGTACACACCTTGCACATGTTGGGCGTCACGTCTTCTTCACAGGACGAAGAACAAAGAACCTGGAGGAGATGAAAGAGGAAATATTGAACAACTAAAAGTCACGTTTCAGAAACAAAATCCCAAAAAAAGGCAGACGACAGCAGTATATTCGCTCAGGATGGATGCTTTTTACATTAATATTGATTCAAAACTACAAATTACAAACAGACAGTTTAATTCTTGGCTGCTTTTTCCCCCCCTTATTTCTAAATATTGCCTGATCTGCAGCAAACCTGAGCAAAGACTGCAAGTTATTCCCCCCAAAACTCATATCCAAAGGACTTTTGCTTTTGGGAGTAAAAGCAGGGTGAGCGCTCCACGTTTGAGCACAAGGTCAGCATCTCATAAAGTGAAACAAAAGCAGCCCTCTCTGTTTTGACTCAAGGCTGGTTTAAGTGTGAGCTGAAAAGGCCCCACAGATTCCTCCTGAAGAGCCAATCAACAAACTTTCATGAAAAGCACCTCCGGCCTTCAGCATCCTGCGGAATATGCCAGAATTATCTTTGGATAATCAGCAGGATTTGTTGATAGATATTTGCCACGACTCTTTGTTGCTATAGAAACAGTCCAAGGAGAAACGCCTGGCCTCGTCAGGTAATTACACACCGAGGGCTCCTCTCATTCATGGCGATGTCACTCTGTCTGAGGAGGAGGACTCAAACTAACGTCTCTGATGCCTTTCTGAACAAGACTCTAAATTTAAGACACGGTGAGGCATGTAGTCCGGCAGTTTCCTTCTTTGATGCAGAATGTGACAGACATATGAAGCGAATATATTCTCATAATCCAGACTAATAAATCAGGATTAAGTGTAGATCTTCCAGTGCTGGCAGCACTGAATAATCACAGCTGTCAAACAGCACAAACAACCTGAGGCTGCTGCTTCCATGTTGGTGTTGAATTAATGAAACATGGAGCTTTGAATGATTTCACTTGTTATAAGCTGACACACACAAGCCACACAGGATGCTGGCAGACTTTACTTTCAAAATTAAAGCCTCATATTTGCAAAAAACATAACATGGATCCCATCCTTTTATGTTTAAATGACACAACTGCACCATCTACTGGTCTCAATAAGTAACTGCAGGAATCAAACAAATAATAATAATAATGTCTAAAGGCCTGCAGCAGCCCAAAATACTTGTGGATATAGTCAGAAATGAGGTCAACTTAATAAGTCAAACCCAAACATGATAATAAACCACAGCTACATATTTAATGTACATCCTTACTGCATTAATATATACCACACTCAGTGGTTTTAGAGAAGTATTGTTCATTTTTAGTCATTTAAGAGATATAATTATATCCATAAAATGCATATTTAATCCCATTGTTTTTTTTTTCCAGAACAGCAGTGACTGACGTTTGAGTTCCTGCTGCTTTTACTGTGAAAATACTGAGCGGACGTGTTTTTAGGCGTGTTTAGGGAGGACA
This sequence comes from Synanceia verrucosa, assembly GCA_029721515.1. Taxonomy (NCBI): domain Eukaryota; kingdom Metazoa; phylum Chordata; class Actinopteri; order Perciformes; family Synanceiidae; genus Synanceia; species Synanceia verrucosa. The sequence continues at coordinate 7,888,833 of CM056572.1, forward strand.
GGTGCTTTCCACTGTGGTATATAAATATTGATAGAAAAAAAAATATGTTATTCTCGTCGTCAGTGCGGAGCGTCATGTCGTGCTGTGAGTGCAGAGCCGGGAGGGCGGCAGCAGTCCGGGGCAGCATCCTCTACAGCCTCCTGAACAGAGGCGCTCTGTGCCCGCAGAGGCAGCCGCAGAGCACCGCTCCTCCACCGCTCTGCTCCTGCGCGTCTGGCGGCAAACTGGTGGCTCTCCGGGCTCCTCCGCTGGTCTACGAAGCGGCGTCGGAGGTTCTCGTGAAAACTTTCAAGTTCGTGAAAAACGTGCCGTGTTTCCGGGGCTTGCCGGAGAACGACCAGCTGCGGCTCGTGCGCAACAGCTGGGCGCCGCTGCTGGTTCTGGGTATGGCGCAGGACTGCGTGGACTTCGACACGGTGGAGACGCGGCAGCCGAGTTTGCTGCACCGGATTCTGACGCGCAGCCAGGAGCGGCAGAGCCAGGAGCGGCAGAGCCAGGAGCGGCAGAGCCAGGAGCGGCAGAGCCAGGAGCGGGGGGTGCCTGTGGGCGACGCGGAGGACATAAAGGAGTTCCTGTGGAGGTGCAGAGGTCTGCGGATCAGCGTCAAGGAGCACGTCTTCCTAAAGGGGGCGCTGCTGTTCAGCCCCGGTAAGACACGCGCCTCACTCACACGAGCATCCCGTGCGTGTCCTCCTACCACTCACTGTCTTGTTTCCTTGTCCCGCAGAAATCACGCAGCTCGAGTGTCGCGACTACATCCGGGCGCTCCACAGAGAGGCCGTGCGCGCGCTCTACGAGCACGTGAGAGCGGCGCACCGAGGACACGCGGAGCGGTTCGGCAGGCTGCGCGCGATGCTGCGCGCGCTGCGCACCGTGGATCCGAACGCGGTGGCGGGACTCTTTCTCCGACCCGTGACGGGCACGAGCAGCATTTCAGACCGCGTGCTCGCCATGTTCTACGAGCGGTAGAGATCAGAAGAAACACTTTGGGGAATGAACTCTGTATTTATTCATTTATTTATGTATTTATTTATTCATTTGTGTAATTATTTATGTGCCATCATTTTTTATTTAAATCATTAAGTGTCCTTAATCTCCAGAAAGCCATCTCTCATTCACTGATCCCAAGATAAATACGAAATAATAAGAGACAGCAGCCTAAATAAGAGCATCACTTGCAAAAGTGGAATTAAATATAATAAAACAGAATAATAAAAATACTAATTAAAACATTTCTTTATAGCCTATTTTGTTTCTGTGTAAAGCACATTAATAAATAAAGATACATTTAGCAAAAAAAAAAAACTTTACAAAGCTAGTACGCATATTTTTTCACAGTTTTAAACATACTGTCTCAATAATAATAAGAGTCAATAAATCCATCTTTTCATCGGGATTCTGGGTGTCGGAGGACGCCTTTACCCGGGAGACAGGATCCAAAATTAAACCACACGAAATAATAGTATAAGATCCCTCCTGAGGCCACTGTGTGTGTTCATAATGTGAATTATTATCATATTATCCTGCTGAATCACCTCCCATGGCGCACCACTTATTTCCCATCTTTGTGTTACCTGGAATATGTGTTGTGCTATTTTAAGTTGTAATAACGGGTGTGATTGCAACAGTTTAACAGTGCTTTTGATGACACACACAGATTGAAAAGTCAGTACATATTTTGCTGAGAAGCAATCCTGCATTAAACAGCTGTTGTTTGTTAAACTCTCTCGTCTTGGAGCATTTTAATGAATGTTTTATTCACTGGTTCAATCCTCCCTCACGGTAACACTTCCTGTATTGTTAAAAGAGGAAAATTCACCAACTTCTTAGTGTTTCTGCTGCTTATGAGGGGCTTTTTTCTCCTCTGGATCAACGCAGCTCAACATATTTAAGCTTAGCCTTTAGTATTAGCATCACCATCTTTCTAAGCTTCCACTCAGTGCAGCACAAACCACTCAGAAATCCGTAAATATATGAAAAATAAAAAAAAAGCTCAGAAACGAACCCGAAACAGACAAACCACTGCGACTCATAATGAATAATTCAAAACCAGACAAGTAGCAAACACACAGCAAAGGTAATATTAAACTAAGAGCGTTTTAATCCGTTTACACAAAATGCTTTACACACAAAACCAGACTAGTGAATTAATTACCTCACTGACATCAAACAAATCGACGACGGTAAACCAGTACACTTTAAATAAATCACTTAAACCTTCAAATACATGTTAAAAACGTCGTGTTAAAAAAATGTTAAAAAAAAAGTTAGCTAGCCGCAGCACCTGCCGCGCATCCATTTAGCTAACATCGTTCTTTCTACATGACTAAAAACAGTTTAATGTCGTTATTTGACAGAATCAGCATTAGCATAAGGAGCTACTCTGTTTCACAAAGCACAGAACATTCTGGAACACGGACATTAAAACATTTAAAAGTCTTTATTCTTACGTTTTTGGACGACATAGCCAAACGCCGGGAAAGCCGGCATCCCTCGCGCACCGGCAGCGTCTACCCACAATCCCTTGCGAACATCTGAGCAGCTACTTCCGGTACACTTTGTAGTTTTTTTTTTTTTTTTTTTTGTTTTTTTTTTAAAGAAATACACACGGGACAGTCCGTTTCATTGTGAAAAGTCATCCTTTTTAAATATATATATAAAATAAATTTAAATTCATGTTTCCTCCATAAAAACAATCAGAGGAAGAATCAGATTTATTGATCATACAAATGCTGTCTTATCCTATGTTCCAATTTTATATGTTCTTGAATATATGCAACAATAAATGCTGTTTCGTTTGTAGTCTGGGTTAATAACAGTCACTTTGTTCACTCCACCAAGTATTTAGAAATATTATAAGCACTGGATAAAATGATTTCTCCAAAAATGAGAGGCATGTTTGACCGAAAACCAACTTCTTAAGCTGATATACAGTAACACAACATAGCACATCCTCTATCAAACATTCATGGTGTGCTTGAGCAGTTAATCAGAATCAAAAGAAAAACCATTGCTCATTTGGAAGTGCTTTGTGAGTAACAGCAGCAGTTTATCGAGTGGCAGCCTGAAAGCAAAACACACAGACCTTCCATTTATCACAATTATCAGGTTCAAGATGGCAACAAGATTTCGACTGGAGGCAATTTAGAGAAGACGTGTGTGATTTTTATAGTGACAGAATGATCGACCCATCACCGTGCGCCTGCTGTAATGGCTCAAATTGGCCCCTTACCTTCCAGCTGATGTGCAGGGTCAAGTATGTCCAGCAGGTGGCAACCATTCACTTCCTATTTCCTGTTTTCAAGAAGATGTTGCAACATTTTATACTCATTATAAGATGATCTCACTTTGATTCATTCGATTAAGACATGGAAACAGCAGAGGGGTGTCCTCTGAGCAGACATGTATACTGTTGTAAAATAATAAATAATTAAAGAAGGAAGCAGGATGGAACAGTAAATTAAAGGGCTGGGCGAGCAATCAGTGATCCATGACTTGCATCTTACACACACAGGCAATTATGCCGTGCTGAACCATGGAGAGTTACTCCAAAACTGGGTTAACAGCTGCCTGCATCCACTCTCCAAATGCTTTTCAGCACACACACTGCCTCCACCACCACCTTTCCATGCACAGACAATTGGCCCTGTTCTTGTAGTGGAAGACATGTCACACAGGGCAAAGAGCACACAGCTCCAAGTAACAAGGCCCTGTGGGACATGGAGGGCCATGGTTTACCTGCCAGAGTGAGTAATACTCCTCACCAGCCAGTGTGTGTGCGCAGAGGAAGAAACAAAACATCTGTGCACACACCGAGCCGCCTCTTGTTCAGGGAGCTTATTATGACACTGCCATGAAGTGAAAATGGGAGAAAACGGTGTCGAAGCCGCTCTCCTCTGTGCACGCCACATGGCGGCGCGTCGGCTCGGATGGAAACATCTGCAGAGTTTTCTGCATTCGCACGGGTGCAGATGATTAGAGTGTACAGTAACTTCGTGTCACAGGCATGGCTGCTTTCACTGACGTAGTGTTAAAGTGAAGTCTAAATATTTGGCTACGAGAGCGGCCATGTTGAGAGCATGACATCATCTGGAACCAGAGAAATTAAAATAACAGAAAAAAATGTCCAGTGACTTTTTTTCTGTGTCAGAATATTTTTTATTTTATAGGAAATGAAGGGAAATCTGACTGGATCCACATAAAAACAAAGTCACAATAAAGGCTAATACATACAGTCCTTATCACATTTCAACCATCTTTAAGTTTCACCTTTCAGGACAACCTACAACTCTTTCCACCCACTGAGCTACAGCCGCCACGATATTCTCGATCGATCACGTTGCGTCAGGAATCTGTTAGCATGGTGAGCGGTTAGCACTGCTACCTCACAGCAAAAAAAGTACTGAGTTCAATTCCCAGCTGGGGGCCTTTCTGTGTACATTCCATTTCACGTGACAAATTAACACTTTAAAGATGCTCTTTGGTGGATTAATTGTTTGCCGAATTAAAGGAGAAACTTGGACACATTCAGAAAAGACGGTTGATCTAATTTTATCAGCACATTTGATCGTTAGTTACGACTGCATTTTTAAATTCCCACATTTTCTGAATGGAGTTCATCTCTGGCAACGCATTTCAGACAGTTTGTCTAAGCAAAGTTACCGTCGTGGAAGGTTAAACATGCTAACACGCTAAAATCTTTGTGTATATATATATATATATATATATATATATATATATATATGTTAGGGTGTCTGTAGCTCAGTGGGTTGAGTGTTGGTCCTTAAACCACAAGGTCATGGGTTCAATCCAGCTCCTACTTCTCTCCTAAAGATGGAAACAGTCAAAATTCAACACAAATGTGAAAACTGCAACAAAATTTCTCCCAAATAAACTCAATAATCTCACCTGTGATGAAACCGTCGCAGAAACATTTCCAACTTCTCATCCTTCGAGAGGCTAATTAACACCGTCTGCCATCTTTCCTACTGTGCCTTTTGTTTTTCTCTCCAACGCCGTCGCTTTGATCACAGCGAAATAAGTAAAAGAAAAGGATTATTTGTGTCCAGAGTTGATCTTAACTAAAAGATGAATCTATTTCCTGCTCTGGGAGTCTATGTGGGACTGAAGTGAAGTGCACTAAGGTCAAACAGTCTCAAAGCACCGACTCTCCTGATTTAGTCTTTTTCTAAAATGAATCCGGGGCTGATTAAGTCTCTGAGTGCTATAAGGAGACGTATTGATTGTTGTTTCAAGGTTTTTACAGGAGACGGCAGAGTTATGGAGGTTCGGAGCATTCGTCGGCTCCCTGCCAGGAATAAGGGATCCGTCAGCACTCTGTTTAACTCTGCAAACAAACACACACTACACACTACACACAGCACAGAAATCCCATTACCATAAATGTGTTTTTATTAATAATAACAGTATCTCTTTTCTAACGAACATTGCAGATACATCATAGAAAATAAATCAGAAAACAGGAGAGAAGTCGTCTCAGAGAGTCGTGAAAGTGCCTGGAATAATTCTGTGCTATATATTGTCATTTTTATTCATCAGCATCATCACCTTCAATTCATTGTGAAGCAAAAAAACAACAAAAACGTGTTAGCAAGAGCGTTTGTCGTTCGCATTCGCACGGCTTCAAACCGTCACACTCCGGTCGTGTTAACCTCCAGTCAGGATTAGTGTTTCTGCTTTGAGTAATGACCGTCGGTTTCACGGATATGGCTCGATTGTCTTCATCTTTAATCCTGCCATTGTCTTGTATTTACATAACGTGGTGTCATAGAGTGCGACAACCTCCTCTGTCCAGAAACAGTGCTCTTGAATGTAAATCTAACTGCTATTAAGGGAGGTGGGCAGGGGCGTCACTAGGTTTTTCAGGACATGGGGGGGCTTAGCCCAAAAGATGTGCACAGGATGTGTTATTTATTTAGACTCACATTCTGGCCACTATATATTCAATTTGTTGGCTTTTTTTTTTGTAAAAAAAAAAAAAATTATTTGGGGGGGGGGGGCTTAAGAATATTTTACAGGGCTTCAGCCCCCTAAAATAAGCCTAATGATGCCACTGATAAAGGGAGTTAAAAAAATTGTCACTTTGCATATTTTATGGCACTAAATGAAACGATTGAAACGAAAATAAAAATAAATGAAAAATATGTGACATCAGCTCTTCGTAGCTGGCTTTGGTCTAAGTAGAATCTCTATAGTATTATCATTTTTGTCTCTTTTATGCACTTTTATGATTTGTTTGTGGGCTGTTGCTATCGAGTAGATCAAAATGTAATTGATGATATCCAATTTAATGTTATTTTTTTTCACAATAAATGTGTTTCAGATGTTACGAAACATTTTTTTTTTTAGTCCTGTGTCCCGTCACAACAGCAGGACCAGGGTGTGAAAGCCTTGTTTTATTTATCCGAGAGAGCGACTCAAGCGACAAAGCGACTGACGGCCAAATAACAGAGCTGTCATTTAAGAGGAAATGAATAACAGGTACTTGTTTAGCCCTGGACAGCCTTGTTTGGTCCTTCAGAGGGGAACCAGGTGGAGTAAATGCTTCAGGTGACACCAGATGTCATGGCTTCTCCTCTCCACCGCCGTCAACAGCAAACGCCTGCGAAACCAACGAACTCCTTTTAATTGCAGTGTAAGACATTTAATTAATGACCTATCGATCCCCGTGAGCTGTGCAGTTCCACGTTAACAAGACATATTTCCTTTTTATTATTCTTCCTCGCCATCTATCAGCAAATATCCCTCAGTTACAAAAATAGACTTTTCTTTTTTCACAAAATAATACACATACTTAATTTTCTGTGATATAATCATCTGTTAAGGTAAATAGCAAGGCTGTTTTTTTTTTTCTTAAAGTAAATGTTATCGTGAGTGAAAATGTGAAGCCTAGCACCATATTCTTCATATCCTCCTTCACAGATATGACTTTTCCCAAAGCGTTCGAATATCGCAGATTCAAGAGAGTCGTCTTTTTCCCTGCTCCGTGTTTTGCATAATCCGGTCGGGTCCAGATCCTCAAACCTTTCACAGCAGCCGGCGGAGCTGAGACTCATCCCAAAAAAAAATCTGCACCGTAACGTTCTCGTCAAAGGTTGCGACCTTTACCCTGAAAAAAAACCCCCAAAGCTTCATAAACTACACCAGCCAACAAATTAAAACTAATAAAATAAAAAAAAACACCTCACAGGCCATTGCTTCACTTTTATACAAACTGAAAAAACTAAAAAATGTCCCAAATGATGATAAAACAAAAAGTCCCAAACACTGATGCTACAAAGAATTAGAAAACGTATGTACAGGACCCTGTATTCCTTGAATTCTGGGTAAATGATCGCAGGTGTTGGCTTGTGTTACGTGAGTTTATACAGGCATACAAAACTGTTTCTGTCGTTCACTTTCAATAAAAGCTCTTATTGGACCAAAACAGAAAAAAAAAAATCTGCCAGCACCTCCGTGTCCTCCCCCTGATGTTTCCTGGTGCAAATTCAACAGCAGCTCGGCGCTGTGGTGCGTTCAGGGTCCCAGTGACGGACAGCTTATACCGCCCGGCACCGTCTCTGTCACCAGATCACGCTCGATATACTGGTCTCCCTGGGCAGCAGCGGCAGCATGGCGTTGTTACCGTGGCCTTCCTCCAGACTCTGTTGCCGCGGCGACTTGGACTGCGGCCGCTGCCCGTTGATGAGCGTCATGGGGATGTTGCAGTAGGTGTGCTGGCTGCCCAGCGTTGAGAGCGGCGGCAGAGGCGGCAACGTGCCGCCGGGCGGCAGGTCGTAGTCGTAGCTACGGTAATAGTGTTTCTGCCTCATCTGGGTGTGGCAAGAGTTGTGGAAGGTGGAGCGCAAGTCCGGGTGCGCCGTCGCCATGGCGGTGGAGGTAGCCGCCGCCATGGAGATGGCCGAGACGGTCTGGAGCTCGCCGAACGGGCCCTGCTCGCTCACGTCCAGCACCTGCTCGTGGGAGATGCTCAGGGGCTCCAGGCGCTTGAAGGGCATCTCGTAGAGCAGCTGCTTCCAGAACTTGGAGTTGAGCTTGTTGCTGGACGGCCCGCGCCACTTGACCACCGTCAGCATCTTGATGGTGTGCTTCAGGGCCTCCACCTCCTGGTAGTTCATGATGCCGCGCAGCTCGGCGCACTCGATCAGGATGACCTTGATCTCGCCGGTCACCAGCATGTTGCGCAGCCTGGTCTCCAGCTCAAAGATGCTCCAGCCCCTCCGCACCACGTAGCTCGGCGTCATGACGATGATGAGGCGCTTGCTCTGGTCCACGCAGCGCGCCACGTCCTCGATGTAGGCTGAGCACACAGACAGAGGGAAGAATTTGAATAAACAGACATTTTGAAAACGTTTTCTCCTCTATTTGTATCTGGTCTTATTATTGTTATTTTTTTATTATTTCCGCAGCATCTGGAGATAACTGACAACAAAACATCATATAAAAGTGTCATATGAAGATCGATTTTATGGCAAAAAAAACCAAAACACTATATATTCACACAATTATTTAGCTCACTGGTTGCTGTTTTTCTTGTTAGAATGGCAAAAAAATAAAAAATTCAACATTTAAATTCTGATAACATTTTTCCTTATGGCCACCAGCAACAACTGTTTTGCTTATGATTGTTACATTATATGATATGATATGACAGACAACATGAGTTGAATTTATTTACCACACATAGTAATTCATAAGTGAATGAATGTACCAAATCATTCTTTTAGCATAAACTGAACAATTCCTTTATATTTTTGAGCTAAGCTGCTCCTCTGTACAGTATTCATAACATAAATAACAATAAAACACATCATTAGGTAACTTCAGTGGCGTCATTAGGCTTTTATTAGGTGGGCTGAAATATTCTTAAGCCCCCCTAAATAATTTGGTGTTGGTGGCGCCAAGGAGGTTATGTTTTCACCGGGGTTTGTTTATTTGTTTGTTTGTTTGCAAAATAACTCAAAATGTTGTGGACGGATTTTGAGGAAATTTTCAGATTTGGTCACAAGTGGCCTAACTTAAAACTGATTAATTTTTTGGTGGTCATCGGATCCGATTCAACGGTACCACCGAAAATGAATCAGTTTTAAGTGAGGCCACTTCTGACCAAATCTGAAAATTTCGTCAAAATCCGTCCATAAGTTTTTAATTTACTTTGCAAACCGACAAACAAACAAGCCCCGGTGAAAACATAACCTCCTTGGCGGCGGAAGTAAATAAAAAGACACCATCGCAGCCTTGGCGGAGGTCTGCACTCTCTGAATTCTTTTCTAGTTGATTTTATTATTATTTTTTTTTAATGCCAACAAATTCAATATAAAGTGGCCAGAATATGAGTCTGAATAAATAATCGTATAACCTTGCATACACACGTTTGCTAACATCCTGTGCATCTCCTGGGGGCGAAGACCCCCCCCGTCCTAAAGACCTAGTGACGCCCCTGGGTAACTTAAATAAATCCTCTGCAGCAGTTTAAAACACAATATACAAAATTATAGACAAAAAAAGAGCTTGGTTTTACTAGAAGATGAGATTTAACATGAAACACTGAAAGCCAAGCAACATATCTGTGTGTGTGTGCGCAGCTAACGGCTTGCTAATGCTTTTAGCTCTTCTTAGCAGGACACAGTCGCTCCAAATCAATCTCAGTAATTGGTCGTCATACGGTAATTTGTCACAACACGTCCCTGGAGCCAAAACTACCCGGTATGTCTCCAGTTTATTCAAGAAACGAGGCAAAACAAATTTATATTTCATCTTATCGCGGATTAAACAAATGGGAACGGACAAACGGACACCACATAATTACCTAATGAGGCGTACTTTCATTTTACGTTTTGAATTGATTAAAGTGAAAGTAAATATGCCCTCTTGGGGTGCTGTCTTCGAACACTTTATAGCTTTTTATCGATTTCCTCTTTCAGAGACCTCACCAGCTTTACAACCATAGCAGTGCAAATAAAAATTAAATCTGAGCTTAAGTTATCCAGGAAAAAGCCCACTGTGACTGTGCTAAATAGTGAGAAATAATAAAGGACAGATGTACAAAGTATTACTTTGGTTTTGTCCTCCGAACAGATACTGATGGAATATCATAAATGTAACGTGAAGCTGTACTGAGAGTTAATTCGCTATAAAAGTCAATATTTATCAGATAAATCCTGACTTACGACACATCCAACAAAACAGGAAGTGGAGACGATCGAGATTAGAGAGTAAAAGAAACGGATTCTGGACAAAAAGTGGTGATTTTGGTGAAAGTGTCCTCTACTCTACCTCATAAAACAAGAATAGAACAAGGTAAAAACGTCATTAAATATGACTCAAAATGAGCAAAAACGCTGACACCCAAAGAGTTAATAGTGAGTCAGCTCGATCGCAGAGCTCCTTTTTAGTGAAAGATCTTAAGCTGCGACGGGGGAAAGACGATTTTCCATTAAGAGCGTTTTTAAGAAGCTCTTAGCGCGAAGAGCTTCTTATCTGAATCGGGGAAACGCGACAAACGCGGCAGCTGAATCAACAAACCAACTAAAAGCGGCAGCCCTGCACTCTAAATGTGTAGTTCATTGGTTTGGAAAGCATTTTATTTGATGTCTGGTTGGTTGGAGCAGAGTTTAAACCCAATAAAACGTTCTGAACGTATGTTAAGATAAGACTGTTATTTGGATGATAATTTGCCAAGCACAAGATAACAAAAACCTAACGTGTAATTTAGGTACATGGTGAAACATATTTAATCCATTTTTTAATGCAACTAATGGCTTTAAAAATGGTTAAACAACAACATGACAGAATTAGCCACTTATGAAAACCATTTCTAAACGAATCAGAATGATTTTCGGCTGATTAGATGAGAGAGCCTGCAGCAGCGTTATGTGTTCAGTACCTCTAAGTAGTCTCGTGTCATCCTGGAAATGATCATTGGTGAAACCTAAACATAGATATTTACATCAAAAGATTTTCAGAAAAGCATTTTTTTTCTCAGAAAAAGAAACAGATTGGGGTGAATTTGGGGACATTCTGGCATAAACTGTGTTCCTCCACTGGTGCTCCACTGGGAAGAGGGCACAAAGACCAGTTTATTCCAGTTTAATATGGGACGTGTAGCATAAAAAAAGCTTCTTTTACTTTGCTGAATACACTGCAAAAAGTCAGAATCAACGTGCGTACTGCGGAATAACACGGGATTACTGACACGAGTTAAAACGTGCCAAACTGTTTATGGATTATCCTTTATTATATCATCTGTTGGGACGCTAACACATTCCCAATGTACGCCACCATTCTAGTTTATTGTTTCGACAGTACGTATAAGCGTTTAATTTCCTCTCAATCTGCATTTTTATGCCATCTTTCCCATATTACATCAGTCCCCTCGCATCATCACAGCATCGGTCGATAACCTCGGCACGACGCCGCCGAGGAGGTTATTAGTAATGTGCAGGGAGGACAGGCAGGTCTTCAAATGGAGGCTAATAGCAGAACTCATCTGTGTGATGAGTTCATCAAAGATAAGCACGGTGCACTGGAAATATACTGTGGCAAAACATGCGTTAATATCCATGCATGCGAGCTTTTGGTCTGCAGAGGAGCAGCATGCAGAAGAACAGGAAGAGCATGTGGACTGGAAGAACCTGACAGTGATGAAATATTCATAATTAACACCTCCTGACCAAACATTTTCACTGAGTCCAAAAACTCCCATCCAGTAAAAGTACAATATCATCTGCATATTACAGGGATGTTGTGCTGCTAGCATTTTAGCGTAGCATCTATTGGAGTTGGAACATTTATTTTATATGAATTTGCAGAGTATGCATGCATGCTTAAATTGTTACCATAATTGTCAAAAAAATGAAGTTTCAATATATTATCATTATTATTACAACATTCCTGCTAAAATGTAGTGGAGTAAGAAGTAGCATAAACTGGAAGTAAATTGTTACTGGTTAATTTAAATTATAATTATACACGCATGTTTGCCAATCTCCTGGGGGCTAAGCCCCCCTGTCCTTAACACCTAGCGACGCCCCTGGATAACTTAAATAAAGCTTCTGCAGCAGTTTATTGAATGATATATAGAATAATAATTATTATTATTGATATTATTAATAATATAATAATTTCACTACAAATTCTAGGTATTTATTTTTAAAAAACTAATGATTTTTTTCTATTAATCTCCAATCAAAAAACAAAAAATGCATTAATTATTAAAGTGTTTCATCCATTTATCTGTGATGAGCGACACATTTCTCAGATTGAGCAGATAATGCATATAAATATTTCTCAAAGCTGCGTTGGTGATTATAATAGATTATGATAAATAAAAACTATTCTATTCTCTGTATTTTCCATACTTGGTTACCTTTCAATCTACGCTGCTGCCACTTGTTTCAACTGTTTAGCCATTACTTTAGTAAAGTGTCTCAACTGTCTGTCATTACTATTCAACGTACCCCCTCTGGCTACTGTGGAAGTACCTCCGCCGTGATGGAAGCACCTGCAAACTGCTGTCTTTATCTGCTTTATTTGACCATTTGTGGTGGAAAACGCTGCCAAAGCAGAATTAAAACAGAGCTGAGAACAAAACAGCACAGTGTTGGTTCTTATTTTTCCCTGGTGTTCGTGCCGCTTATTAACCAGCTACAATGTACAGACATATAAGCTCTTTTACTCCATGCTAATTATCATCTCTGCTTTACTTTTGACTGGAATATGATGTCTATTCAGTGCTAACAAGCAGGTTGTGCTCTATTCTATTTTTTCCACATCGTTTTTAACTGCAGAACCCCCCCACCCAAATGATGGTTAGAAAAAGCTCACTTCGTAATGATCGGATTAAAACGATGCACATGTCGAGTCACGCCACAACACAGATGCATCACAAACAAACAAGGCGTACGTCACCACGGCACTGACAACACCAAGCGACAACAACATTCGACACAACTTGACATTCGCTGCGAGAGAAGAGAGCTTACTTCCTGTTGGGATCAAGTCCCTGTCTGGAATGAAGAGTTTATACCCATAATGCTTCTCCAGCACGTCGGGGAGGATCTCCAAGGCAAAGCGCTCCTCCTCTCGGGTCTCCTGGCTCCACTGGTCCGGGTCCACTTTGGTGTAGGAGAGGTAAGCGTCATAGTCCTTGTTATCTGCAGGTTAGAGGGAGGTAGAGCTGCTGTTAGCAACCAGGCTAACTGAGGGAAACAGTCTGTGCATAAGCATAAGTATTAATATTTCCTGCTCTGGTCAGTAGAGTCATGTGCTGCTACACCCCAGATGCTCACAGTCTATTTTCACACTGGTGCATGGAGATACTCATTCATAGCACATAGTAAAAGCATGCAAGCAGGAAGTTGTTTTTTTAAATAAAAAAAAATAAAAGTAAAAAATATTACTTCAAGAAAATGCACTGTAATTGTAGAAAACTTTCACAAAATATAAACATGCATGATATTTCAATATATAAAAAGACATAACATACATTTCACAACACAGTGGCATCATTAAGCCAATTGCAGAGGGGGGCTGAAGAAGGCCCCCAATGTTGTTTTATTTCCTTTTCTTTTTTTTTTTTTTACAAAGAAGTGCAGATAAATTCAATGTAAAGTGGCTACAATATGAGTTTAAATATGTAACCATTTCACTTTGCATTATTTATAAATCGGTTAAACACGGTTGCCCCTCGCGGATGGCTGAAAAACCCGATCTAAGGTGCCCTTTTCGCGAGTTAAAAAACCATAAAACCATCCCTTGGTTGGCAAAAACAAGCTTAAAGGGGAAGTACCCTTTTTTACAAAACAAATTTCACCTGAAAGCACTTCCAACACTGCTGAATCTGATAACACCCATTTAACAATAACAAACCAAGTATCAAAATTCTGCCAAAAAACAATGTAATTTTGACAACTACTAAAAGATACGTACAACGTTTTTTTTTTTTTTTTTTTTTTTTTTTTTTTTTTTTTTTTTCCACAGTGGAAATACCCCAGTTGTCATGGTGAAATCCAGAATATTGTCAACTAAATCGACGTTTTTCCAACAGAAACCATCCCCCAGCCGCCTACCTCACTCAGGGTACAATACTCGTAAAAATCATCACAGTAAAAAAATATTTTTCTAACACAAATAACAGCACTGATATACAAAATAACACCACAGTACTTACAAAATCTTAACTTGCAAACATAACGCTCGAACTTGGAATTCAACGTCCTCTAACGAACTACGCTGAAGCCCTGGCTCCACCCTCACAAAATTACCCATAAGACCGTTCACCTCTCTACCCAGAATCCCTTTTCACCTACCCAGAAGCCCTGGCTCCACCCCCACAAAATTACCCAGAAGACTGTTCACTTCTCGAACTTGCAAAATTAAACTTCCGAACGAATTTATCCTCAAACATTTTGCAACAACAAACATTGAAATATAAGGTAATAATACACAGTACTACTGTGAGCCTTACACTTTAAGAAGAAAATCTAATTATCAAAGAGCCAGGTTGAAAGTAGTTGGCACCCTCTTAGAAGGAGCCGGTGACTTTCAAGCCCTCTGACGGGTAGGACACGGGGAAAAATCAGAAGACTTGGAGTGAAGACTACTACTGGTGAGTAATCACAGTCGCATTTTGAATATGTTATGCTTTGTCATGCTTTGTTGTAATTCTTTACCTCTCTCTGGAGTCGTGCGGTGTACTGGGGCACAGAGAGTTGGCTTGTTTTTACCTTCCTAGGTCTGCTGGGTGATTATGGACACTGAGCTTGTCTCTGCAGTCCACGATCTCCCAGTTCTCTGCAGTGTTGGAGAACATCAAGGTGTCATGGGACCATTTTCTCTGGCTCTGCCCGGCTGGACCACAGAAACCTTGCGGTGTTAACAACGTGGTCTTAAGTTGGTCAGGGGGTAAGTATGCGGCCCCCCGTGTCCCGACTCTAGGGCAGCACTGCGGGAGTGGTGGTTCAGGCGTCAGAACCTTAAACGTTGCCAAGTTTTCTATGAGGCTTAGCCTCGCCCATACAACAGTCCATTTTGCACTACACATGCTTTAATTTTTCTATTGGAAAACCTAATTGGCCATTTTAAAGTGTCATCCGTGTCTACCGTCCCCCAGACTAACTCAGAGCCCGGGTCGTAGACGCACCGAACCTTTAGTTCTTTCCATTTTAGTCTAGCTTAGATATAGAGTCCTGGATGCTACACAACCATAGACTTCTATTTATATTAAGCAACTCTAAATAATGTCCGTAAAACTCTATTATATTAATTTTAAGTCTTTAAACACTAAAAACAAGATTTTAAATTAACTAATTGCATAAAACCTCAAATTTACTTAAAATAGGACTCATCTGCTTTTAAAATAACAAGTAGAAATAAACAACAATATGATACACAATAATTAAGATTTGTAATGCAATTTGTAATTTGTTTAATGACAAGGTAAACGTCGCAAAGTAGTTTAAATGTAAGCAGAATATTAAAGGGTTTCAAACAATAGTTATGTAGATAGAGTTTGAAGGGACAGTCCATCATTAAATTAAATCATTTCTCACAGTCCCAAGAGTTAAAGTAACCAAAAGTGTTTTTAGCTAGCTCAGCATTGCCCCATAGAGATAGACTTGTTAGCATAGTTACTGTTATTGCCAGCTAACGTCTCCGTGCAACAGTGATTTTACCTCCTTTTCTTAATTACTTATCATGGATACAAGCATAGACTTCTATTTATATTAGGCTACTCTTACTCTCTTCCGTAATACTCTACCATACTAATTTTAAGTCTTTGGACACCAAAAACAAGTTTCTAAAGCACCAAATAGCATAAAATAACCTAAAAATAACTCCTCTGCTTTAAAAAAACAAGTAGAAATAGATTGCGATATGATACATAAATCCGATTTTAATGCGTGCCGTTTAATGACAAGGTTAATGTTACAAAATAGTTTAAATATAAGTAGAATGTTAAAGGGTGTCAAATGATAGTCAAGTGTAGAGTTTAAAGGGCTATTCCAATCTTAAGTTAAATTTAATTACTTCTCGTAATCCCGAGAGTTAAAGTAACCAATAGTTTTAAACCAGCTCAGCCATTGCCCCAAACTGACATCCCTGCTGTTAGCTTAGCATAGTCATTGTAATCTATTGGCAGTTAGCATCTCCTTGCAAAAGTGATTATATTAACTCATTTTGCTTAATTACTTCTCATGACCTAGAGTCCATGATAACAAATAGCTATTCAAATTAACATGAATATTACTCAGCCCTCTTTGACTTAAGACTACATTCCGGCAAACCACTATTCAATGTCCATCAACACAGCAGCGTGTTGACTAGACTGACACAAGTAGACTTTGTTATGCCAATATTCTTCAGATAGTTGCCGTCAATACTCCTGTACTTTATCACTTAAATCGATCTTTAACTGGAGGATCTGCTATGTAAACGTTACATGAACGGTAAACTGCTGCGTCACTCTTATGCGGTCCAATCAGTAGTTGCTTACTATTCCATTTAACAGAAGCAGAACATAAGTGTAGCCAAACCTCTCAGTTATTTCATGCCACAGGTGATCTCATTGTTTATAACAAATAGGATGAACTAGAAAAGTTCAACTTAAACAGTAAACCAGGCATCACTGAGTCAGACTACATTGCGGTTGCTAATGTTAGCGTGCTAAGTTACAACCCAAAGAAGAATTTAAATTATACGTACAGCATTGATGATGCACTTCGTTCTGCATCTGTTCTGAAAATCAGGCTGTTGTATTTTTAAGACTTAAACATTTTCTCTGTAGCATACTGAATCTTTTCTTCGTAGTCTCGTGTGAAATGCGACTCACTATATTGATCATTTTCTCCACCGGAGTTGTTTAAGGAATGCTAAGTACAGCTAGCCAAAGGTTTTCTCCTTCCACGACTGTTAAACTCTGTGATACACTGTTTTTCCTCTGCTTGTTTTTGAGGCACAGCTAATTTCACCTTATTCCACTTGAAACAGGCTTATAAGTACTAACAACAACTTTGCATGTCACGCTTCTGCTGAAAAGTAAAGTGTGACATGCACAAAGCTGTTGTTAGTACTTATAAGTCTGTTTCAAGTGGAATAAGGTAAAATTAGCTGTGCCTCAAAAACAAGCAGAGGAAAAACAGTGTATCACAGAGTTTAACAGTCGTGGAAGGAGAAAACCTTTGGCTAGCTGTACTTAGCATTCCTTAAACAACTCCGGTGGAGAAAATGATCAATGTAGTGAGTTGCATTTCACACAAGACTCTGAAGAAAAGATTCAGTATGCTACAGAAAAGACGTTAAAGTCTTAAAAATACAACAGCCTGATTTTCAGAACAGATGCAGAACTAAGTGCATCATCAATGCTGTACGTATAATTTAAATTCTTCTTTGGGTTGTAACTTAGCACGCTAACATTAGCAACCGCAACGTAGTCTGACTCAGTGACGCCTCATTTACTGCTTAAGTTAAACTTTCCCGGTTCATCCTATTTGTTATAAATAAGGTCACCTGTGGCATAAAATAACTGAGAGGTTTGGCTACACTTAAGTTAAGCTTCTGTTAAATTAATAGTAAGCAACTACTGAGTGGACCGCATAAGAGTGACAAAGCAGTTTACTGGTTATGTAACATTTACATAGCAGATCCTCCTATTAAAGACTGATTTAATTCATACAGTACAGGAGCATTAATGGCAACTATCTGAAGAATGTTGGCATAATAAAGTCTACTTGTGTCAGTCTCATTAACATGCTGCTGTGTTGACAGACTTTGCTGGAATATAGTCTTAAGTGAAAATGGCCTGAATAATCAATACATTTATGTTCATTTGCATTGTTGTTATCATTGAATCTAGGTCATGAGAAGTAATTAAGAAAAATGAGTTAAGATAATCACTTTTGCAACAAGATGCTAACTGCCAATAGATTAATGACTATGCTAAGCTAACAGCAGGGCTGTCAGTCTAAAGCAATGGCTGAGCTGCTTTGAAACTTTTGGTTATTTTAACTCTTGAGATAACAAGGAATGATTACATTTAACTTGAGAGGGAATATCCCCTTACACTCTATTTCCTTGACTATCATATGACACATAAACATTCTGCTTACATTTAAACTACTTTACAACAATGACATTGTCACTATACAGCACACATTAAAATCACATTATGTATCAGCTCACTATCTCTACTTGTATTTTAAAAGCACTGGAGTACTTTTTAAGTGACATTCAGGTTACTTTAAGCGATTGGGCACCTTAGAAACGTTTTTTGTGTCCAAAGACATAAAATTAGTACAGTAGAGAATATGGAAGAGGTTTAAAGTAGGCTATAAGAAGTCTATGCTTATGTCATCAGGTCAGGAGAAGTAATTAAGAAAAAACAAGTTAAAACCACTTTAGCAAGGAGATACTAGCTGGCAATAAGAGAAACTATGCTAAGCTTAAGCTCCAGCTCTATGAAGCAATGACTGAGCTCACTGTGAGAAATGACTATATTTAAAAGGAGATTGCATATCCTTTAAAAGGGAAGTGATGTTTTCTTTACAAATTGGACCTTATTTCCAGGATAAAACACTACCATTTACTCACTCATATCACTTTGTCATCATTTAGAGCATTTCTGACGATAGTTGATGATATCATGTAACATGCGTTAATGGGGCACTGACATGCAGCCAGCAGATGACACAAACTTGACTCAAATAACATACATTTAACAAGATGAGCTACACTATTACTGTCAGTTGAGGTAGTTGTCTCGAACTTGAGAAAATTCAATCTGTAAACATTCTACTTCCTGTGTATCATAGTTTTCTAAGACCTCTAGTGTCTATAGCCTTCATGGTGCCTGAACTAAAATACGAATGGTGATACATGTTTTAATTCAGGCAGCAAGAAGGCCACATTGCCAGACACTAGGTGTCCTTAGTAAACTGTGATACACAGGAAGTAGAATGTTTATAGACTGGTTTTCTCTAGTTAGAGACGACTGCCTTCACAAATAATAGAAATGGTGTAGCTTATCTCAATGTCTGTTGTTTCAAAAATGGTCAAGTTTGTCATTTACCAGCTGCATTTCAGTGCCCCATTCACTGCTGTTAAATGAATATCATCAGAAAAGTAATATGGGTGAGTAAATAACGTTACTGTGATACCGCTGTTCGCAGACAGGAGGGATTCAGGTTCAACAAGGATGTTTGTTGATTCTTGGGTACTTGTTGTGAATGCTAGGGAGTGGAATGCTGCATCAAATTAACTATACTGCCTTAGCTGGAAACACTGATTAATCAAATTATGAACAATACTCTCTGCTAACACCTACTAGCTATTTTTACGTGCTTTACTTCCAAATTATAGTTTATTCTGGCTCCGCTTAGGGGCCTTTTTCCTCTCGATTTCTTTACCAGCATCTTATATTCTAAAACCCCCCCCCCTTGTTGCATAAACCTAAACATCTGAAATGCATATTAATAATCTAAAAACAGTTAATTCCTTATGGTGATAGTCTGCCATTGTTTGGAATAGCCGCCTTTTCCATCCCAAGTAAATAAAATCCCTTTTGTTTTCTTGTGGCTCACGGAAACAAGTGGGTGGTGGTTTGGGGACTAACATGTGGTGGCCAGTGCAGACCACCACCCACTTACTACCATGAGCCATGTGAATTTTTTTTTAATAAAAATACAAAGTGGACCTTATTTCTGGGATAAAATACAGCCATGTGCTCACCATGTCACTGTAGAGGACTCTATCTCTAAGCCAGACTGAGGGACGGAAAAACCTGTCCACGACCCAGGCTCTAAGTCAGTCTGGGGGACGGTAAATACAGATTTTTGACCAAAACGGGAAAATTAAAGCGTGTAGTGCAACATTGTTGACTGTTGTAGGGGAGAGGCTAAGCCTCATAAAAAACTTGGCAACGTTTAAGGTTCTGATGCCTGAACCACCACTCCCGCACACAGGGGGGCCACATACTTACCCCCTGACCAACTTAAGACCACATTGTTAACACCGCAAGGTTTCTGTGGTCGAGCTGGGCAGAGCCAGAGAAGATGGTCTCACCTCACTCCATCGATGTCCACCCTGGGAAGCAATCGATACCACGTCTTCCCGGTTACCATAGAGAACAAAGGGATCGCGGAGGCAGGCTCTGCCTCCCCGATCCCCCTCAGTAGACCTGGAGGAAAAAAAAAAACTCTGTGCCCCAGTACACCGCACGACTCCAGAGAGTGGCGGAGAATAAAGATAACGTATTATAAATTAGAAATGTCAAACTGGATACTCACCAAAAACAAAGTCTTCGCTCCAAGTCTAATTTATCTTTATTTACCTTCGTGAGGGTGCCTACTACTGTCCCCCTGAAAACCGAGTAACGGCCCTGTTACTTAAGATAACCAACTGTGAGGCTTATTTTCTACTTCTCTGGGACATAAACTCTCCCTCACTGCTTTGTGAGCATTTGAATCAGAGCAGTGTGGGCGGATCAGGGACTATTTACTTAAAGCTGATTCACTCGTCTGTAGTGAGGAAGAAGCTGGAAGTGGAAGGCGGCGTGACCCTGCTGCTGCACCTTGAGGAGTGACTCCTCGCAGAAGCCTGGTGAGGTGGATGTGAAGGCAGCACTCCTCCGCCTCACATGCCCACTGCTAATGTATGCATGTGCAGAAAGAGCCCACAGTTGCACGGTGAACTCCCGAACTCGCCGTGGAGAGCGCCGGGAGAATTGGAGGCGTAATCTCTGGGATATTTCCGGGCTTCATTACATTTAATGGAAAGGAAATCTGAACCTAACACAGGTACTTAACGCTGAAGACACAAAAGCACGAGGGGGATTGTTAATGTCGATTTCCATACTTGATAAACAGCTGCCTGAGGGATTATTTCATGATCAAGTAATAATTTAGTCAATAGGATGTCAGGAAAAATGGGAGATAAGCCTTTAGATTGCTAGTGTGTAGTTTCGAAATTATTTCCAAGACATAAAATAAATTCATCTAATTTACTGAATTACATAGATGCTGTTTCTTACATAATTATTTCTCCGGTCGTCATGCTGGAGGATCTCTGACATTCTTCTACTTTGCGATGTTTACCTCGTCTTCTCAAATATGCAAATTAAACGGGATGCGTTACAGTTGTTGCTCGCGACGTGTGTAAACCATTAACGCTCGGCGTCTCCAGACTACACTGATTCCACGGCGCGTTGACGAGTTCCCACCTCCTTGACAAGCTCGCTCGGCTGTTGTCATCATGAAGCCTATTATTGATTCCACTGACACCCACACAATGTGACAAGCGAGCGGCTCTTTAACTAAATAGCGGCGCTGACGAATAGCCGACAGTCCGTGCTATTGTTAAGAAAACGCTTACGATTTCACATCTGGCAGGCGTTCAATTAGTCCGTCGAGTGGCCGCCGTGAAACACGAGCACTTTCTTGGCAGTGTGTGCAGATTTATGGCGAAAGAGAGGCGGGGGTGAATCTCTGCGAGAGCTTTATTTATAAAAAAAAATATTTCTTGCATGCTGCCGGTGCAGCGGTTACCATAGAGATGTGGTTTTACCCACTTCCTGACTGTTTTGTCTCAACTCCAGCTCGCCGTCACCGGACCCGGAGATGATTTGCGAGGTGCAGGTGTGAATGTGCGTTCGTTCGAAGTGATCTAATTGACCGCGACGTGGAGGGAAGTATCAAGGGTCTCCTGGGAGCTGTGGAGGCGGCGCGCTGCGTCTTATTGAACCTGATCCCCTTATACTGGAGGACAAATTGAAAATCTGTTTCCCTCTCTGAGCGCTCACTCAGTTGGCACAATTAAAGGAGACAATTGCTGTTTGGCGTTAAGTTCAAGCCCTGACATTTTTTTTTTTTTTTCTACTAACACAAGCGTCCTGTGGGCCATCCATTACAGCAAAGCTCCACTTTCCAGGGGGACTAAAGCCCAACACAGCCGGAGGTAATGACTTTCATTGAAACATCACAGGGATGCTTTTTACCTTTCAACGCTCGTAAGTCTCTGGCTGTCTCTCTTTCCACTACGTACAGTCCCTCAGCCTCTCTGAACTAATCTCATTCCCCATGAATTCATTGTAGCTGTGGTGCTTGAGAGACTCATAACAGGGAGAATCAAATTAAAACTTGCGCCTTGTCTCAGTTTGATGCATTTTCAAGACAAGACTCATCCACCAGGTCCAATCTGTTATTTTTTCCCCCCTTTACTGCTGCCGATGGAGCCTCAGAGTTAATGCTTTTGTCAGACACAGGGACTGTGTTTGGATTTGCAGGATGCACTATCATGTGAAGGTTACAACCTAACCGCTCTTAATTTAAAGGTGTTTTTTTTCAGTGTTACCTACTGTAGATTAAACATATATCAGCTTAAGAGGACATTAAGTTACCTTGAAGGCAAATAAAGCTGCCAAACCAGACTCCTTTGAAAAAATCTGGAGTTTTACATCTCATGGCACAGGAGTTGCTAGGCGACCGCTTTGAATCGGGGAGTTTGTCTGTGTCACAGTGTGACATGGGTTGGTTTAAATTTATCACAGTCACACAACGACACAAACAACTTATCCATTCATGGCGGCGGTAGACCAGTGGTGTTCAAGTGAAGGTTAAAGGGATATTTGGACATAGGACCTCATTTCTAAGTGTTCCCAGTTATTTTTTCCACGTCACTGCTAAAAACAGGTGCATATTTACACAAAACACAGCACCATGTGCAGCTTTAAGATGTGAAAAATAGCTTGGGTGTGTTTCGGAGTATAAATAGGTGAGGGGAAAAGCTTTCACAGCACAGGAAGTCACTTAAGAAAAACAAAACGCTGCGGCGTCACCCATTACGGCGGATTATTGTGTAACGAAGTGAAGTGTGATTTCAGCCTCATCTCATCTTACCTCCGTCTAGATCCTCGCTGCCGAAGTGGTTCCTGTAGAAGAGCATGAACTCGATCCTGTAGCACTTGTACAGCGTCACCAGGCAGATGAGCAGCATCAGGATGGCTCCCAGACCTCCAGCCAGCTCCACGGTGTACATCAGCTCTGCTAAACACAGCAAGAGGAGAGCATCCAATGAGCGAAACCAAGCGCTGATTCATACCTCTTTACATGCTTAAATGGTTAAAAAACATGTTATTTTTTGTTCTGTTTAAGACTCAAAGTACCAATTCTGAAAAACACAGCCAGTAGAAATTGTGTTGTCTTATTTCACAGTTTGTGGGTTGATACCAGATACCAGAAAGTACCAACACAAGCACTGTCTGCTATCAATTCTCTTATTTCTTTTGAAAGATTTTTGGATCATGATGTTATTCTTCCAGACATGAGCAAACTACGCTGGGCTTTTCAATCCGACCTGCCGATCTTGTCCAGGTTATATTATTAAGTTTATTTATATCATGTTTAGGGCTGCTGCTGTGACAGTAAGTCTGAATGAACTACAACTAAAGAAGATTAAAGCAGATCAGGAAGCAGAACTCCATTCAAAAAAAATAAAAAAAAAAAAAATCAAGGAAACTTACAACGCAGAACTGACGATCGAACGTGCTGATAAAATGAGATTAACCATCTTTTCCGAATCTGACTAAGCTTCTCCTTTAATTCGGCAAACAAATAATCCACCAAAGAGCATCGTTAAAGGATTTATTTGTAACGTTAAACGGACGAAAAGGAAAAGAGAAAGATACTTTTTCATAAACACAGAGCTAATGTGGTGTCGCTCTCATTTTTTAGCACACATTTATATGCACATATACACAGACATATATACATTATATATGTATATCTGTGTGTATATATAAATTTATACATGTATGTATTTAAAAATGTGTACACACACACAGATCTATATGTATCTCTCTAGCTATCTATACTCTGATAAGTGCTTCAAATTCACGTTATAATTTAGTGTTGTGGTATTTCATCCAAATATAGTCGTAATATACCATAATATATCAACCCATAGTGGCCCTTGAGTCAAAATACTTTTATCATTTATGATCTGTTTCTATTTTTTTTTTTTTAAATAAAGTGAGCAGTTCAGAATAAAAAGCAAGTGCACCAAATGTGATTAATAATCACTGCATTTCTAGTTGGAATAGTATCAGCACGTGTGAAAAAAAAAAAAACAAACCATCCATCTTTTCATGTTTATACTCTCATTGTGGCTGGATTCCATCAGCATGACAGAATGAAAGAACAGCCACTCCTCTTCCTGTCACTTAAAGCCGCCTGACCTGATTGGATCGTAAAATACAATAAAATCGAGGCAACTGGTGTAACGACAGCGTATGACAGATCCGGCCGCCGCAGTTATGAAGATTGGTTACATGCGTGTAGGAAAAGGCGCCTGAAGTGCTCCGCTCATCATCCGTCATCACCACGGGCTGATGGGAACTCATGAAAAGCATCAGTGGAAGCTAAATTAAAGGAAGTGCGGGACTTCGCCGTTGATATTTCAGTTTTACGCTCGCATTATTCTCAACTGCGTCAATTGTGGGATTCACGGTCCGGTGACTCGTCTTTAAAAGTCTATATGTCAAGGCTTTTTTCTAGTCGGATGTCACTCCGTCTTTTCCAGTTTCCTCTTGGCACCGCCTCGCCAAATCTGTGTGGTCAGCCTTCATTGGCTAACTAAAAAAAGCCTGGAGTCGCTGCATGCGCAGAAATGGACGGAGAGGACTGGCGTGCGTCTCCATCCATCACTGGCATGCGTTTAATGTTGTGGCGGCGTCAGGCTGATGAAGGAGAGCTAACAAGCGACGCCGCGTGCCGCTTCGTCACGCCTGTCCCGACCTATGACCTTCAGCTTAAACTTGCGGATGAATGGACGTACGCAAACTTTCTCCTCCGTTTCTCAGAGGAAATCATCCAGAATTAGTTTACTTTCCAGAGAGGCGGCTAACAAGCACTGAGAGAAGATGGGTCCAACCACTTCCTCTCCACACTTCTGGACGGCGTAACGAGCCGGCTGCTCCTCGCACATTTTCCGGTGGACGAGGCCAATTCTTCGCCCATATTGCAGCGGCGCCGCTGTGGGACGGATTAAGACAAATTAGCTTCTCACGGCTACAAGGCTGGATTTGATGGAGCCACATGGCGCGGGACGATTCGTCACCGGCGTTTTATTTCTCGCTCTATCACTACATCTCTCTCTCAGTCGTCGAGGGAGATGAAAAGCGGAGGAGAGTCGGGGTTGAATGGAGAACGGTGGAAGTCCGTTCGCAAATCGTGCATCTAGACGTCAGTCGAGTATCATGCAGAGTACACACAGCTGTCTGCTGCCACGTGAAAAATTTATCTGAGGATTTGGGGGGGAAAAAAAAAAAAAAAGTTAGCCAAGAGGACTCCACAACTCCTCGAGAAGTTGCACAAGAAGCGAAGGCTTATGCTGCTTGATGCGGCGCCGAGCAAATTCATTCGGTGCGTCGTGCTGGTTTCACAGCTTCAAGAGACAAGAAGGGACGCGTTTTGAAAGGCGGCGTAAACACCAACTGGCCTCGCACTGCGAGGACGCCGCGCAGTGAATGCAGCGGGTAAGAAATAAAATTAAAAAAAAAAAAAAAAAAAAAAAACACATGGGAATCGGTCGATTTCTCGCGGACTGGGTTAATCTTCTTGGGTTTTCTCTGAGATTCGACTGTGCAGCATAAACCCCTTTAATAGAGCAAATGGAGAGGAACTGGGCTGCCATCAAAGCTGCATGCTTAAAAGAGAGGGAGAATATCTATGGAAATGTATTCGACGCTGTTATAACCCCACTGGAAGGCGTGCATCAATGTTTGCGGGAGCAACTTTCAAACAGTCGGAGGCGAAACCAGAGGAAAATGTTCGCTTGAAAGACGAGACAAAAAGTCTGAGGATGTGATGAGGGATTAACGCCGCCTCAGTCGGAGGTGGACGTACAGGATCTCCTTTCATTCCCGAGGTGAAAAACAACTGGTCATTTCCCAGAGTCCCGCTAGTCGCTCTTCTTTGTAATCAGTAAATTGCTGCACAGAAGACCTGCGGTATTAAATGTTTTTTTTTTTCCACCTCCAAAAGCTGTAACAAGCCATTATTAAATCTCAAGGCTTCTGCTAGATTTGTGGGAAAACACTGGACGTGCTCCTCACCTTTCTTGCTCAGCTGGATGTTGGCCTGCCGCCGCCCGTTGCCGTTCTCCACGTAGCAGGAGTAGTTACCCAGGTCGCTCTCCTCCAGGGAGTCGATGGTCAGGGAGATGGAAACCTCCTGCTCTCCGAGGTGCTCCCGGATCGTCCTGCAGAGAACACAGCAAAGAGGCACATGTAAACACGAAAACACTGAGATAAAAAAGGCCCTAAAGATGAAAATCAGAGCAGCTGTTCTCTTCATTTCCAATTTTGTTATCATGATATGTGCAGCTTTTTACACCAAAACTATATCTCCTGTTGTGGAATTAACACATGATGACTCATTTTATTGTGAAGCCCGACTGGATGCAAAATAAGAAAACTGCCATTTAAGTATTATTTTTGTGTTCGCATGGTTTTTGTATATTGTTTATATTGTCATTTTTGCACTATTCTGCACTGAATATACTTTTGGAAATCTTTTTAAATCTCCTTACTTTTTCCGAGCGTGTATGGCAACTGTTGATGACGAACTAGCCGTGACTTGGCGAATAATGCAATCATTAAATTATAAACTGGGCTCAATCCACACTGATCTTTCTGAGAGCAAATAAAACCAGGAAAGGCACAAAAATGTTGACTGGCTTCAGTCCAGACTAGCAGTTAGCATAGCCTTCCTCCTTCCTCTATGACTGCTCTATGCCATATGTGATGGCACATTTACCATTCAATAGGACACAATGGAAATAAGAGCTAGCTTGTTAGCCAGAGCTAGCTTGTTAGCCACGGCTAGCAATCCACTTGTTGATGTTGTAATACGCTGGTAAATGTAGCATTCACATCCTAAAAAAAACCCTGATACTGATATTTCCTGGTATTAATTTTCTAAGTTAATTTTGGAGTAAGCCTGTGAGTTATTCTGAGGCTTCTGGGATTTGTAGTCAGGACATAAAGAGACAGTATACACCACAGAGATCAAAACAGGAAGTGGAGACGATCGAGATTAGAGAGCAAAACAGAATCTGGACAAAAAGTGGTGTTTTTGGTGAAAGTGTCCTCTACTCTACCTCTGATAAAACAAGAATGGAACAAGGTAAAAACAAATATTTTTATATCTTATGCATCTTGTATCTTCTTTTATTTGAGCTATTCAGTGTTTTCAGAGACATAGTACAAAATATTCTGTGGGTCTTGAAATATGACTCAAAATGGGCAAAAAAGCTGGCACATGACATAAATCTAGAAACTAGAAACGAAAACAAGGAAGCTCAACCTATTAGCAGGGAGATAAATCTATAAAGAAAAGGAGGAAACTCCACCAACAAATAGGGAGACTAAACTGGAAACAAAAGAAAACTTTGACCTTTGAAAAGGGAGAAAAATCAACTACTCTGCATGGAAAAGTGGGGAAAAGAAACAAAGAATACTCATCTACTCGACTGACAACAAGACGAGCTCACAAAGACAAAGAGGAGACAGGACTATTTAAACATGACACAGGTGGAAACAATCACAGGACAGGAAGTAAAACAACCTGAAACAAGAGGGAGACATGATTACTACAAAATAAAACCAGGAAGTGACAGGAGAACATGCACGAAGTGTTTGTCTGGTCTGTGTTTTTGGGAAAAAAAATCAACGAAAGAAGGATTCAGTGTTTGAACATGAAGTTTCCCATGATGCAACGAATCAGGAAAGTCAACCAAACATGAAGATCATCCGCCTCATTACTGACATCAAAGTGGCCTCTGTCGTCTCCACTTAAGATGAGAAAAAGTCACATTTCTTTAATTTTGTGTGCAGGTTCCAAATAACATGTCAAATAAAATGTGCTAAAATGAAAATAATAATAATAAAAAAAAACAAAAATGATGGAAAACAATAACAGCAGACTGCAAGCAGTCAAAAAGTCATAAGTAAAGTATTGACTTTTTAATAAAATATGGATTTTTCTGACAAAAAAAAAGAAGTTTGCCCCCAAGGAAATTTGAGTTGCATCCTAAAAATCCATAAATCATGACCTTGGAGTGAGACGCTGACACAGAGCTGACATTTCTGGGTAAAACTACTGCCTTCACGAGACACGAGCTTCACTACCAGCCTCTATAATCTGCTGACATTTGTGGCAGCTTTTACGTCGCAGAGGTAACTTTTTTTCCCCCCTGTTCATCTATAAAACAAAAGGTAGGAGGCGACAAGCCGTGACTGACAAGGAGAAAGCATCACGTGAGTCATAGCAGATTTACAGAAAATAAAAAAAAAAAATCGCAGAGGCTCTTGATGTCGACTGGTTGTGACACGTTGCTACGGGGACAACAGTGTGACTGTCACGATGCGCTACACCGCCGAGCTATCACAAAACATTTTGCCACAAGGGATAGCGAAGAAAAAACCTTTTGATGTTTTTGTTGGGTAGAATTCAGCCATTTTTCAGATATCTACACAACAACACCTAAAAAAGAATAGAAGCTTTCAGTATTTATGTTATGTTCATTTGAAAAAAAAAAGGATTTTAGCACCCCCTCTTCATTATGTCTCGCTTAAACATCATCTTAATATTCTGTATATTTGCCCTAAGGGTATAAAAACGACCTGCTTCCACTGAACCTCTAAAGAAAGAAAAATCTTTACAGTGCAGAAACACGACATTTAGTCACTGGACATCATTTGTTTTTATGACATCACAAATTACCAAATAATAAATCATTATTATTATGACTGTTGAAGGTTTAGACATAATTTTTTAGCAAGCGATAGTACTTACAACAAAATGATCCTGTGTTTTATCTTATCTTCTATTATAATAAGTTTTAATGTGAAATTATCTGCTCTGTCTTCCTTTGATTACAATAAGGAGCTTTACTTTGAATTTATCTGCTGTCTGTCCTCCTTTATCGTAATAAGCAGCTTTACTTTGAAATTATCTGCTGTCTGTCCTCCTTTAGTACAATAAGGAGCTTTACTTTGAAATTATCTGGTGTCTTTCTTTTGTAACAATACGGCACTTTACTTTGAAATTATCTTGCGTCGGTCCTCCTTTATTGTAATAAGTATCTGGTGTCTGTCCACCTTTTATCATAATAAATACATTTACTTTGAAATTATCTGGTTTCTGTCCACCTTTTAAGTATTATAGGGATCTTTACTTTGACATTTTCTGGTTTCTGGCCTCCTTTTGTCACAATAAGTAGCTTTACTTTGAAATTACCTGGTTTCTGGCCTCCTTTTGTCACAATAAGTAGCTTTACTTTGAAATGATCTGGTTTCTGGCCTCCTTTTATCACAATAAGTAGCTTTACTTTAAAATTATCTAGTTTCTGGCCTCCTTTTATCACAATAAATAGCTTTACTTTAAAATTATCTAGTTTCTGGCCTCCTTTTATCACAATAAGTAGCTTTACTTTAAAATTATCTAGTTTCTGGCCTCCTTTTATCATAATAAGTAGCTTTACTTTGAAATGATCTGGTTTCTGGCCTCCTTTTATCACAATAAGTAGCTTTACTTTAAAATTATCTAGTTTCTGGCCTCCTTTTATCACAATAAGTAGCTTTACTTTAAAATTATCTGGTTTCTGGCCTCCTTTTATCACAATAAGTAGCTTTACTTTAAAATTATCCGGTTTCTGGCCTCCTTTTATCACAATAAGTAGCTTTACTTTAAAATTATCCGGTTTCTGGCCTCCTTTTATCACAATAAGTAGCTTTACTTTAAAATTATCCGGTTTCTGGCCTCCTTTTATCACAATAAGTAGCTTTACTTTAAAATTATCCGGTTTCTGGCCTCCTTTTATCACAATAAGTAGCTTTACTTTAAAATTATCCGGTTTCTGGCCTCCTTTTATCACAATAAGTAGCTTTACTTTGAAATGATCCGGTTTCTGGCCTCCTTTTGTCACAATAAGTAGCTTTACTTTGAAATTATCTGGTTTCTGGCCTCCTTTTATCACAATAAGTAGCTTTACTTTGAAATGATCTGGTTTCTGGCCTCCTTTTATCACAATAAGTAGCTTTACTTTGAAATGACCTGGCAGAGTCATCCAAAAGTAATAAAACTAGTAGTGGAACTGATTCCTTTCAGCAGTCTTTTGTGTAGTGAGCGATGACTTTTTAAAAGCTTTTAGTTGGAATAACTATCCCAACACCCATCACTATCACATGCTACCTTGATGCTAAATGTAATATCATTTCTTCTTCCTGAAGTCCAACAAAACCGACTCCACAACAAAGCTGGTTATAAAGGCCTGATGACAGAACTTGTGAGAAAGTAGCAGGAAAAGAGCAAACCAACAGGAAGACAAAGAGCTGAACGTCTCCTGCTGTGCAAAAAGCGGCGATGATATATGAGCAGATCGGCTTTTTAAGGTTACAAAAACTGCAGCTGTTTCAAAGCCCTGCTTAATGATGCATGGGGCTAATAGCGCCAAAAGGTACAAGGCCACTTGGGCATTCGTCTGCCGTCTGCCGCGGGGCATCTGAATATGAAAACTCGTCTAATTCTCGCTGATCAATGGAAGAAGTGAACAGAGCAGATTGTGAATTGCGGGGGAGATAAAGACAAACTACAACCCAACCACTGCTGCCATGGTAATATCTCACATTAGCTCCACAAAGTACTGCTAATAACTGGTATCCCACATCGAAAATATCTTTTATTGACCATTCACAAAGAAGAACCATTAGAGGTGATTATTTTGTAGCTTACATATGGTCGCTACTTTAGTAAAACTAATTTTGAGGGAGGACTTTTTTAAGCTTCTGCAGGAAAAAAAAAAAAAGTTACTACCTGAGGCTTTTCTGGTGGAAATTAATTTTAGCCTTTATCTCTTAATTCCCGTGAGTTTTTCCCACGGACATTTTTTCTCCATCGTGCAGCCAGTGAGGCAGAGACACAAGGTTGGGAAATAGATCCATGCTGATGGCTTTTTAAAGAGGTGGCGTCCATGTGTGACTCAACATAGACTGAGCGAAAACACTGTGGGAAGAAAGAAAAATCAATCTTTGTTGACAAAATAAGACGCCGTCATACTTGGAGTGCTTGAGGATTCACACAAACACACTTCAGGGTCATCTTGTATATTTATATATATAGTTAGCGTTCGCAAGCAACTGTCCAACATTTAACCACTTTGGCCAGGCATCTGTTAAAACAATAAAAAAAAAAATATTATTGTTGATTTTTAACAATCGACACTCAGATCCCATGAAAACAGAATTTTAGAATTAATTTGTAATTATGAACTATTTATTTAATTTACAAATATGTTAAAAATAAACTAAAAAAAAACAAACTAAAATATTCCATTGACATAGATAGTTTTTTGTATTACGGATGAAGAGATTGTTCCTCTTCTATACTTACGTCAATTTAATATTTATTATTTCCATATTCAGTACTGTCTCCTCCACAAAAAAAAATGTGCTCATGAAACAAAGATCTACTGGCTAGACGTCCTGTATTTACACCATTTAAATAAAGCTAGTTAGAGCGGAGCTAGAGTGGAGCTGGAGCAGAGTCCAGAGAGTTTGGTTCAGTTGACCAATCAGGAGGCAAGAAACATGGGAAAAAATAGTGCTGCAGTACAGTCTGTAAGAAGAAAATAAAGTATTTCAACTATTTCAACTATAGTAAAAATAACAAAAAATTTCTTGGATTTTTGGTAAACAATGAGGTTAATTTTAGCTAAATTAATTAATTTGGCGACAAATTAATAAAAATAAAAAAAGAAAATGTGATATGGGATGGAATGAATTCTGTAAAAAAAGGTCTATTACAGAATTGAATGATAATACTTTACGGCTCTTAAAACTGGAGAAAAAGAGAAGGTCAGTTTGACGGGAAGACAACACCTAGCTAACGTCAAACAAAGCTAGTTAGAGTGGAGCTGGAGAAGAGTCCAAAGAGTTCGCTTCATTTGAGGAATCACAAAATGAGGAAAAAAAAGAGGAAAAGGATTTTAAAAAAGAAAACAAAGCATTTTTTTTTTAACATTAAACGATGCCAGCATGTTCTGGTAGCAACGTAAACATATGAAAAATCCTCTTTCAGCTAATCAGATACTAGCCCCACTCTAAAGGTACACGGACAAGCGAGGTCTTTTAACTCAGATTTCACAAAAAAACGTTTTAAACTGGTGACTGACTACTGACGAGCCACAGAGCCTGAGGCTGCGTCCGAAATTCCATACTGACATTTTTATATTTCATATATGAATAAAATATTGAGTATGCGAGATGCATAATCTTTCTGGTAAATATTACGGTATGCAAACACTGGACACTACGCCGGCATAAATGTCCCACAATGCAATGCAGCGGTGACGACAACAACAACACAACGGACAATAGCGGTTATTAACATATATAATAATAACATATCAAGGGTGTATTATTAGATTATTATTATTAGATGTATTAATATTGCAGATTGCCGGTAGAGGTGAGGTTGACACGGGTTACCACGGTTACTCGTCAAGAGGCTCTCAGGAAGTGCGTCCGAAAAGATGCAAACTACGCTTATTCACTCAAAAGTATGTTGAATAATAACACACATATTGAGTATGTAGTGTGTAGTATGGAATTTCGGAAGCAACCTGACTATTACTCATTACTACAGCAGCCATCTTTTTATTCCATGCTGCCACTTCACCTCTGAGATCCATCAAATCTTGTTCCGCGAGCCACAATTTCTTCTTCTTCTTCTTTTTTTTTATATATCAACCCCTAAATCTCGGCGGTGAAACATTATGCCAAAAGCTCCATTTCATGTATTACAGGCAGCTCTTTGGGGAATACTCCTGCGTGATTAATTTCCATTTCAAAGCTAAAAGCTCACAGAACGATGTCAGGGAAAGGGAGGTTGAAGTGGTGCATATTCAAAACGGGAACAAAAGAATAAAATAAAAACAGACATGGGGAGACAGTATCACGCGGTGGCGCATAAAAAAAACAAAAAAACAAAACTTGTGTGTCCTGTAAAAACACACATAAACCCTGTGGAAGCAGCTCAGGGTCACTGTTTTGATCTGTTAGCTTGTTACCTCATGTGATGATCATATGAAAGCATTTCTGACGCGCCCCTCGGTGCTTTTCATCATTATTATACCACCTATCCATCGGCGCCACCCCCACCACCAACCCCATGTATCACCGGCTCTAATTGGCCTGGTGTCCTTCGCTACACAGAGCTGGGCAGAATGTGCTAGAAGGCTAATGGAGACGTCTCCAAATGCCAGGTCACCGACTGGGCCGCCAGCGATCCTCTCGGCCTTGTCACGCCGCTTACAGTTAACCTTTTCATTAGTCGCCACTGGGTGTTTTCCAGTCGTGCGTCGGGTCCGTCGACCAACAAGAACGTCTGTTTGAACAGATAATTAGCTCAGCAGTGAGGATACGGCCGAACAGGGAACAGCCTCTTATCGTTTTGCTCCATCCACCCCATTTCCTGGAATCCCTGGTGCAAAACAAACACTCCTTCACTGCTCAAAACTCGTTTTTGTAACAACAACTGGGAGATGGAGACCACACCGCTGCACGAGGATGCCGCATCCACTTACTTCATGTTAATGTGGAAGCAACACGTCTCCCACTTGGATGTCTGTCAAGATATGTATTCTGTTTATTTGATTCGCTTTTTGATATTTTCCCGTCCTCTTTGCCGCGCTCCTACTTCTGATCGTTATCAGCCTGTTTGTGTGAGTAAAGTGAAATATAATGGATTATTCAGCTACTGTCAAGAGTGTCTCCGTATATTAGCAGACTGAGGAGTCCTGTATTGATGATGATTGATTATCCATCTAAGGAGGACTATGAGCGCTCGACCTTCACTTTCTGAAGATCAGCTCGTCATGCAGAAAAGGAATGTGAGCGAACGACGCTGTCAGTGCATTGTTCTACTTTTGTCAGTCAACTTGAATATTTCAGGGTAACCAAGGAGAACACTTTGTCTTTCTTCCAATGTGACCTGGATGGAGCCAAAACAAACTGTTGCCATGACCGTCAAACATCCATGCCTTCTTTTGGCGTATTTCTAAAGGTCATCTCCACACCTGGAGGTCCGTTCATTTAACAGTATGTTTCTGCACCGCTCATTGCCCCGGGCAACCAGAGTCGAACAAGACTGCCACCAGATAGAAAGATACGAAGAAATTCAACAATATTATCCTGGGGAGGCCAGTTGGAAAAACGTGCTAAATTTTGCAAAACGTGCACTAAAGTGCTCTATTGGGTGGTGAAAATGCACATTTAAATGCCCCTTGGATGGCAAAAACGCATGCTTAAGTACCCTCTTGGGGAGGAAAAAAAACGCACGCTTAAATGCCCTCTTGGGTGGCAAAAACACATGCTTCAGTACCCTCTAGGGTGGCAAAACAGCATGCTTAAGTGCCCCCTTGGGTGGTAAAAAGACACGCTCAAGTGCCCTCTTGGGGAGAAAAACACATGCATAAATGCCCTCTTGGGTGGCAAAACCGCACACTTAAATGCCCTCTTAGGTGGCAAAACTACGCACTTCGGTGCCCCTTTGGGTGGCGAAAACACACACTTAAATGCCCTCTTGGGTGGCAAAACTACACGTTTAGGTGCCCCTTTGGGTGGCAAAACAGCACGCTTAAGTGCCCCCTTGGGTGGTAAAAATACACGCTCAATTGCCCTCTTGGGGAGAAAAAAACACATGCTTAAATGACCTCTTGGGTGGCAAAACTATGCGCTTCGGTGCCCCTGTGGGTGGCAAAAAAACATACTTAAATACCCTCTTAGGTGGCAAAAATGCACACTTAAATGCCCTCTTCAGTAGAAAGAATACACTGTAGGTGCCCTTATTTTTCTTTTCGCCCCTGCCCTTCAAAAAGTCTATGCATGCCACTGTTCTGAAATCAGAAACGCACCCAAACCCTCTTAAACAAGTCACTTTGTCTGAATCTATTATCTACCCAATGTCCTATAAAGATGGGACTTTATTTTGAAAAGGCATCTTTCCTGTTTTTATTTTGGAAATTGAGAATATTACTGGAAATTCGTAGGAAAAAGCACAAAATATTAGTAACTTCCTGTAAGATAGCATGCAGACTAACGCCACCACATTTGTTTCCTGTGTGTCCATCCTGGGAGATTACAAGAACAAACATTTTCATCCAACCTGAAAACATCACAACCTTTAAAAACCAGCTTCCAGCCAATTAGACGGCATTGTTGGATTGTCACCCAGGTTTTCACCTGATTTTTTGGCGTAAACACACCTCCGTTTCCACAGAGCCAAAAGCTAGAGGTCACCCAAAAGGAAAAAAGAGGACGCCACAGACATTTAATCAGAGTTTCCATCTGCTGCGCTGCTCTGCTATCAATGCTTATTCCTGTGCAAAGCCATCGACGATTAGTGGAGCAACACCTGTATGCACGGTGCATATGCATCGTGCATGATAAAGAATGCATAGCTATCTCCATTATTAAAGAGCCACATCAAACATTCATGGCATCATTTAAACGATAGCTCGGTCGTCAAAAGTTCCTTTTATTGTTCAGTGTGTTGATGTGCGGTCCCACATTTGTGGTAACTGGGTTTAAATCGGTTTTTACCAGTTCAGCCCCAGGGCCCCTTTGCTGCTTTTGAAGAGATTAAATGTACCTCATGAATTTATTATGGTATGTTGCTCGAGCTCTGTTGTAATATTAACAGGCTCATTCACTGGTTCTTTTATTTTGTTCCTGTTTTCTTTGGTAATTCCACTAAATGGCATTAACAATTAGAATGAACACTAATAAACATCTTAGG
Source organism: Synanceia verrucosa (assembly GCA_029721515.1). Lineage (NCBI taxonomy): Eukaryota > Metazoa > Chordata > Actinopteri > Perciformes > Synanceiidae > Synanceia > Synanceia verrucosa. The sequence continues at coordinate 7,924,703 of CM056572.1, forward strand.
AGCGACGTGAAAAGTCTTACTTGATGTCCGTCTCCTGGACTCGCTCCTCATCCAGATCCTCGATGAACTTCTCCCCCTTCATCCAGTAGATGAGTGGACTGACGTCGCCGCTGTAGCCGAAAAACGCTCTGCACGTCAGGTTGACGGGACTTCCTGTTGATAACAAGAGACGGAAAAATCAGTAAAATACAAATACATACGCAAACGATGCTCTTTGGTGGATTATTAGTTTGCCGAATTACAGGAGAAGCTTGGACATATTCAAAAAAGATGGTTAATCGAATTTTATCAGCATGTTTGATCGTTAGTTACGACTGCGTTGTTATTTTTCTTGATTTTTTGAATGGAGCTCTGCTTCATGACCTGCCAGCACGTCTCTGGCAACACATTTCAGTCAAAGTAGAGTTAACATTGCGCAAATTAATTCGACCATCCTCATATAAACATTTTTTTTTAATTTGTTATGACAGATAATCTATACCAAGCAAAACACAACAAATAGAACATTTATTTGTGAGTTTTTTAAACACATTTTCATGGAACAAAGAAATATTATATTCCTCTCTCCCCCACCAATTCAAAAAAATAATATAAATTAATATTATGCAAATTTATTAACTCTATAATTAACTAAGTTGCTCGCTATAAATTCACAGTTTATTCCTGTTTATTCCAAATATTCTGGTAGCTAAACAAATGCTAAAAACAAATGAGTGTTCCTCTTTTGACGGGTTTCTTTGGTTTGGCACTCTCAGTTGAAGTTTTACTGTAAAACTAAACACTGCCACCTTCAGGCGGAGGTGTGCATAACCAGAAGAGGCAGCGCACCCATGAATTCCTGTTACTTCCCATTGAAAATTCCCAGAATTTTGCCAATTTTGCATGAGGTAACACTGTATGTGACAACTATACATCTTTTGCACCACGAGTAATGTGCAAAGTGCTTCTTCAGCAGCAGCAAAAAAATAAAACTGTCCATTGAAACAGACTGTTGTCTTCTGTTTTATATTAAACTGATTAAACATCATTTCCAGCTACTAAACGACTCTGCATCATTTTTTTCCCCCTAAAGAGCCACAAAATATATCTGCTACTGCATCAATGAGGACTAGTGCATGTGCTTCCTGTTATTAAACTCATTCTCTTTCCTTTCAAAAACTCCATAACAGCGTCCTTGATTCCATCAAGGTGCCGTTTTAAGCCACCCCAGACCATTATCAGTAAAATCCCAGACGGCCTCTTAAACTCTCTTGTGCAAGTTTTTTCACAGCAGTTCAGCAGCACGTCGTACCTTCGTAAAAGCTCTTATTTTCATTCTCTGTCAGGCTTTTCCATTTTGGTCACCGCTTTCTGCAGGAAGTGCTTTTAAACGCACTAACAAGGGCGGTGCAGCTTTTAAGGACGGTGATTTGTGCTGTCAATGAACTCATTTTAGCTTCATGCATCACTCATATGTAAAAGTAACAATTCATTATGATGCACACACACACACACACACTGTCACACACTGTTGACTCAGTTATACTGGCATTCTTGTGACGATGACGGGAACTTTTCATGCTTTTAAATAGTTTCATATGAGCTCAAGAAGTCAGAAAATTCTGTGACGAACAGTGGTGTGCATAGACTTTTTGAAGGGCAGGGACAAAAAGAAAAAAAGGCACCTACAGCGCATTGCAGCCACCGAAGAACGGAATTTAGCGTGCGTTTTTGCCTACTGAGAGGGCACTTTAGCACGTTCAATCGGGTCATGGTGACCACCCCCCCCCAAATACGTCCCGAATACATGCTTTTGTCTGGACAGGAAGTGGATGAAAAACAAATCTGAAAGTTGAAAGTACAAAAAGACGTATTGTGGAGTAGAGGCATCGAAGGTGCATACCATAGAAATACTCAGGTAAGTTAACACAGCATAGTGATGGTGGTTATTTTGCAACTGTGACAAAGCAGAGGGTAAAAACTGAGTTGAGGAAGTCGAAACACTGAAAGGAAGTTCGGAAAGTAGCCACAAATGGAGACACTGAGGGCATTTTTTTAAGGCGGTGTGATGCACAGATCAGCATCCTGGGCTGGTAAAACCCCCCTCCTCCACATCGGCAGGAGCTCTTCTCTCAGCTCGACTCGTTTTGAACACGCATCCTCTCTGACTGGAGACAGATAAAACCACTTTTTAAAGCCGTCTTCTCTCTCTGCCTCGGATTAGAGACCTCTCTTTCACACTTATCACACACATGCCGACGGCACATCCATGAGTGTGTGGCCTGTGATGCGACAGGGAGGAAAAGAAGCGCATCATCAAAGCTCGGGGAAAAAAAAAAAAAGACGCCGATGATTAGGGGGGGTGGGAGGCAGGAAAAGGTGACTCAGCGTCTTTTGCACATTGGCCCTGTGGCGAGGACTCAAAGCCTGTGAGATGGGAGATAACTGTGGCGTATAATTGGGTACTTGCTAGTTCAAAGATAATAGGGATTTTATTTTACCAAGGCCTGCTCTAATTTGGCCCGGTGCGCTCAGACGATAGCTTTAACAGGGGAAATCTGGTCTGAAGATTAAAAAAAAAACAAACCCAGAGGTGGATTTTGTCCACAGCTGACAATCAAGAGTGTTTTAAGATGCCACACATTCACACCTTGCTATTATCCACACCTCCACAAGGGGTCACTGTGGTGCTACAAAGCAGGAGGGTTGGTGTGCACATGCACCACCAACACAACAACAACAACCGCTGACAGGTGGAGGCAACAGTAAAAGGAAACACAGCTCCTTTTGATGTGGAGAGGCCTCTTCGTGGATGTGAACAGCGAGTTGCTTTGTAGCGTCGACAGCGACACAGTTGTTGTTCCCTTAACGACGACGTCTTAATTTGCAGTTTGGGTTCAAGTGCGCAGATTCGAACACTCCAATCCTGACCTCAGGCCTCGATGAAGTGAGAGTTAATGCACTCGTCGCCTTTCCCTTATCTCTTCTCGCCGCCGTGGCTGCAGGACGGTGAAGATTCCCGTGGCGACGCAGACGATACAGGATGCTACGGTGCCACGAAACAACGGCGCGTGAACGCAAGACAGGATCAGCATGCATCTGTGATGGAGGTTATCATGACAGGAAGAAGGTCAGTGAGCAAACAACTGGTTGTGGAGAGCTGAAAATATCGCCCTGAAGACGACACCGATTACAGATTGTACACCGTCCCATGAAGAGTTAAACAACCAGCATTCCGAAATAATCCAAACCAAATAATCTTCGAAACAATCTTGAATAAATTAAGCCCTGTGGCCATCGGGGACTCTATTTCAGACAGGAAAGAGACCGAGCATTTTGGGGAAAAGGGCATTTCCAATCTTAACTACAATGAGAACACAACTAGCTTTGACGAACTGGCAATTTAACGATATAACGCTGCATAAGGGTGGCACAATTCAAATTCAGGTTCCTGAAATGAAAAAGCCTGGAAGAATGCAAAACTAGCACAGATACAGCTGAGATTTAAAGTTTGTGAACATTTACATGCTTTTATTTTTCTCATCCTGACCTGTCTTTCACCTTCTGGCACTTTATTTTGGTGTTTCATTTTAGTGCCTGAATGAACTTTTTGAGTTCCATTGACGTTAATACATTAAAGTGTTTTTTTGGCAGCGGGTCGCCGATGGTGGTTTCCCGCAGCCTGTGAGTCATTTTGGGGCTTCTGGGAGATGTAGTCAGAGCATAAAGAGATGGTATACGCTACAGAGTTCAAAACAGGAAGTGGAGACGATCGAGATTAGAGAGCAAAAAAAACAATCTGGACAAAAAAGTGGTGATTTTGGTGAAAGTGTCCTCTACTCTACCTCTGATAAAACAAGAATGGAACAAGGTAAAAACAAACATTTTTTTTCATGATGAAATAGAGAGTCTCTTCTTTCATTTGAGCTGGAACAAGACACTTTCTGTTTTATAAAACGGCTGGAACTCAATGAGTTAAAGGTGCTTCTTTAATCATAAAAAGACCTTATTAACCTTTTGGTCTGGAAAAAAATAAACCTCAAAACCCTAAACCCTTTGCTGAGCTGAAAACGATATTCCATCTCGTCTCTAATTAGTCCTTCCTTTAATGCAACAGTCTGGGCTCGACATAAAAGGACCTGCCCTGTAGCTTGTGATCAGCAGGACATCACGCCACTGATCTGGCCTGAGAAGAAGCCCAGGAACTGAATCGGTGGAGAATATGATTATCGATGATGAAATGGGGGGTTTTCCCAGATTCAGCGGGGCGTCTGGAGAGCATGAAGAGCATCCAGGAAGTGACAGCTCCCTGTAATTGCAGTGTCCAGATGTGGCGGCATAATTGCCTCTCTGTCACTTTGTTTTGTTCATCAGACCTCTCCACTCATGCATTTCAAGGCAGCCATTGACTGAGCTATGTTCGGCATTCATTTAGCCAGCTCATGGTCAATCTCCTGTTATTCATACTTAGCAGTGCACCTCATTATCACTAAGCAGGCAAACTGCTGCCGGCGTTCCCTCTTAATCAGGTGAAGCAGATATCAAGAAATGTATGCATGTCAACATGTGGCAATCACAACATGAAATGCTCCATGGTTTGTTGTGAAATTACAGTTTTCTCTGCTCTGATTTGCTTTGTGTGCAGAAATAAGACAATTACATAAGGAGGTACAGTTGGATATTACAGGGCAGTGGGTGAATTACAAGAGCCTTGTGGATCCAGGATATGAGATTTGCAAAGATCAACACCTACTCTTTGCACTGATGTTCCCATAATACGACGTTCTCCAGCACAGAAACACAGTTGACTTATTCTAATGAAAAGCTCATCAGACATTAATGAAATGCTTAAAGGGTGCACCGCATGACATTAAACGAATGTCACATCGAAGCGAGCAAATGAGGTGATGTCGCATTTGTCATATTTGAATTTTAAAAAAGACCAAAAATACCAGTAAAACTTTGCAAATACAATTTGAAAATTCATTTCCGGATATTTTGAGACCAGTTGCATTGGTCTAGCTCTTTGACCTTGGTGACCTTGACCTTTTACTGATCTTCTAGACGACTTCTAGATTCCTATATTAGCTTATATACCAAATTAGGTGATGTTTGGCTGAAAATTGTACACCCTGGAGCATTGAGAAATATGTGAATACATTACTAGGGCGTGACCTTTCTTTGACCTTGATGACCTTGAATGGAATCCGATCGCCACGAAAAATTAATCAGTTTTGAGTTAGGCCACTTCTGACCAATCCTGAAAATTTTGTCAAAATGCGTCCGTAACTTTTTGAGTTATTTTGCAAACCAACAAATAAACAAACCCTGGTGAAGAATGACACTTAAAACGATAGAATGTAGAGGAAACAGAATTAAAGGAGCTTCCCTTACAGTGAGACAGACAACAAATTGGATACCAACAGGACCTGAATGCTTACTGGGCTTTGGCGCTTGGTGATGCAGTCAGAGGATGGACTCCTGGTGGGCTTAGTGCAAAACGACGGAGACGTCGAGAGAATCCCTAAATGGCACCGTGCCGTGAGGTGGGGAGGGGAAGGAAAATGTGGTGGGGAGGATAAGGAAGAGATGCACAATGAGAGAAAGAAGAGGCCGATGGCACTGAGCAGATTCCTCGAGGCCTTGCTGGGTCACCTTTGAAGCGTGCCCACACCACTAGTGGACCCATTTCCTCGCCGAAGCTTCCTGTGGTTCGCTGATCAGCGTGGGCCCCACTTCAGCGACGCCTTCAGTCAATTCTTTTCTTCACTACAGTGCAGGGATCTGAGGTATTCTCTACCTCTACATAGCACAAGCCTTCATGTGCAGGAAACTAAATCCACCGCTGTGAAATAGAGGGTTCAAAAAAAAACCTCAGGAGCACTCAAATTTGCTTGGTAGTGATAAAATGCAACGATTCATGGGAGTTGAGGGATCTACGAAACGCTATTTCAAGCCCCGGGGTGTACATGCACATCCACCTAAAAATCTCATTGTACATTTCTGGAATATATTTTGCAGCACGAGGAACATTTCTGGGTTTAGGACAAGGAAAGACAATCATGTCTGCCTTCATTTTAGTCCAAAGTGGAATGACGAGGGAGAAAGAAGACATCCACAGACCTCCAGATGGACTCAAATTTGGGGTGTGGTCTGTGTCTAACACCCTAAGCTACTAGCTTAACAGCATAGCTGTGATTGATCCTGTCCAATCATCTTTGCATATTATTGGTCATGGTTCAACAGGAAGCCCTGCAGCCTCCACTCTTCCGGGAAGGCTCTCCACAAGATTTTGCAACCATGGTTGCAGGAATTTGTTCCCCTCCAACCATTTCAAGCATTAGTGAGGTCGGGCCTGTTAAGTTCTTTTACCAGACTTCCCAAAACTGCTAAGAATTGCTAATTTCTGGAACTTCAGGCATTGCTGGAAAACTCTTTTTCCTCCCTTTAATGAGCTGAAATTATCTTCCCTCTAGTCTCTAATTAGTCCTTCCTTGAACAGCTTCCTTGATCGGGGGGATAAAACAACACAATATCATTCAGATAACATCCTGATCCATGGTTATCAGGGATGAAAATGCTTGTCAGTATGTTGCGTTATCCTTCGCAGCATGTTTTGGACCCTTCAGTCCAATCATTTTTGCATGACAATTGCATATTATTGGTCATGGTTCAACAGGAAGTCCAATAGCCACACAGGTGAACCAGCGAGCGAAGGCCGATTTAAGAGCGAAAGACTTCCACAAACTCTAAGTTTTCCATTGACTGGCACCAAACCAAAAGCAGGTAAAGGTATGTGTTCATGCCAGGGCTATTGAAATTAGTGTGTTAATTGGCATTAACGTGCTAATTTGTGTGACGGTAACCCTACTTGGACAAACTGCCTGATAGGTGTCTCGGGAAAGAGGACGTGAGCACCGTGGCCATCGGCAGGGAACAATCAGCCTCCTCGGAGCTCACAGCATCCACATTTTCCAAAGTGGGAGACAAAACCACAGCATCGTCACTTTTTCTGGCAAAGCATTTCGTCCATGCGTTCCCTTCTGCCGTATGCTCAGGATTCACCAAAGCCAAAGAGTCGTGTCCTAAGCCATCGGTGGAAAGAATCGAGTCCCTAAATGGTCCGGTGGAGCAAACTCAGCAGCTAAGATCAAGACGGCTTACTGTGTTCAGCGAGCGAGAGAGCATCACTAGATCCCTACCCTCTCCAGAGAAGGCCATGGAATGGAAACAGGACACAGCAGAGCGGTGTGGACTGGGTGTGCTTTCAGGAGGCCCGGCGTTGGATATCTGCAGCGCATGTGACATGAATGGAAAAGGAAGTGGGGGAAAGTGGTGTGCAGTGGGAGGAAAACATGGTCTCAAACTATACGTGGTTATGAGATGTCGATTGCATTTTTCTTGATGTCTTTCCCACGTCGGAATTTATCTGGTTTTCCTGGATAGCAAGCTTAACTCTTTGAGTGCCATTGATCTATACGTCAAAGTAGTTTTTTGGCAGCGGGCTTTTGGGCCAAATATCATCTGAACATGCACAGATGTTCTGTACATATCATACTGTAGCTTTAATTTAACATATAACAATAACATGTAAAGGGTACAGGTGCTAATGCTAACTGTCTGTCTCCATTTATCAGCTCATTGTTCATTCGTCTCCTTTTCTACTCATGCCTTTGTCTTCGTCTTCCTTCCCTGTCATGCCTCGCAGCGTGTCTTGGGAAAGCTTTTTGTGCATAAACAGGTTTCTATAATGAGCGCCAAATCAGGTGCAGGGACAAACAATAGGACTGTGTGACAGAGAAGCCGGGAGGAAAGAGAGACGCTCTGCAGGAAGGACGCCGAGGGAAAAGGTTAAAGCTCCATCCTGCTGCTTCCTCCAGGTCCGTCATGTTCACAGGAAAACCCAGTGTGAGATCACTGTGCTGCGCAGGCAGGGTGATGGGAGTGATTTGTATTACCCGTGCTTCCAATTTGAACGAACATACGCAAAATAATAAATTCACGTTGAAAAAGGGATGTTTGAACACAACGCTTCGCCATCAACTTGTGTTTCAAACCCGACTGGATAAATTACCACAAGATTGACACGAGTCTGACAAATGTCACCATGATAGGAAACATATCTGACGACGGGAATTCTCCCCGGGGGCACCGACTCGACGCTGAATGGTGCATTTGCAAAATAAAAGATTTCAGTGCCGTAAGGTCAGGAAGGTCACGGGGCCGTAATCGTTGAATGCCAGTTTGTCATCGGAATTAAAATCTTGCGAACGGCTATCTAACCTTTAACGCATACCCTCCAGTGACCTGATATGTAGGGAGTTCGCATTCAACACCACTCATACAGAATAAACCCTGCAGGACATATGTCCTCCTTATTAAGCACTCTGGTGGTCTCACCGCACTCTGGTCAGGTTTGGATGTAGAGGTCAGAGACAGGAAGTGAACTACACACACAGACGCAGTGGAATTAAGGATTTTATCGTTTCTAGAACATGAAATATCTTGTTTCATAAGACGCCGTGTGCAGAAAGTTTTGCAGTTTGAGAGTGCTGAGCCTGTGACTCCATTTAATTTAAACTTCTCCTTTATCAGGGCGAACATCTCTGTGATGCTTCCTCTCTGATCCTCTACGCCAGACTGAGAATACACAAGCCAGTCAAGCCAAGCATGTCTGTGAAGTTAGCATTCGACGTCACTTTATAACCCCCCACCCCAACTCTTTTCCTCTAAAGGTGACATTTGTTTAACTGTTCAATCCCTCTAACGCACAGCACAGCAGTTTAGGGCCTATTCAGCTTTATAGTGGACACTTTACAGTAGGTGTGCGCTGAATTTAGAATTCAGATAAGGAACGTCTTGGCACTTCAACAAACCCCCCCTCCTCCTCCTCTTCCACTTCCTCCCGCCATCCATTTAATTAAAAACAATACGATAAATTACAAGCAATGCTCTCAAGAAGTAGAGAGGAGGAAGTAACCGGAGGCTAAATAAATTATGACCTTATGCTGGAAAACATCGTGGCGTGTGCATAAATTGAAGAGTGTCAATCACGTGCTGTTCCCTGAATGCAACCGTGGGGGGCTGGGAATCAGCATGCAGCCATATTTCATGCTGAAATTTAATATATGCATGCGTATGCATTCATAGTATTACGCAGAATAATGATAAAGATGTGACAGGAAGTCATCCCCAACCCTGCGGTGCCCAAAAACAATCAAATGTCTTTTTTTTTTTTTGAGAGTTTTTAACCAACACAACATGATCCACAGTGATCACCAAAAAGCCTTTATCGCTGTTTGCAGCCGCCGAGTTTCGCCACCGAAAAACAGACTGACAAACATCTGTTCTAATCTGTAAACCAGCAGGCACACATGGAGCTTTCAGGCTTATTCGCTTCATCCACTGTTACGACGAGTCACTTCACTACTGTAGAGACTCAGACAGAGCTCCCACAATCCACCAAATATCACAAATACTGTACTGGTGCCATTTCCAATAAAATCTGGAATAATACCAAACATTAATAAGCCCAAATAATCAGTTCACATGAAGGAAAAATGACATTTAAAGGGGTACTACACCAATTTTACACACTAAGCCAAGCCTTAAAACAAGTGCTGTAATCAAGAAAACACAAAAGATGCTCGTGTTGCATCATGGGCATTGTAGGATCCAGTATTTTCCCAGTCTGATACATCCAAAATACCTGTATATATATTTTTTTTTATGTTTCTGTAATGTAATCCACCTGTATGTGCAAGCTATTTAATCAAAACAATATCTTTAATGCTAAAATATTGTTGTTGTTATCCATAAATTTTCAAATGTATTGTTTTTCAAAAAAAAATCGGAAAAAATATCAAAGTACGTGAAAAATTAAAAAGCACTTGACGCTGGATTAGGGCTGGGTGTCACCAGGTACGTTGCGATACGTTGCTGTCACGATATTTTGCCCACGATAACGATAATGTCACGATACAGCGATTCTGCGATAATCGATACATCGCAAGAAATTACAACGGACGAAAAAGTATTGCGATATTTGGCTCAAATTGGACAAATAGGAGAGAATATCATCGATATAAAGTTTCCTGATTTCCTTCAGTCAACAGACTGAATAGTTCAGGCAAGTATTTCACAAACACATTTAGCTCTGCACTAAAAATAACTAAAAGCAAGCAGACATGAGAAGCTGAGAAGAAGTGAGGTCAGAATTCAGTGTGTGTGTCCAGTGCTGAGTGATGGAGTGTTTACATGATTACATTAGACTGCTGTTTGTCTATCCTGACTGCAATCCTTCTGTGTGTGTGTGTGTGTGTGTGTGTGTGAGCTGCATACTCATGAGTTCCCAGCATGCACCAATCAAATTACACAACATCCTCTCTTTGCTTTCCCTTCACTTGTTTCTCCGTCAACCTCAGGAGTCTGCAGGTAAACATCCCTGCTGCTGTTCCTCACACTACCCTACTCCATAGAGAGAGAGAGAGAGAGATAGACGGATGGATAAATAGATAACAGATAGAGAGAAAGACAGATAGATGATACATAGATGATAGAAAGATAGATATAGATAGCTAGAAAAATAGATGAGAGATAGATAGATGATAGAAAGATAGATATAGATGGATCGACAGATAAGTGTATAGTTAGATAGATAGACAGATGATAGAAAGATAGATATAGATGATATAGACAGATAAGTGATAGATAGATACATAGATAGATGACAAAAAGATAGATAAATGGATGATAGATGATAGAAAGATAGATATAGATGGCTAGACAGATAGATAAGTGATAGATAGATAGATAGATAGATGATAGAAAGATAGATTAATGGATGATAGATGATAGAAAGATAGATATAGATGGATAGACAGATAGATAAGTGATAGATCGAGAGATAGATAAATGATAGATGTATAGAAAGATAGATAGACGAGAGATTGATAGATGATAGAAAGTTAGATAGATGATAGAAAGATAGATCGATAGATTACAGACAGATTGGTAGATGATAGATAGATAGAGAGAAAGATAGATGATAGATAGAGATCTATCAAGATAGATGATAGAGAGAAAGATAGATAGACAGAGAGGTAGACAGAGAGAAAGATAGATAGATAGACAGAGAGGTAGATGGATAGATTTCGTTGTATTCTTTGGAACAAGATAAAGGCTTTTTATTGATATTTAGAATGAAGAAAGAGAATGTCTTCCTGCACTGCAACATGGGATACTGATACCTTATTTGGAATCGGTTGCTCGGCGCCAGCGGACGAGACGTTGTTCTGAATGCTGATTGGCTCTACGGACGCCGGGGTTCGAGGTCAAACGCTCTCTGAGATGAAGCACAGCGGGCCGGTTGACCCTGAGGTCATAGGAGTGGAGCGAGGTGGAGGAGAGCGGGAGGGTGGAGCTGTTCGCTGACACCCTTTAGAAATCAAACGCAGCTTAAAGATTCTGGTTGCTGTTTGAGTGACGTTTCAAAAATAACCCATAATTGACTTTAAACACACAATTATGAAAATTGTTGTTGGTTCATTTTCTGACAGCTGATCAGTCCATTAACTCAGAAACAGTCTCGGCACTAAGGGCGCACTTATCCTGCTGAAATTAGCTATTTGATAATTTGGAAATAAAAGCATGTCGAGCTAACCTGGTAGAGCGAACGCCTCCTCCCCCATCATCCCAACCTTTCCTGTCGTTCCCCAGCTGCTCTAATAAAGGCAATAAAAATAATCTGAAAAAAAAAAGAAGACATCAAAAGGACAAGGGTGAGGAGGAGGAGGAGGTTAATCTGAGGCTGGGTAGCGAGGCAGTAATGCCAGAGCTCATGGGGAATTACCGCGGAGATCTGGAGGAAATCAGCTGGCAGCAATTTCCCTGATGCTTTTATGAGCCTGGATGTGCGATTGGCTGCCGGCTGCTTTAATATGACAGGCGACACGTCTTCGCTTGTGTTTGTCCCTCACACATCAGCTGGGCGCTGAAGGAGTCGCTATTATGTAACATACTGTATGTTTCTGCTTTTGCTTGTGCTATTAGAGAGGTCAGAGGTCAAATACAGGGGTTAAGTTTCTTACTTGAGGGCAATTTAGCAGGTGAAGCTAGGTCGTGTGGTTAAATAAACAAGTTACATCTGTAAGTGGACTGTAAAACAGTGAATTTATTTTTATTATATTATGTTTTAGCATTAACTCACTGAGTTCAAGCCGTTTTATAAAACACAAAGTTCCTTGTTCCAGCGTTTTGGCCCATTTTGAGTCATATTTCCAGACCCACAGAATATTTTGTACTATGTCTCTGAAAACACTGAATAGCTCAAATAAAAGAAAAGACTCTCTATTTCATCATGAAAAAAAGGCTGTTTATACCTTATTCCGTTCCTTGTTTTATCAGAGGTAGAGTAGAGGACACTTTCACCAAAAATCGCCACTTTTTGTTTTGCTCTCTAATCTCTATCGTCTCCACTTCCTCTGTCTCTTTATATCCCGACTGCAAATCCCAGAAGCCCCAAAATTACTCACAGGCTGTGTGAGAGCACCCTCTTGTGCCAGCCGTCGAAAAAACACATTGACGTATATATACGTTAACGTCACTCAAAGAGTTAAAGGCGCTGGCAAATACTGGTGGCTTAACCATTACAGAAACAAATTTTGGCAATCAGCAATACTGTTAATGTTCGTGTCATTACTATAAACACTCAGTGTGGCTCTGATGTCATAGTGATGTCATTATTTTCATCCTACAGTGGCTGATAAGGGCAACTGTGTTACAGCAAAAACATGTATGAAAGAAATCCTAAACAGATATGACAGAAAAAAAAACTAATGTCCTTCCATAGCATACACGGTCCAACGTTAAGATTTTTTCTACTTGCCCCATGTAAATTCTTACTTGCCCTGCTTAAGAGGTTCTTTTTCTCGCTGTGTGGCGCATACTTTCACTCATGACTTATGATTTAATAAAATCCATTTCCACAACACCCGGAAGGGAGGAGGTGCCTGCGGCCCGTCTTTGCTTTTATGTTTCTCCGTGCTAGCATGCAACGTCCACATCACAGCGACAAAGTGTGCAATACGCATGCAAGTCGTCTTTGCGACTTTTGCTGATAAACGCGTGCACTTTTGACAATTCGGCATTGAATGAGGTCCGTCTTTTCGGCATGTTGACGTGACGTTAACGAGTCGAGAAGCCGGCACAGCTAGCACATGAGAAAAGGGGGCTGCTTGTTTACATTTTCAACCAATGAGAAATCAGAAAATCTTGTCGGCTTGAGGCTGCGAAGGACGCCGGACAAGGCATTTAAATTCTGGGCTGTCCAGCCTAAATCTGGACATATGGCCACCCTAGTCTGAACACATGTGCCAGAACTAGCTCACAGTCCTAAAAATTAACTAGTTCACGTTACATTTGTTACATTTCATTGAATAAATCAGACACTATGTTACTCAATAGAGGCTCTTCTTAACCATTCACATTGGCTAGGTTCATAAAACTCCGCCTCCACCCTGCAACTGGCCAATCTGAGGACAGAAACAGGTGAGGAAATACGATTAGCGATTAGCATTCAGACAACCGTTAATATCGGACTCTGGTGTATTGAATATACTTCATCAGATACATGAATTTAATCACTGTATCTATCTGTTCCAACCACACTGGGATGCATCCCCACGGCAACAGTTGTGACTGATGCTGAATATGAAGAGGAGCCCATATGAACACTGCTGTACCAATGCAGGGAAATAATCAAATACTTCTCCTAATGACTCCACTAAGGGATCAGACTATAAGAGAAACTTAAAATGAAATAATGGAAACAGTCCTCCTCAGTCAGGCAGGTGAAGCCCCTGAGGGACATTGAACAGGAAACTGTGTACCTTTCATACTTTGGTCAAAGTCTGAGAAAAATATGACTTTAAAGGAAAAAAAAAATAGAAACAGTGAAAGGTGCTATACCTCGAGGGACAGAACTAATGAAGCAGGTAATGAATGAACCTGCCTCCTAAAACATCAACGAACACAGCTGGAGCATAATGGACTGCTGCAAAAAAAAAAAAAAAAAAAAGTCACTCGGTTTTGTCTCGCCCACCAATGTTGTTGGCGAACACACCATGAGTCATTAATCTTCAGCTCATTACCAAAGTAGACTAACTCTCTGATAAATAGAAACAAAAGGACGGCTGATGTTCTGATGTTTAAAAGGTTTACAGAGCTTTTTTTTTTGAATGGAAAACGAGTCACGACATCCTGACATGGACCCTTTATGAAGGTCTGAATGGGTTCTTGACGTGGGTTGCCATGGGAACCTGATCTGTTTTAATCATTCTTCAAATATTAGCAAGGGGGAGTTTATTTAAGGTCACTCCTTTAAAAGGAAAGGTTGAGGCAATATTATGAGAAGTAGAATTTAGGGAACAAATCAGATTATTCTAATAATGCAATCACATTTTACTCAAAATGTCATTTAAGGGTGTAGATACATTAGCTATATATATCTTTTTAATTTCAGCATAAGGAAGTTGGAACACTTGAATTTTTAATTGCTGCCATGTGATTGGCTGATTGTGTTTATGAGTAGTTGAACAAGAGAACCTGGATTAGATATACATATATTATACATATACGTATTCTATATGAACATGCACCGATCGATCGGCCGAAAATCGGAATGGGCCAAAATTGGTTTCGGCAGGTTAGGATTTTTAAAGATCGGTATCGGCAGGTTCGGCTTTTTAAAGATCGGTATCGGCAGGTTCGGTTTTTTAAAGATCGGTGATCGGCAGGTTAGGCTTTTTAGAGATCGGTGATCGGCAGGATAGGCTTTTTAAAGATCGGTGATCGGCAGGTTCGGCTTTTTAAAGATCGGTGATCGGCAGGTTCGGCTTTTTAAAGGTCGGTATCGGCAGGTTAGGCTTTATATATATATGTGTATATATATATATATACATATACATATATATAGAGAGAGAGAGAGCGAGAGAGACACAGGGAAATGATCAGAGATCGGAGTCAATGAAAACTTGCGAACAAACTTTTGAAGTCAAGGGCGAGTTGGTCAGCACGAACATCAAAATCCTCACAGAACAGGAGCCTATCATATTTCGGAAGATTTTCAACCAAAACCTCCTGAATAGAGTCCTAATGATATTTCGGAGGGGGGGGACAGACAACACAGGACCACAAACAAGTGCAGTTCAAAAGAGGAGGAAGTATGTGTGGGAAGAAGCCGGGATTTAATACTGTCATTGAACACAGCTTTAACACATTTGTTCGGCTCTGTATACGCATATTTCCTCAAAAAAGAAGTCCCAAAGAGAAAAGAAATGAGGCTGATTCATCACGGGTGAAATGGAGTGGCAGGTGGCCTCCCTACTGGCCTGTCTCGCTGTCCTCTGGTGCCCCTCCTGGTCCCCCTCCTGGTCCCCGTTACGCCCCATCAATCCAGGGGAGCCACAGACCTCAAACACCCCCTGCCTGAAAGATATATATATATGTGTGTATAGCTGTCATCTGTCGACCTTGAGGACGTTTCCAGCCCCTGCTGAGGGCGACACCTGTGGAGAACACTTTAACAGCTGAGTGATGTCTCTGACCTCGTCCCCAGAGTCCTGGTGGGGAACGAGGCAATAAAAAGCCTTTTCTCTCCTTAATGTGGTCACATGGACACACCCATAAACACACCTAAACATGCACTGTATATACTGTAAATATACACGCATATACACACACACATAAGCTCACATCCTGTGCATCTCCTGGGGGCTAGCTAAGCCCTCTCTGTCCTTAAAACCTAGTGACGCCCCTGTTTAAGAAAACAATACAGAATGGATGTTACTTTTTTTTAATGTGGTGAAATGCACAGTATAATTAAAGAAAAGAAAAGAAAGAAAGTAAAATATATACATATTTACCAAGCAGCTTATTCTTCTGCTGAACATCCTGTTTTTCTTTAAATTTAATCCATATATTGCCACAGAATAGGAGGATAACAGCAAAACGCTCCTGCCTGTGGCTTAATATTGATTCTGCAATCTGATGAAATCTATCTGTTCATCGAGTCCATCCGATGAGATTATCAAACAAGAGACGCCGGAGAGGATAAACGTATGAAATTAAATATTTTCAATGGTAAACCGGCACGCTAGGCCGAGCAGGAGCACGTTCAAATTCATAAATGTGCATTTATGCCGACCCCTGCACACGCAGCAGATCATTTATCGATGAGTAAACAAAGCTGAAATCACCCCCCCAAACAAGACAAAAAAATATATAGATATCTGCAACAAATAAAGTTTCCAGAGCACCTGCTGCAAGACTGAATGCAAGTCATGAAAGACTAACCTGCGAGTTATGAAATCTATAAAAACACACTTAATAGTTGTAGCAACAAGAGGAAATTACAGCTCTGCATCCCCGAGATGATAAACAACGCTAAAAATAACGCTGGGCTTGTGTTCTGAGAAAATGGTTTACTCCAGCGGACCTCCTGCTGGGCTCCTGTCTTAAAATACATAACTCCACATTACACACTGAGCGAGCATCCTCTGCTTTATGCTCTAGTCTGTATCTCTAGACTCTAAATGGAACCATCATTTACGAAATTAACATCATGCTGCATTGATGAAGACTTGAAACTAAATACAGAGTCCATAAACTCCTGTTTACAATGTTTACTGAGGGAATAAATCAACTTCCAGGAACCCATCCATCCATCCATCCATTCTCTTCCGCTTATCCGGGATCGGGTCGCGGGGGTAGCAGCTTAAGCAGGGAAACCCAGACTCTCCCCAGGTACTTCGTCCAGCCAGCCGAGAGACATAGTCTCTCCAGCATGTCCTGGGTCGTCCCCGGGGTCTCCTACCAGTGGGACGTGTCCGGTACACCTCACCAGGGAGGCGTCCCGGAGGCATCCTTACCAGATGCCCGAGCCACCTCATTTGGCTCCTCTCGATGCGGAGGAGCAGCGGCTCTACTCTGAGCCCCTCTCGGATGACCGAGCTTCTCACTCTATCTCTAAGGGAGAGCCCGGACACCCTGCGGAGGAAACCCATTTCGGCCGCTTGTATCCGTGATCTTGTTCTTTCGGTCACGACCCACAGCTTGTGACAATAGGTGAGGGTAGGAACGTAGATCGACTGGTAAATTGAGAGCTTCGCCTTCCGGCTCAGCTCTCTCTTCACCACGACGGACCGATACAGCGTCCGCATCACTGCAGAAGCTGCACCGACCCGCCTGTCGATCTCCCGCTCCATTTTTCCCTCACTCGTGAACAAGACCCCGAGATACTTGAACTCCTCCACTTGGGGCAGGACCTTCTCCCCGACCTGGAGAGAGCACTCCACCCTTTTCAGACTGAGGACCATGGCCTCGGATTTGGAGGTGCTGACTTTCATCCCAACCGCTTCACACTCGACTACTAACCGCTCCAGTGAGAGCTGGAGATCACGGCCTGATGAAGCCAACAGAACCACATCATCTGCGAAAAGCAGCTACGTGACACTGAGGTCACCAAACCGGACCCCCTCAATGCCTTGGCTGCGCCTAGAAATTCTGTCCATAAAAATTATGAACAGAATCGGTGACAAAGGGCAGCCTTGGCGGAGTCCAACCCTCACTGGAAACGAATCCGACCTACTGCCGGCAATGCGGACCAGACTCTGGCACCGGTCGTACAAGGACCGAACCGCCCGTACCAGGGGGTCCGGTACCCCATACTCCCGGAGCACCCTCCACAGGACTCCCCGAGGGACACGGTCGAATGCCTACTCCAAGTCCACAAAACACATGTAGACTGTAGACTCTACACCCTCCAGGATCCTGCTGAGGGTGTAGAGCTGGTCCACTGTTCCACGGCCGGGACGAAAACCACATTGCTCCTCCTGAATCCGAGATTCGACTTCCCGACGGACCCTCCTCTCCATAACTCCTGAATAGACTTTACCAGGGAGGCTGAGGAGTGTGATCCCCCTATAGTTGGAGCACACCCTCTGATTCCCCTTCTTAAAGAGGGGAACCACCACCCCCGTCTGCCAATCCAAAGGCACTGTCTCGATGTCCACGCGATGCTGCAGAGACGTGTCAACCACGACAGTCCCACAGCATCCAGAGCCTTTAGGAACTCTGGGCAGATTTCATCCACCCCCGGGGCCCTGCCATCGAGGAGCTTTTTAACCACCTCGGCGACCTCAACCCCAGAGATAGGAGAGCCCGGCCCAGAGTCCCCAGTCTCTGCTTCCCCATAGGAAGGCGTGTCGGTGGGATTGAGGAGGTCCTTGAAGTATTCTCCCCACCGATTCACAACGTCCCGAGTCGAGGTCAGCAGCGCAGCATCCCCACTATACACAGTGTTGGTGGTGCACTGCTTCCCCCTCCTGAGATGCCGGATGGTGGACCAGAATCTCCTTGAAGCCGTCCGGAAGTCATTCTCCATGGCCTCATCGAACTCCTCCCACACCCGAGTTTTTGCCTCGGTGACTGCCAAAGCCACATTCCGCTTGGCCAGCTGGTATCTGTCAGCTGCCTCCAGAGTCCCACAGGCCAAAAAGGCCTGATAGGACTCCTTCTTCAGCTTGACGGCATCCCTTACCGCAGGTGTCCACCAACAGGTTCGGGGATTGCCGCCACGACAGGCACCAACCACCTTACGGCCACAGCTCTGGTCGGCTGCCTCAACAATGGAGGCACGGAACATGGCCCATTCGGACTCAATGTCCCCCACCTCCCTCGGGATGTGGTCGAAGTTCTGCCGGAGATGGGAGTTGAAACTCCTTCTGACGGGGGACTCTGCCAGACGCTCCCAGCAGACCCTCACAATACATTTTGGTCTGCCGGATCGAACCGGCATCTTCCCCCACCATCGAAGCCAACTCACCACCAGGTGGTGATCGGTTGACAGCTCTGCCCCTCTCTTTACCCAAGTGTCCAAGACATGTGGCCGCAAGTCCGGTGACATGACTACAAAGTCGATCATCGAACTGCGGCCTAGGGTGTTCTGGTGCCAAATGCACATATGGACACCCTTATGCTTGAACATGGTGTTCGTTATGGACAATCCGTGACGAGCATAGACGAGCACCACTCGGGTTCAGGTCGGGGGGCCGTTCCTCCCAGTCACGCCTCTCCAGGTCTCACTGTCATTGCCCACGTGAGCATTGAAGTCCCCCAGCAGAACGAGGGAATCCCCCCAGGGGGCACTCTCCAGCACCCCCTCCAAGGACTCCAAAAAGGGTGGGTACTCTGAACTGTTGTTTGGTGCATAAGCACACACAACAGTCAGGACCCGTCCCCCCACCCGAAGGCGGAGGGAGGCTAAACTCTCGTCTAACGGGGTAAACCCCAATGTACAGGCACCGAGCTGCGGGGCAATAAGTATGCCCACACCTGCTTGGCAACTCCAGAGTGGAATAAAGTCCAACCCCTCTCAAGAGGACTGGTACCGGAGCCCAAAATGTGTGTGGAGGTGAGTCCGACTGTATCTCGTCGGAACTTCTCCACCTCACACACCAGTTCGGACTTCCAGGAACCTATACGCTTACAAATGAAGGGAGGGATCAGAGCAAAGGTGCTGCCAGATACAAGCATTTATGATAAAACGTTATTCATCCCAAAAGGAAGTTCTTGTGCAAATGTTGCCATACATAGTAGGAAATATATTCAACGTACAGTGCAGAATAATGCAAAAAGAAACAACACAAAAATACTACTGCAGAGTTAAATTCAAACTGGCATCCAGTGGCGCGCAAAGATTTTTTCAAGGGCAGGGGCGGAAAGAAAAAAGGGCACCTACAGTGCATTCTCACCACTGAAGAGAACACTTAAGCGCACGTTTTTACCACCAAGTATTTCCATCTACACAGCAACGCGATAACGAGTGACAACGAGTGATGAGGATGGGATACGTATGCCACGCCGAAACGTGACGCTGGAAAGAAGCACAGAGAAAGAAAGAAGAAGGAATGCAATGAGCATGCGCATGAAGTCCTTGTTTACTGCTACTTCTGGTCACCTGATGATGTGACATCATCGTTAGCAACAATGCCGGGTACACACTGCAATTCCAAAACAGCACTGTCAGATCTTCTTACTCTGGAACCCGTTGTCAGAAAATATCGTTTTGCAGAAGCCGTCTGTACGAAAGGCGGAATCGGTGTTAAAGATGATGTTGAATCATGGCCAGGGAACAAAAATCGTTCCATCTCAAGTGCAACGGTTGCCATACAAAGAAATGTAAACATATCCAAAAAGGTACCTAGAGTGCAGAATAGTGCAAAAATGCCACATAGTGCAAAAAGAAACAACACAAAAACAATAATAAGCTGCCAAGTTACAAGCTCTTGTCCAAATGGCGACTCGAACCAGTGACCAGGGGTGCACAAAGACTTTTTGAAGGGCAGGGGCGGGAAGAAAATAAAGGGCACCTACGTTGCAGTGTCGTCAAAGAAGAGGGCACTTAAGTGTATATTTTTATCATGTTTTAACCAGCCAAGAGGGCAGTTTATCGTGTTTTCCCAACCAGGACGGCACCTAAAAATGCGTTTTTCAAAAATTGGGCACATGAGGGGTCGGCCACCAACTGTTGGTGGCTCATGAAGATGATATCTAATCATAGCAGGGGAACAAAAATTGGTGTGATTTGATTGCAAATTACAAAATTTATCCTTCTAAATATCACGGAAAGCGACAGAAATGCTTTTCTTCACATGTGTTGCTGTCAGCCGGCGTTCATCTTCCTCTCTGCTTCTTTCACCAGCCAGTCTCTAAATCACAGCCTCTTTTTTTTTTCTTTCTTGCCTTCTGCTGAGGTCAGCTCCGAGCGGTCCAGACGCAAGGAGGAGGCATCCATCACCTTTTTATATGTCCTCGGCCTCTTAATGCGGCCTGAGATGGAGCAAAAGACAATCCAATCAGCCGAGCTGAGATTCAATCCTGCCACGTTGCCTCTATCCCGATTTTTTCCGACTGAAAAATGCCGAGAGCTGCAGCTGAAGCGGCTTTCGGGCGCGTACTGTATATACCGCCTTATATTCAGGATGGATGCAGGTTAAGCACGGGCAAGTTATTGTTGAAGTAATTTCCCAGGAGGCGGCTCTTTAAAGAGACTGTGATTCAGCATAAACAGAAGAATTGATGAGCGCCGCGTCACGGTAAAGAATTCCCCTCACATCAAGGCTGGAGCTGGAACAAGATAAATTCGGAGGCAGTTTCTGGAAACGGCCTCTCGAGACTAATAAGACGTTCTCAGAAAGAGAATTAATGTCCACTGCATTGTCCCCCCCCCCCCCCCATCATATCCACAGACGTGTGTGCATTGTCAGAGCAGAGGCAGCGTAAACAGATTATGACAAGAGAGACAATGGCGTGCAGCCGACTTTACGCCCCGGCGCTGAAACGAGGCTATCAACCTCGGTTTGGGTGCCAGGAAAACAAAAGATCATCTACTGCCTCACCGACTTTAAACCCTCAAATCCTCACGCTGGCTACCTAGCTCGTTTGGTTGTGTGTGTGTGTGTGTGTGTGTGTGTGTGTGTGTCTAAACTGCTCCAGGATCTGCTGTTGATGATGGCAGCCCCTCCTCTAAACGCTTCCTGTATAACCTGGCCCTGAAGTTGTTGCCAAGGTATTACACAAGTTATAAAAGGTTGTTGCCAAGACGACAAGCGGTGCATGACTCCAGGAAGTCTTTCCATGGCCGTCACACAAATCAAGTGACACACACACACACAAAACACAGTCATAACGAACGATCAAACGTGCTGACAAATTAGATCAAGCATCTATTTATATCTATATATATATATATATATATATATATATATATATATTTATATATATATATATATATATTTATAAATAAAGGTGTAGTTGGAGAAGATGTGGGGTGGTGCTGGTGGTGATCATCAAACATCTTGTCCTAAGAGCTTTTATTTTCTCTTTTCTTTCATCTTAAAAGTGGAGTATGTGCACACGCACTCACTGAGAGACCGCCTGCACGCTCCTTGTTTGTATTCTGCCGCAAGGACATATTGAGATTCAAATCATGCCCGTTTTCCATTTCGATAAATGGAAAGAGTCTGCAAAAACTTCCCTAAATGGCCCTCTGGCATGGCTGGGGAATAAATTGAGCTAATCAAGGGTAGTCTCACAATCACTGCATGCACAAAGTAATCAAAGAGCTGAGAAGGAAACCGCGCCATGCATGTCGATGTGTGTCAGTTTCCAGATATGTGCTCGTCATGGCACTGAAAGTCACTTTGGAGCCATAATTGGCGCTGCGTTCGCTGTACGTGGGACGCTCCATGTGCAGGCAGGTGTCTGTGTCAATAACAGGCTCGTTCAGTTGACAGCGTGCTCGAGGCGACCCCGGAGAAATGGAGATGTAAGCAGCGGACTGAATGTTGACACTCAATAAAAACCAGCTCTTCTGCTCAAATGGCTTCTTTATGTCCAAACCTCGGCGGATGCAAACAAATGACACGAGCGCGGGGGTGGGGGATGACTTTGCAAAGTCCCTGTTAGCTTAACCCACATGGTTTTTACTCTTCTCAAAATGAAACAAGGCTAAATAACAAATCTATTCCTCCCGGTCTGATGGCCGTGGAATAAATCCTGGGGTTTTGGGTATAAAAAAAAAACAGAGCACCTGCTTTCCTTGAGGACACAGTCCCTCCAAAAAAAGTGTTTTACTGCAGCCAATTTAGTCACCGGTGAGGATATTCTCGGAGGTGGCAAACAAATAAAAGTGTGTGTGCTTATTTGAGCGGTTCCCCCAGTGGAGATGGACTGAGGCGTGATGGATAACCACTCGGCTGTGCTCTTTGGGTGCAGTCCCACGGGCGTTGCTACACAAAACTAAGCTGGAAAGGCAAATTTTTTATTCAAGTCGGAACAGTTTTGAGCGGGTACTTTAGCTCTGAAGAGGGTTGACTTTAACCTTGTGTTAAAAATCTTTGGTGGTTATGCTAATTCCCAACAAATAATGCCTCAGACTGAAGTTAAAGCACTTCGCAGAGCCGAATAAACGCACTGGAGATGATATTTAAACTGCGATCAGACGCGAGACCGTCCACGATCGCTCAGGTTGCCGGCGTTACAATTTCCAGACGTCGAATGTTAAATGTACACTGTGTAATTTTTCTCCCATCTAGAGGTTACATTTGATTTTGCATGCATTGCAACATGGTTGGAACTACGGTAAGCGGAATGGGTCGACTCCTGGGCGGCCACTATCACCGCGAATCCCCGACCCGGAGCTCAGGTCATTTTATGGCCCTTTTATGCTTTTTTGGCGATGAGGATTTGGCGCGACATAAGTATGGTGTTGTATTATGACCAAAAGTGCAGTGCAGGTTTTAGTTTAGTGCCGGGTAAGTCAGCCTGTCGTCTCCACGCGGCTTCTCCGTGAAACGTGAATCATGAAACGCGAAAACGTGTTTTGTCCTATGGGTACTAGCAGGTAGTGCTTTATGTCCCTCTCGGCAGTTCGTAGTTTTTTATAGACCGGAATGACATGGAAACCTCCGTATGAGCGACCCGCTCTATGTAAAGACAGAAAATTGATTCTTCACCCAGGAATATTAAGTCAGATTGTTGGCATATGTTATTTTACACCAATGAGGATCTATTTATGAATGAAGACATGATTTGAGGTAAGAAAATGCTTAAAAACTTACACAGTGTCCCTTTAAGCATGGACTAAACATGTAAGTCACCTTCTAAGATGCAGTCAAAATACAATCACCAACCAACAGGCAGCCGCTGCATAATGAAAACGTGACATTGAAGTCCGACGTGGGGAAAAGTCACCAAATCATACCGTCAAAAAAGGGAAGGACGAATGCAAATGTATCATTTGAAATGGAAAGTACGGCTCACCTACAACCCGCTCGCCTAACAAAGGCGAATGTTTGACAGCTTTTCTTCAACCGTTCTTTGTCGAGTGCTTTTTAACGTTCCCAGCAGGACACCCGGGGCGAGCTGGGCTTCTGCGAGAAGTCGACATCCTGTGAAATGCGAGAAAGCTGCCCTTCTGCTCGAACAGGAATGGCGGCGTAATGGCTCAATGACGGTGGACGTTTTCAATAATCCCTCTGTTTGTGACAACAGGAGGGGTGCATCAGGACGACGTCACGGGCCTGAAACAACTCTGAGGTGTTCTTGCGAGACGACGAAGCCAGGAAGCGAATATCCACTAAGTCCACGTCGGGAAATACAATTTCCTGTCTGTTTGCATTGGGAAAATGAGCATGCGATGATTTACAAAAAACAAGACAATGCGACTCTGACCACTGTGCTGCTTGGCTCTGCCGTCCTTCTTCGGCGCTCGGTGCATCTTATCTTCGTCGACCCATGCCTCCCCTCCTTCCCTCCTGTTAAGAGGTGGGATGGCGGTGAGCGAGCGGGCCCTTTCCTCTGCGCCGCACAGATAGAGCCTTAATCTGCAGACTGATGCTGCAGGAATAGGCTGATTAAAGGAAGGGAGGCAGGGTCTTATCACAGAGGAGTGAGGGCGTCTCGGCTCTACCGGGCTAATTGGCCGGGGAGCGAGTGGCCATCTGCTGGGCAGAGATTGGGTCACCTGATGGCCCTGCCGTCACTCTGGTGGCGGCTGGTCTTTTATGCACTCCGTCCCCTGAGTCGGCTCCCGTTTAACGAACTCTGCCTTGAGTTGTACCCTCGCCACCACACACAGGGAAGAACCCCGGATGTCATTTTTGAGACTCAACGGGGGGGTAGCGGTCCTGGAGCGACAACACGAGGTGAAAAGATTGATTGAGCTCAACAACAAGGGTCGGTGAGTCACTCATGGGATCTCCAAAAACTGCCTTATTTACACAGGTTTCACACAAAAAGATAATTTGGCGACGGAAACCTTCAGGTCTCATGACGGTGCAGGAAAGTGATTATGAATGTCATGATCTCACTGATACAGAACGAGATGGACGATCTTCCTCTTAAATATGCAAAGGACTTCGGGTAGGGCTGCATCGAACGAGTATTTTTTGTCGATTAACCTAACGATTATTTTTTTCAAAAAGTCGACTAATCTATCTACCAATTCAACGATTCATCTAATGATTATTTTTTTCAATTAGTCAACTAATCTATCGAATTAAACAATTAATATAACGATTATTTTTTGTTACCCAATTCATATAACCTCAAACAACTGGTAGACATACTGTCGGTCATAATTCAAGTATTTCCTTCACTACTTAAAGTTTCAACAATACTTCAAACTTCAGAGAAGAAGAGCCGCGAGCAAAGTACTCGCCAAATCTCCGTTCACTACCGGCTACCAGCGGCGCCTGGCGAATGCGATAAACGCGATAACATCAGATACAAACGTCAGCGCGCCGGATTTTGTAGCGACGCCACACTGCCATTTGTTGTGATGACATCACCTCGATGGCTTCAAACATTCTTTCGTTCAGTCACCAGAGGGCAAACAACAGCGGCAACGGACGGCAGATAAATCAGATCGGATTAACAGCTCTTAGATATCAATGAATAATAACGCTCCACGTTTTATTAGCGGTAACGGTAACAGTGTTTTAACAGACATGTTTTACACGTCGCTAAACCTGATGCTAATGATGGGACAAACAAACACCGGAGTCGCCATGGCTACGTAATTAGAATGTGATGTGTCGGCACACGTTAACGTAATTACATCATCGATTACGTCGACGAATCGCCCCAGCCCTATTAACAACAGGGGTTGGTGAATCACAAATGGGATCTCGAAAACTGTCTCGTTGACACAGGTTTCGCACAAAAAGATAATTTACCGACTAAAACCTTGAAGTGTCAGGTTTTGGTGAAGAAAGTGATCATGAATGTGATGTCATTGTGGTACAGAATGAGATGGATGAGCGTCTTCCTTTGAAATATGCAAAGGTCCAATGTGCCTAAACGCATTCAGTCTTCATCTGTCATCGATGCCGCAAAGAGAAGGTTAGATTTCGACAAAAGTCCTGTTTAAATCATATGTGACCTGACTTGACTAATTACTTGGTATTTATGCTAATTGGGCTCTTTCTTTATTCTTTAATCTATGTAAATTCCACGGACATGGAGGAAGCACATTCCCTGACAATCTCTCCCACCCTTGTGCTTCACATTGTTGCTTTCTGGCAGCTCGTGTATAATTAAGCCTTACGAGGAGCGTTTTGGACATAAAAGGAAATAGCTTAAACCTCAAATGAGGCGAGGAGGTCTGTTCTACATGCTACCAGTACAAGATGTGTGCTGGATGAATCTCGGTCCCTTGTCAGGACTCCCCCGCCCCATCTCTCCCTGCTTGTGTTAGCATAAAACTCTTGTCAGGGATTCAGCAGGAGGGGGAAAAAAAAGGGGGAAAAGGACGAGTGCTAAAGTCGCATCGGGCCTGAGGTGGTGTGGTGGAAACTCATTTTCCCAGCAGAGATGTGCACCACAAGCAGAACGGATGCTCGACCCTCCCCCCCGTTAACGTGCCGGGTTCAAATCTAATACCTGTGACATTAAAATAGAGCTGCTTTCGTGGGCCTCTCTGATAAGATCAACAGTACGGGGTGTAAAACTCATCGTAAAAAGTCCGATTTCTGAGATTTGGTGGTGAAATAAAAGCAGCTGCTATGATAAACCTTTGAGCCGACGACCTCAGGGATCACGGCGGACACGTGACAACCTCTGATGCCACTGAGTGAGGATTTTATTCCATGTTTTACATTATAACTGCTGAGTTGGAGTGTTTCTCAGAGTTATACTCGTGATATATTTTAAGACGAATTCCCCGTTCGGAAGTTGAAAAGTGCGGATCAGCAGAAAAAAAAAAAAAAACAGAGGAAGATATCAAAGATGAAACTGTCAAATTTCCTCTGATTTAACAAACGGCGTGCAGTGATGGCTGGCGAATATAAAATAATGAAAGACGCAGAGATGCGTTCAGGTTCCTTCCTCATCAGTGTATTTTTACTCACTGCTGCAGCCAGCCGAGCTCTTTTTATGGTGACGACAATTGAGTCTATAAAGAGAAACACATCACCTGAAAAGCAGAGATTCATCACCCGCCTTGTGTTTTTCCCATAAATCCACAGAAAGTCACGTTTGTTATTTACCCTGCTGAATACCGGATCGCTCTGTTTTTGAGTTTTAATGTCCTCTGGCTCTGTATCACAGCGACTGTTAGCGAGCCTTAATTATTTCTGATGAACATATTCAAAAATAACACTGGTCTAATTAAAGAGAAGCAGTAATAAAGCCCAGGAGCTGCAGCTGAGGTGATGAAGCGCTCTGTCACGTCTCTGGGAACTTGGATGTTGAAAGTTTTTTTTTTTTTTTTTTTTTTTTTTTACCCCGAGGCTGACTTTATCGCTACACCGGGAGGGTCACGATGTCAAAGGCTGCTGTCGGATTCTTTATCTTCACAACGTCGACTTTTTGGGGATTTATGAAAAGATTAAGGAGGGGTAAAAAAAAAAAAAAAAAAAAAAAAGTCAAAGTGACACTAAAGCAGATGTGGGATGACGTGATTTGTCAATGGGACCTTCACTTGTAGCATATCCTGAGGGCAAATCAGGAACATTTAAACCTGTCAGATTAAGATGTTAACAGAAATATGGTGACGAGCTATTAGAGAGTCAGTGTTGCATTCAAGGACACTTCTGCTCGGTGTGTAATATTTAGTCCTCATCTTTTTGATTTTTTTTGCTTGTTTTTGTTTATTCTGCAAAAACATAACCAAGGCACACAACGCTTGAAATTCCCAGCAGTGTTTGAATGCACCACAGCACAAAAACGTGTCAAATTAGAGTGCACCATTTAGCAATTACATTAAAACGATCCCAATGTAAATAAAGTCATTGATGAGGTGTTTTAAAACTGCAGTCTCCCTAACAGCCAGCAGGGGGCGACTCCTCTGGTTGTATAGAAGTCTATTAGAAAATGATCCTACTTCTCTCTTGATTTATTCCCTCAGTAAACATTGTAAACATGAGTTTATGGAGTCAATCTCTAGTTTCAAGTCTTCTTAAATACATTATGATGTTCAATTAGTAAAATATAGTTCCATTTAGAGTCCAGTAGATCACAAAGAAGGGGATGTTTTAGCACCTCAGCTAGAAACCAAGATGGCGGCGACCAAAAGCTTCAAAATGGAAAGCAGTCTACAAACCAACAAATGACGTCTGCATGATAACGGATGATTTTACGCAATGAATAACGCAATTTCCTGTACGTTGATTTTAACAACACAGCCGACTTTAAAACTAGGGCTTCCGAAGTTAATGCATTAACGTGCAACGGCAACTCTACTTGGACAAACTTAGCTTTAGCTTTAATTAGCGCTGTGTTTTTGCAAAGAACATCTCGTTCGCTTTTCCTTTTCGTCCATTTCACGTTACAAATTAATACTTTAACGATGCTCTTTGGTGGAATATTTGTTTGCCGAATTACGGGAGAAGCTTGGACAGATTCAGAAAAGATGGTTAATCAAATTTTATCGCACGTTTGATCGTTAGTCATGACTGCGTTGTTAGTTTTCTTGATTTTTCGAATGGAGTTCTGCTTCATGACCTGCCAGTTCGTCATTAGCAAGACATTTTGGGCAGTTTGTCCAAGTAGAGTAACGCGTTAACATGATTTATTGATTTCGACTGCCCTAAATAAAACACAAAGTGCTGAACAAATGTATCAGACCACCTGTCCTCCAGCACCATTTCATTCCCTTTAACTGGGACTCTTACTGTCTTTGTCTTTCTTTAAACCGAATTCACCTTTTTAGACCCAAAACATTCAATGATGTCTCATACAACAGGCCCTGGTCATGTGTTTTGCGAGACAAGGAGAGACAGGCAGTGAAAATTACAGGGGCAGAGACGCTGAAAGAGGCAGACATTATGAATTAGAGGTAGAGAGAGGGAAGGAGGGAGGCTTTGTGTGGAGTAAATCAGTGGGCCTGAAGCATGGTGCCAGGCCTGCCAAGCAGCTGCTTGCTATGCAGCGTGTGAAGCCTGTTCTCTATCAGAGCTGACATCCCGAGCACAGGAATTATGATGAGAGATGATTGTATCATGACTGTAATTGTAAATGTAAATCCCGCAGCGTGGCTAACCTCTATTTTTTTTTTCTTTCTGCATAACGATGAGTTGCCCAAACAAAATTTACATTCCACTTCATAACGTGCGGCGACTGCATTACTTTGACAAACAATAACCACTGACAAATGAATAACATAAAAGGAGATGATTAACTCCAGAAAGGCAATCTGGGCAGATAATTTACACTGTGCACACATAACGAAGCTTCTTTTTTTTTTTTTTTTTTTTTTAGTTTGGTATATTATTTGATGATTTATAGTTTGTGCAGTTAGCGTGCATTCACTTGTCTTTGTTGTTACAGCACTTAGCCTTAAATTAAAAAATAAATAAAAAAAAAAAAAATGTCGCAAGGGAACTTGTAATTTCCTCTCATTACACCGCCCAAAAAAAAAAAAAAAAAAAAAAAAATATGTGCCAAAATAATTAGAGCAATGTAATCGCTGGTCTATGGTGATTAAACAGACAGAATAGAAGGTATGGACTGTTTAGGACTCCAGAGGCAGCAACAATTAGTTTACACAAATAACTGCATGCACACTGCTCGCTCAAAGTTGGCTGAAATTAACCTAATTAATGAATCTAATTGCCACCCCATTCATCTTTAGGGCTGGGTTTAAAAAATTATTTAATTGATTTTAATGGTTCATAATCGATTCATAAAATCCAAAGCTCCCTAACAGCCAGCAGGGGGCGACTCCCCTGCATGTATAAAATTAGAAAATCCTACTTCTCTCTTAATTTATTCCCTCAGTAAACACTGTAAACATGAGTTTATGGTCTCAATCTCTAGTTTCAAGTCTTCTTAAATACATTACAATGTTCATTTAGTAAATTATGATTCTGTTTAAAGTCAAACAGACCACAAAGCAGGGGATGATTTTGTAATTGACATGGCGTTATCCCTTTCGCAGTGGTCATGAAAGATAACTGTCACATTTTGGTCGCCTACAAATGTCTTATTCGGCATTTGGTTGAATTTCCGATGACCAAAATCCTCGGATTGGTTTCAAAACATTTGTCCGCAAACCGACGAGTGACGTCACAGCGACTACGACCATTTCTTACACAGTCTACTGAAATACATCCTTTCATTATTATTATTATTATTATATTATTATTTTAAATACAGAAATATTTTACATATACACCGAATATAATACTGTTTATCTTTACTTCACTGCACCTTACGGTTTATTTGCACAATGAATATCACCACGAGGCATAATTATTTATCTGCATATACATTTTTTTTTTACACTTTTCTGTTTTTAATATTGCTTTTTTCAAATACTGTGATTGTATTTCTAGTTGCTGTTGCAATCTAATTTCCCAGGTTGCTATCCATAAAGTAATTCTATTCTATTCTATTCTATAGTCTCAGTAGCAAGAAACAACATTTTGTTCCTGTGTCTGTATGTAAAAAAAAAAGAACAATAATAAAGAATTTGACTTAAATTTAACTCATTGAGTGCCAATGATGTATAAATACGTCAAAGTGTTTTTTTGGCAGAGGGTCACTGCAGTCTCCCACAGCTTGTGAGTAACTCTAGGGATTCTGGGCGATGTAGTCGGAGCATAAAGAGACAGTATACGCCACAGAGATCAAAACAGGAAGTGGAGACGATCAAGATTAGAGAGCAAAACAAACAGAATCTGGACAAAAAAGTGGTGATTTTGGTGAAAGTGTCCTCTACCTCTGATAAAACAAGAATGGAATAAGATAAAAACAAGCATTTTTTTCATGATGAAATAGAGTCTCTTCTTTCATTTGAGCTATTTTGTGTTCAGAGACATAGTACAAAATATTCTGTGGGTCTTTAAAAATGACTCAAAATGGACAAAAACGCTGGAACAAGGTACTTTCGGTTTTACAAAACGGCTGGTATTGAATGAGTGAAAGTGAAAGCTTGCTCCTTATCAGCTCCAGTCCTTTCCTCCACTTTGTTTTCCACCCATATCCCCACCCAATAAAGTGACTGGCAGCTCTGGTTAAATCTGCGACCTGGAGTCCAATTACATGGAAGGGGTGTGAAGTATATGAGTCCGATTAAGGGCCCATCTTCCCAGAAATAAGGACTCTGTCACCGGGGAGCTGTGGGCCTCACAGATCCAGTCAAGCCTGGCCGCAAACCAGAGAGGCATTCTCTCCTCTGTCACTTCTCATTGTGGTGAAACAGCCTCTCAGCGACGGCGTAGTAACCTACGAGCAGGCGGCATAGCCCAAGACGCAAAGACAAGCCTGCATCAAACTCAAACAGCGTCACTGCACGGGCCTATTTTTAAAACGTGAATACACCGAATTCCAGAGGAGCAAACGTGGAGCATTAATAATGCAGATCCCATCACAGCGGTTAGTGTTATCTGCTTCTAGAGAACGAGACCCATAGCATACTGCAGCAAGAATACTAAAAAGCAATTATTGCTCTCAGCTGTGGTGAGCCCCAAATTAATGAGGGAGAGTGAGACGGCGGCGGTTTGTGAAAGAAAAGTCTGCAGGATAATTTGTTTAGAGCGTTAGGAGAGGAAAAAAAAAAAGTTCTCCGAGGAGTAATTGTGTGAAGAAAGTTGAGAAAGTGCAAAGGTAAGAGATCTGGCCAAAGAAACATTTATTCTCATTATGATTTGCACGCTAATTATATTGTTGTGCAGTCGTTTTTTTCTTCATTTAGAATAAATATATGGTTGTTTTTGCTGCAGTGTCGGAGGCATCTTCTTCTTCTCCTGCATGGGAAGATAACGATCGCTCTCCTCTTTCTCGCTGACATGAGTCAACCTCTGAACAGCGAGAGGATCTCCCCGCCGGTACCGCCGGGGCTCGCTTTCAAGTCGTCAAGTCGGGGCTGAAGGCTTTTCTCCGACGTCCGCTCGGCTCTAAAGCTTCGTGTTTGTGCATGCGAGTGTTTACGTGGGAGGGATGAGCATGGAGAGGTCAAGAATGAGCCCACGTCCTCCATCAGAAGGAGGACAGGGGAAGAGAGGAGAGCCGGGTGCTGGGAGTGGGTGGAGGACGCTACGCCTGACTTGCTCTCAAACTAACTTATTCGCAATAAACACGTGTATAACAGGCGCAATAACAATAACCTGCATCCTGCTATCATTTACTGTGAGCGAGGGGTGGCCCGAAGTTTTTCCACTCCTGCCGATACCGATGTATTGATCTGAAACAATATCAGCCCTAATCACAAGGGTTACATCAACTTTAACATAAGAATATTGAATAAAATGCATAAAAAAGAAATCAACAGTCAAACAGTCAATTTATTGCAGGGCTTGAACAATATGGAGTTTTTGAGGCAGATGCCGATATCGATATTTAGCAGGAGAAAAAAAAAATCTGAAAACCGATTAATCTCCGATAATATTTTTAAAAAAAAAATTTGCAGCCCTTTAACACTTGGAACAACGATATAAATTGAAGGCATAACACTTTTTCCTACAACATAAATTTCGCAACTTTCAAGAACACATAAGTGAACAAAAATAATGTGCAAAATTGCAATAAATCTCTCAGTGATGTGTTTTACGACTGGCATTAAACGCACCATCTGAAAATTTAATACCTGCAGCAAAGTTACGGTAAATTCAAGACAATTTAAGTCTTTTAAGGAAGCAATAACTAAAATTTCAGAATAAATAAATAAATAAATAAAATAAATTCTATATAACTGTGGCTATTTTTTTTTATTTTACCAAACTTCCTTTTTTCTTTTCTTTTTTTTCAAATCTTATCTGTTTTTTTTATTTTACTAAGCACTGATTTTGTTGCCAATAAAGCCTTTTTGTGGTAACATTTCTTCTATTCTGTTAATTTTTGCCTACATCACGATATAATGGAGGTGGATGTAAATTTATTGGAGGACACCACTAAACCTTGACTCCGCTATCTGCATCGCTATACGTACGCTCACCTTCCATCATCGCTTCATCTCACAGCCCTGCTGGGTCGCTTTGCAAAATACTCCCATTACAATAATCTACTTTCTCACAAGCAACTTTGTTTTCTGGACCGGCGCTGTAATCTCTGCAAACCACACTCGTATATCACTGCCACCCAGTATTACCCCTGACACTCACCGGTGCTCGGGTAAAACATGAAATATGGTCTCATAAAGGTCTTATCAGCCAGACAAGTGGACCTAAGAGTTCCAGACGAGTGTGCTTAAAAGGCTCATGGTGACTTTAAAGGATTTAATCATGTCTGGCCTCAGAATAGTTTTAGTTGAGTCTTTGGCAAGAAATTAAACATTTGGACATGCTCTCTAGTCCACTACCTTTTTATTAATAACTGGGTCAAAGCACATTTTTTTATGAATCCATATATAGCCTCTCTGATAAGCAGTGGCGTCATTAGGCCTATTTTTTTGGGGGGGCTGAAGCCCCCTAAAACATTCGGAAGCCCCCATAAATAATTTGGTGTTTAGTGTACAGTTCTTACCTTCGTTTCTTTGCCATATTGCACTGTTTTGGTCTCTGTTTTTTTTACCACATAATCAGAGTTTTTGCATATTTATTATCTTTAATCACTTCATCATCTTTATTATCTGTACATCTTTATATATATGATTTCTGATTACTTATTTATTATTTAAAAAAAAAAAAAAAGCCAAAAAATTCAATATGAAGTGACCAGAATATGAGTCTAACTATATAATACAGAAATATATACATCTATATACAGATATATCTATGTTTGCTCGCATCCTGTGCATCTACTGGGGGCTAAGCCCCCCTGTCCTGTAAACCTAGTGACGCCCCTGCTCATAAGATCATGGTTTAAATCATCTGGGGAACGTGCCTTGACAGAAAAAATCGTCTATTTAAATGCACTCAGCACATGTGATGACTTTCAGTCTCATTAAGCCGTGGACGCCGACTGCGCCGCTGTTTTCCTGTTTACCTGTCCTCTCAATCGACTTCCATTCTCTCTGCTATTTTTCCAATCGCTAATGCTGTTTATCATTTCGCCTTCGCCTCCCGCTTCACTCGACGGGCAACATTCGACGAGGCAAATTGAAAGAAAACACACAATTACCGCTCACCGGGGCGATGCTCTGCTAATGATGTGCTTTAATCATGTATCTACTCATGACAGTTATGGCAAAGAGGTATTTTCTAACTCTCTATTTCTTACCAGCCTTGGTAAAGCTGTTACACTTGATACTGCGAGGTGAATGAAAGAACAAAAGCAGCGTTGAAATCATCTCCGGGTTTATATAATTCAGCTCGACACAGCGGTTTCTTTTCTAAAGAGACAACCAGATCTGTCCTAGCATCAGCCTTGGGCTGCCGACATCCACGGTGTGACGGAGGAATTCACCCTGAAGTATCAAAGTATCATTAAATGAGGCTGTGATCGTTTCTTTTTAAACTCTGAACTCTGAAGTGGTCTCTCATAAAAGTGAAAATGACGGGCCAGGTCGAGGTGGACGGGCAGAGTTCGCTCTGAAATAATTGGTGTCGAAAAGGCTGCCTTTTTTTTTTTAACACAGTGTAAAGTCCACCTGACGATCTCATCAGCTCCCAGAACTGTTTGACCCAAAACAACCGATATTCCAAACCAACTCTTTTGGGCACTCAGGCTAAGTATCGTTCATAAATGTCATTTTCTGTACTTTTGTTTCAACACCGGTTGCAGAACGATACTTTTTTCGATGCCTCAATAAGTTATTTTTTGTGTAATTTGAAACAGTTCCTCTTTAGGACCCTGGGGAGTGAGAGTTTGCCTTATGGTGTGTTCACTGGAAGTCAGAGCTTGGAGCTTAGAACTCAAAGTTTAGTGCTCCCAGCTCTTCCAGCCTTACAGACGAACAACAAAACATGTAGCTACTGTTTATGTCAGTAGCAGCTAGCGTGAATTCTATGTCGGGATTAGAGCGGTGTTATATGGCGCTAACAAAGTAGGCTACACGTTAAAATTACAATATAAACAACACTGTTGTCAGAGTGTTATCCTGTGGTAGAAATTTTTATATCGCAATACGATATATATATCGTAATATCGCACAGCTCTAGATGGGTTGGTGAGATTAATCCATCTTTTTTTTTAAATTCTGACTTGGAAGCTTGGAAATTCTGACATTTGTGTAAAACTAGAACGCACCATGAGTCTAAACACAAACACCAGACTCCCAGTGCTGCTGCAATGACATTAATGCTCTGTTTTACGGGCGATGTTTGTCTCCATATGTTGGGAAAGTTGGGGGACGGATCAGTGTCTCTATGAATCTGAAGGGGACATGTCCCCCCCGTCCATTGAGACATTTGAAAGCATTGCTCACAGACACTTAAGTATTGGAATTTGGCACCGAAAGATGATTTGTTTTTTGATACCTGATAGGATCGGAGCTTTTCGGTGGGTGCGAAAAAAGTATCGAAGTTCAGTACCCAGCCCTAAAAGTGCACACCCTTTTAATGACATCTATTTTCTTTTAATTTGAAATTCTTCTCCAAATTATCAGCTGCTGTGCCCATTCACTCATTTTCATTGTATCTGTGCTCCATAAGAAGAACTTTTGCTGCAGGAGAGTTCATGAAGAACTGACCCAAAAAAAAAAAAAAAAAACTGGGTTACTTTGAAGTTCCACATTTCCAAAGTGCTAACAATCTGCTTATAGACCAGAACTTCACAACAACACTTTCTCCTCCATGTACACTGGTGAACATTAAAGTTTCTCTTTTTCTCTGGCCTGAAAGCAACCAGTGTCGACACAAAAAAAAAAAAAAAAAAATCATTTTTATAACACCTCAGGTGTTGAAAAGGAAGGTGATGGAGGAAGCCCAAAAAAATAAAAAAAAAGTGCATAGGAAGGAAAAAAAGCGTAAAAATATCCAGCACGATTTCAACACTGAAAGTCAGAAAAAAAAAGCTGTGGAGAATTCAAAATATTGATCAAATAAATAAAACGGATGGATGTTTCTGCTGCGTTGGGATTCCACTGCCGTCAATCTGAATAATGTGACAAAGTGTTTCTAACAGGAATATGAAACGCGTTTTTGCGATAATTATGGGGAGTAAAATGTACTGTACTTGCCATAATTTGGCGGAGTACATTTCATGACCTCCCGGGTCACATGACAAATGAAATTTTGAGTGAGTCATAACAACAAATCCTGCGTATATTAATTTGACAAAAAGAGCCGCGAGTATCGGATCAAATTCCACATGCTTCCTACAGTTGGCAGAGCAACCTGAGGCGCTGCTGCAGCCTTATCACCATGAATTACTGGGCTGTTGTACTGTAATGCAACTGTTGAGTGTGGAATGAGCCATTCCCCTGGGCTGGAGGATTATAACCCTGCTGCTAAAGCCAGCCATAATCACAGTTTGCTGTCCTTGGGTGGATTCAGCTCGATACTGAAAGTCCTTCAAAGTCTGTCAATCTCTACCTGTGGCTACGCTTGTCACAACACGCCATAATTGCCATTGAATTAAACCAAAGTTGCGGCGGGGGGGAATGCTTGTCGACGACCTTGCTCATGTTTGTGTGTTAAGATCATTGAGTTATGACCTTGACCCCCAAAAGGTGGTGAGCAGGACACAGAGGAGCGCTAAAATCTCTATTATTAACGTGCTGGAGGTGAGAAATACTTTGATCAACATGACTAGAGCTGTGCGATATGGACAAAATTGTATATCCTGATTATGATATACTATACTATACTTTATTTACGTTTCTCCTCCTCTCCCTAGCTACCATTGTCGTAAACCAGTCCTTGCTGGTGATGTAAAAATGCTAGCAGCGCTGCTGCAGCCTTCCTACCATTTATACCAGTGAAGAATTCAGTAACTACCCCTAACTAAGTAATAATGAGTTTTACTTTGAAATTATCATGTGTCTGTACTCCTTTTATGACACTATGGCGCTTTACTTTGAAATTATCTGGTGTCTGTCCCCCTTTTATTAAAATAAGGAGCTTTACTTTGAAATTATCTGGTGTCTGTCCCCCTTTTATTAAAATAAGGATCTTTTCTTTGAAATTATCTGGTGTCTGCCCCCCCTTTTATTAAAATAAGGAGCTTTACTTTGAAATTATCTGGTGTCTGTCCCCCTTTTATTAAAATAAGGATCTTTTCTTTGAAATTATCTGGTGTCTGCCCCCCCTTTTATTAAAATAAGGAGCTTTACTTTGAAATTATCTGGTGTCTGTCCCCCTTTTATTAAAATAAGGATCTTTTCTTTGAAATTATCTGGTGTCTGCCCCCCCTTTTATTAAAATAAGGAGCTTTACTTTGAAATTATCTGGTGTCTGCCCCCCTTTTATTAAAATAAGGATCTTTTCTTTGAAATTATCTGGTGTCTGTCCCCCTTTTATTAAAATAAGGATCTTTTCTTTGAAATTATCTGGTGTCTGCCCCCCCTTTTATTAAAATAAGGAGCTTTACTTTGAAATTATCTGGTGTCTGTCCCCCTTTTATTAAAATAAGGATCTTTTCTTTGAAATTATCTGGTGTCTGCCCCCCCTTTTATTAAAATAAGGAGCTTTACTTTGAAATTATCTGGTGTCTGCCCCCCCCTTTTATTAAAATAAGGAGCTTTTCTTTGACATTATCTGTCCTCTTTTGATTTCAACGAGGAGCTTTACTTTGAAATTATCTGACATCTGTCCACCATTTTTCCAAAATAAGGAGCTTTACTTTGAAATTATCTGGTGTCTGCCCCCCCCTTTTATTAAAATAAGGAGCTTTTCTTTGACATTATCTGTCCTCTTTTGATTTCAACGAGGAGCTTTACTTTGAAATTATCTGACATCTGTCCACCATTTTTCCAAAATAAGGAGCTTTACTTTGAAATTATCTGGTGTCTGTCCTTCTTTTATCACATTAAGAAGCTTTACTTTGAAATTATTGGACAAAAGTTCCATGTGTCTTTGTCTTACTTTGGTGACAGACAGACAGAAACCAGGTGATGTTACAGAGTCATCTAAACTTCCTCTTTCTTATGAACCCCACATGTTCATTTTCTACACCACCTTGTGATTGCTGCTGAACTTTTAGCCCTCCAGCTCTCTCTAAATCAGGCTCCATTGTGTCCTGTGATGAGCGCAGCCCGCCCTCACACCTTGAATCGATAACCTTGGCTGTGTTTTAAGCTGAAGTCACGGAGGCTGTAATGATACTTAACAGCCCATTATGGTGATGGAGACCTTCTAGGTGGTGCAGGTGACACGTCGAGCTCCGAACACATGACGGAGGCTGAAGGTACTTCATATTCGGGGTGCGCCTTGGTTTTAAAGTGACGGTACCTGGTTATCCGTTTATAAAAACTCACCTTTATTACTGTTATTTTTACATATCTGGGTTCTCGACAATGGAGTGTGGCTCTCGGTTGCTATGGAAACATCAATGGACTTTCACACTGTTGATCAGAACGACACAGAGCACTTTCAGTTAGCATCCTGTTAGCTTAGCATCCTTAACACTGGTGATCAGAACGACACAGAGCGCCTTTAGTTATCATCCTGTTAGCTTAGCATCCTTAACACTGGTGATCAGAACAACACGGAGCACCTTCAGGTCGCATCCTGTTAGCTTAACATCCTTAAAACTGGTGATCAGGACGACACAGAGCGCCTTTAGTTAGCATCCTGTTAGCTTAGCATCCTTAACACTGGTGATCAGAACGACACGGAGCACCTTCAGGTCGCATCCTGTTAGCTTAGCATCCTTAACACTGGTGATCAGAACGACACAGAGCGCCTTCAGTTAGCATCCTGTTAGCTTAGCATCCTTAACACTGGTGATCAGAACGACACAGAGCGCCTTCAGTTAGCATCCTGTTAGCTTAGCATCCTTAACACTGGTGATCAGAACAACACGGAGCACCTTCGGGTCGCATCCTGTTAGCTTAGCATTCTTAACACTGGTGATCAGAACGACACAGAGCGCCTTCAGTTATCATCCTGTTACCTTAGCATCCTTAACACTGGTGATCAGAACAACACGAGCACCTTCAGGTCGCATCCTGTTAGCTTAGCATCCCATTAGCTAGTGATCCAAACATAAACACGCCTTGGAAACTTTTACCAAAGCAGGGAAGAAACAACGAGCTGCTTCCAACAGCAATTCAACCGTGTTTCCATAGCAACAGATCTGTCTACATGGCTGTTACCGCACATTAGCGGACCACGGCACACCTCTAGAATGTACCGGAAGTGTCCAATACACTGCTACTTTCTCCTGTAGTAACACTCTGTAAAAACTGCATCTGTGTAGAATCTGAAGGAAGAGAATATGGCCTCTATATTTATGTTTAATTGCAGAGCGTACAGGAAACACAAGGTGGTTAAAATGTACATCCAGCTCCCTCTGCTTCCATAGCTGCAGTACAACAAACAACTCCTCGCAAACTTTCCTCTATCTGCGCTCCATTGTTTTCTTGACC
Source organism: Synanceia verrucosa (assembly GCA_029721515.1). NCBI lineage: Eukaryota > Metazoa > Chordata > Actinopteri > Perciformes > Synanceiidae > Synanceia > Synanceia verrucosa. Next base: position 7,964,154 of record CM056572.1, read on the forward strand.
TCACTTGTAGAATCGGGATCGTTCTCCATTGTTCGCCTCCGCGATGAAATTGATTAACATCGGGCTGTAATTGCGGCAAAAAAACAAAAAAAGATTTGGCGACAAACACCGGGCACCATTATCTCTCCCACTGCGTGGAAAAAGCAGAGCCGTAATTACAATCAAGCGTTTCGGGAAAAACAGCAAATCCAGCGGAAGTGCGGTCTGTAAAGCGTGGCCACGTGTAATTGATGATTACCCCCCGCTGATCAAAAGCGACTTAATGCTGCTGCAGATGGTGAAAGCAGAGGAGGAGGGACAGAGCGGACGCCAGAGGAAGAGGTTAAGTGTCAGCAAGAAGAAACCTCAATCTCCGGTGTGACAATAATCACAATAATCTGAATAGTCTGACAGGCACATTTCACCGTCAAGGGTGAGGAGGTGAGTAGTACGTAAACAGCTGTTTATTTTCAGTCAACACACTTGAATTGGGCGTGGACTGTCAGCCAGGAGAGGTGAAAAAAAACAAAAAAACAAACATGGAGGCAGGAGCTGGAGCTCCACTGAGCAGCTCTTTGCCTTTATGCAGGTTGACACACTTGTTTCGCTGCTTCAGGCGCTGACCGCATTCCACTACTAGAGGAGGGGGGGGGGAGGATCTCCATGGCAACAGCTTCCGCAGTTTGTAACGCATGTGACGACACCATGCAGACATCATCCAGCAACAGGGATCAGAGATACCTGCTGACGTCAAAACCTCCCAAAAAAGAGATAAGCCGCCTTCTGAAACAATATCAGCATGTTTACGAGATGACCGACGCAACGAGGGATTTAACGTGTCGCAGAAATGGATTTGATTCAAGTCCTCAAAAAGTGGACAGCATGTGATAAATGGCTGTTAGCAGTGGTGAGCTAACTTTCTGACCACAGAAGGACTCTTCAACTTCCTTTCCTTTTCGCTCTGTTCGATCCTCCTGTGTGAATTAATTAATTAAGTTAAGGAAATTCTTTCACAACAGTAAGTAAAGTAAGGAGATTCAAAAAAAATATATAAAGGATTTTTAAATAATATTTAAAGAAAACATTTGATTTTAAACATTTTTATTTAATTTGTATTTAAATAAATAAAATATTTAATTTTATTTTCTAAAAATCTTTTTATTTCATGATTAATTAAATAAACAAAGATTTTTTTTTTACTTTAATGTTCATTTTTTAAATATTTTTTATTTATTCAATATTTAATAACTCCAAAAAGTAATCCCTTAAAAATGAGGTTAAATTAGTTCTTACTAGTTACATTACTTTTGATTACTCTGTGACATCACCTGAGATGCCAGATAATTTCAAAGTAAAGCTCTTTATTGTAATAAAAGGAGGACAGTCAGCAGAAAATTTCAAAGTAAAGCTCCTTATTTTAAGAAAAAGAGGACAGACAGTAGATAATTTCAGATGTTGGGAATCTGAGCTCCAGCCAACTTTTTAGAGCTTTATCAATACACTGAAAAAAGTGAGGATGATCATCTGGACTCCTGAATTAAAAACAGTCGGTGGTTCCCCAAAACTGTCTCATAGAACAGGTAGAGGTACGTATCAGACGCGATTTCTCGAAGACTGCAAGGGAAGCTCAGCTTCCCCTAAAATGTCAAAAATTAACGGTTGCGTCAACATTTCATCGACTACAAATCTCGAAGACGAGTTTGTTCAAAATCAGCTGAGTTGCTGTTAACTTCTCATACATTCCCGTAGCGCCGCTTTCAATGCATTTCTCCGTAGAAGCTGAGCGCCCATTCACTTCAATGGGATTGCATTTTGAGATATTCACCGTCACTTGACAGCTCAGCTCAGTCCCATCGCGGAATTTGCAAGCAAAGTCGAAAGACAAACCGCAACCCACAATTACTTGTTCATTTCTTACACTGTAAATAAAACATAATTTCAACATTTCCTTGTTTGAGTTTAATATTGTTTCGTTAGCTCGTTTTATCGAATTTTATGATGGAATCCGACAATAAGCTTCCCCTCTTTGAAAGACCAGCAGCCGCCACTGGTACGCAGAAAGGAAAGTATGGCTGTTAATGATGTGATCCAAGCAAGGGAAAGGATGAAGTGTTGAGTGGAGAGGAAGAAGAGTGAGGGAAGACAGATAGAGAGATGCCACAAGCATGAACAGATGGCTGTGAAGAGAGAAAAAGAGAGAATCTGGAAAAAGGCCTCGAGTTCACTTTGGGGAATGCAGTAAGTAGGACAGACGAAACTTAAATTAAAAAAAAAAAAATAATAATAATAAAAAAGAAAAGCCCAAAATAACCCAAAGGAGAACAAAGCGCTGAATGAAGCCTGGGAGCGACGCGACATGGTCAGTGAAAAACCTGCTTTGAAGAAGCGTCCTCTCTTTAGGATTCCTAATCTACCTGAGGACGGAGCACAAAGGCAGATCTTAATGGTAATCTATGCAAATTCAGCTGCAAGAGGAGACGTGACAAACAGGGACAGTCCTCATGCAAATCAAGCAGTCATCCATATGGATGTAGAGGTATAGCGCGGCATCATTAGAGTTCACTTCTTCCTTCCCTCACGCTGATGCCTTCCTATCGTTTACTTCTTGATATGAACAGAAGAGTTGACTCATTAACCTCTAGCCCCTCTCTCTCTCCACACTCCTCCACTAGTGATCCTAACCCCGCTCGCTCGTTTTCACACCCCAGGATGCATCGGGATTCTCCACCAGACGTGGGATGAGTGGAGTTGCTGGCAGATTGACAGCTGTTGCGTCGACCTAAAGGAAGCGGCGTGCAGTCACGCAGACGGCCGTCTCGAATGCGGCGGAAACCTGGCACAGGAAACGGCACGATCCAATTTGATGCAGTGTTTGCCGACCGTGCCTGCGGGCGAGCGATGCTACCGCCGTTCACCTGATGAGTCATGCGCCTGACGACGGAGTGTTTGAGCAGGACACGGCGTATGTCCTCAAGATTCAAAACGTGCCGTGGTCAAATATACCGTTTGTGTCAAAGAGCCTCCAGCATCATTCCAGAGCAGTGGCGTCATTAAGCTTATTTTAGGGGGGGGCCGAAGCCCCAATAAATAGCTTGGTGTTTTTTTTAATTTTTATTTATTTATTTATATATATGCGGGACATGCACGATTCAGCACCGATGCGGCAACGTGCCATAAACGATTATGTCACTGTTTATTTTCTGGCATCGAGTGGACGATAAAGTTGTGAAGTTTCAATTGCTTCCGGGGGTATTTTAGGCGCACTGGAAGCGCAACAGCACTAGCTAGAATAACAACAACATAAAAAAAAAAAAAAGAAGATGGCTGAGGCGGAGGGAGATGACCGCGATAGACGAGTAAAAAAAACACACCCAAAGCTTCAAAAGCGGACATCTGGGCACATTTCGGCTTCTACAAAGTTAATGGAAAACTACCTTGTACTACTACTGCTTGTATTTCCTCATGACTGATGAAAAATTTGCCGTTGTGCAGTACAATTTTGACGCATCAAAATGCATCGTAGAATTGAATTGTGAGGGCAGTGCCAATGCATATATATATATATATATATATATATATATATATATATAGATATATAGATATATATACGTGTATACACTGTATACGTATATATATCTATATCTATATATATAGATATATATACGTATACGTGTATATATATATATATATATGTGTGTGTGTGTGTGTGTGTGTGTGTGTATAGGGGTACGTTTGCTCACATCCTGTGCATTTCCTGGGGGCTAAGGCCCCCCATCCTTATGACCTAGTGACGCCCCTGTTTCATCCACTTAAACTTCCATCCATCCATTATCTACCGCTTATCCTCATAGGGTCGCGGGGGTCCACTTAAACTTGAACACTGTAATTCTCTGAGAAGTCAGAATTTAATCCAGAATAAGAAACAACATTAAACAAACAAAACTAAAAAAGATAATAATAATAACGTGCTTTTTTTCATCTTTTTTGTAACACAGTAAATTAAAAACCTACTGTCACATTCTGACAAATTCACAGCATGTTTTTTCCATTTAAACACAAACTAAACCGTTAAACTATTTTAAAAATGGCGGAAAACAAGTTTTATGCACTTCATAGCAGTGGCGTGCATAGACTTTTTCAAAGGCAGGGGCGGAAAGAAAAAAAAAAAGGGCACCAGATGCGTGTTCTCAAGCTTAAGCTTACATTTTTGCCTCCCAAGAGAGCATTTTTACAATGTTTTAACCAGCCAAGAGGGTTTAGTGTGATTTTTCTACACAAAAATGCAACTTAGTGCACATTTTTGTCTCCAAAAAGGACACTTTAATGCACGTTTTTCAACATGATATAAGCATGAAAGGGGTGTGACCATCTGTTGCACATACAAAAAAAAAAACTTAGTTGTATTTATGAAACTATAGAACGGCAATAAATAAAACTGAATGTATTTTACTTTCAATTTTTATCTGTTAAATGTTGAAACAACTACTTATATAAAAATGTATACTAACCAGAAGAAGAAAATCCTTATGTTTTAACTTATATTAGGCAAAAATATTTTTGGCTACCATGCAAAACATTATCAGGAACTGAAAACAAAACCTGTGGTGCATGTAATATGAATATATTATTTAAATCAGGCTCATTTTGATGTATTTTTGTCTTAATCTTAACAATGGCTGGATCGCACAAATTAAAAAAAAATAAATAAGAATTAATTAGCAATTAAAAAAGCAGAAGAGTGCATTTTGTGCAAATAAATCAGAATTTCCAAGTGTCTCTCTATTAATATCCCACTGATTAGGGCATAATAATAGAGTTAAGACACTATTTCATGGTCTTCTCATTGTGTCGACAACCAACCCCAAAAATGATGCATTGTGTTATTGCTCAGCCACATGTAGCGCTGCTCTATTATCCGTGCTGAAACCAGTCCAGCGCGCAGAAATAGGACTCCATTATATTTAATGGACTTTTCTGCAGAACACTGATAATAACGTAAACCGCATTTAATGGTGACTAATGAGCTACGAGCACCGACCGAACAAACAACGAGCGCGCAAATTAACAGAAATGATTGTCTCTATTAGTTTTGCGGCGGCCGCCGGACGTAGCGACGACAAAGCGTTACGGTCGTAAAGGTCAGCTGGGTGATCGGAACGCGACGGCGAGATGTTTCTGTCGGTGTGGAGTCGTTTGAGTGTTTATCCCGACGTTGGAAGAGGAAGGATGTGTGGCATAAACACACATTTATTCCCCCATGAGCCTCAGGGTTTTTAAACTGGGACAATCCACACACACACACACACACACACACACAGCCTGGGGACTCTGAAGCTGCCTGGTGTTGATAGGTTAGTGCTTTTTTTTTTTTTTGTTGCTTTTTTTTATGATTTGTTTATTGAGCAGCAACAATGAAATGTAAAGATTGGAAACGTGGAAAAAAAAAATCCCACGTGAAACAAAAAATGCTCACATTTTAATTTTTCAATTTTCAGACCCCAACCCCCCGAGTAAAAAAAAAAAAAAAAGGATATAAAAGAGAGAATGAAAATAATAATAAATACAAATAAAAATATGCTCAAATATCAGACAAACAAACATAAAAAACACAAAATCCCCTGATGCTTTTCCTCTAGAATTGATTTATGCTGCTTTGATGCAACGTTGAATTTATAATCTGTCTGTTAATAAAAAAAAAAAATAAAAAAATAAAAAAATAAACTCGGCCAAGTTCCATTTCTGCTTACCAAATGATCTGAACTCGTTTTCTGCACCGGGCACTTTTGCACTTTTGTGGCAACGGCAGATAGTTGCTCCTAGTTTTGGAAGTTTTTTTCGAGGACTTCATTACTGTGGAAATATGCATGTGATGTCAGGAAGGTGCACGCTCTGTATCTTTAAGTGTACTCTTCTCAGCGGCTGCTCGGGGAGGAAAGAGAAAAGTCTTTTGGCAGCACATCGAGTCGATGCAGAGTTTGGTTTCTCAGTGTGTTTGCTCTTTGACTGCTTGTTGGGGTTTTGTAACTAAGTTTTGATCCATCGAATTTTGTGTGTGTGGAGAAACTCCACATACTGCAGATATACAGAGCTTCACAAATATCATTATTATTATTATTATTAGACCCCATGTCCTATTTGTCACAAAGACCACTGAGCATCATGAAGGGCTCTAAGAAGTCAGAAAAAAATCAAGAAGAACAAACAAACTGTTCAGGAATGACAGGAAATAACTGCGCTTTGTTATTTTTTTTTCTAAATATGAAATTATTTTCAATAAAAGAGCTTGTACATACTGGTGGATTAACCATTACAGAAACATTACAAATATTTCAGTCATCAGAAATTCTATTATTTAAGGGATGTGACGATAAACTCAACTCACGATTCGATACGATTTCCGATACTCGGTTAACGATACGTTTTTCTTACCATTTTTTAAACAGAAAAAAAATTTCCTTGAATTATTTCTAAAAAAAACAATAACAAAAAAATAAGTTAGAATAAATTAAATAAAACAAATTAAATTAATAAAAAAAATTGACAGCCCTACTTTTTAATTTGCGCGACGGGAACTCTACTTGGACAAACTGCCCTGAAACGCATTGCCAAAGACCAACTAGCAGGTCATGAAGCAGAACTCCATTCAAAAAATGAAGGAAACTAACAACGTGGTCGTAACTAACGATCAAACACGTTGATAAAATTAGATTAACCATGTTTACTGAATCTGTCCAAGCTTCTCCTGGAATTCGGCAAACAAATAATCCACAAAAAAGCATCGTTAAAGTATTTCTTAGGTGAAATGGATGAAAGGAAACAGCCCTTATTAGAGCTCCACATTTCGGGATGTTCGACAGCCCAAAAAAAAATGACTCAACAATACTTTATGGCCTGTCTGTTTTTGAGCTGCTGTGTTGCCAGTCGCTGAGGCAGGAAGTGGAAGAAACCAAAGAGTGCCAGACAGAGAGCATGAAATGTCAACCCATCCTTGGGCAAACAGCATCCAAAGCAGGCAATCAAAGCTGGCAGCTTTTGTGTTCAAGTGTCAGAGGGGGCGCCGATGTTTGGACAAACCTCATGGAGCCATGTGACTGTCGCCATGCCGACAACATTTCGCCTATCCTCAAGCAAGTGGTTGTATTTAATCCTGTCTTTAATTAATTCTGTGTGTTTTGCAGTAATATAACCCGTTGATGTTGCTAATTATTACAGTTACTTATTAAAAATCATGTTACTTTATAACTATGTGCACATCAGGAGGACAGATGAACAAATCAAACGTCTCTTTTCCTGTTTGATCGACTTTCATCATGACTTTGACTTTAGAGCTGGAAGATGGAGGAGCTGCTTAAGACGTCTTTAGAGGGTTTAAATATGAACATTACTGAGGATTTGTTGATCTTAACGAACCAGAATGAGAAGACTTTTACTGTGAAGGACTGATGCTCACTACTTCCTGTCAGCTTTGAGATGTTAAAGAGCAGTAAAGAGAGATCTGCTGTCTGTCCTCCTTTTATTACAATAATAACATTTACTTTGAAATTATCTGCTGTCTGTCCTTTTATTACAATAAGGAACTTTACTTTGAAATTATCTGTTGTCTGTCCTGTTTTTTTTTTTAGAACCATGACTTTTACAATGAAAATATCTGTCTATCGTTCTTTAATACAATAATAACCTTTACTTTGAAATTCTCTGGTGTCTGTCCTCTTTTTATTACAAAAAGGAACTTTACTTTGAAATGATCTGTTGTCTGTCCCGCTTTTTTTTTTTAGAACCATGACCTTTACAATGAAAATATCTGTCTATCCTCCTTTATTACAATAATAACCTTTACTTTGAAATTCTCTGGTGTCTGTCCTCTTTTTATTACAATAAGGAGTCTTACTTTGAAATTAACTGTTGTCTGTTCTGCTTTTTGTTAAAATCAAAACCTTTACCTTAAAAATATCTGCTGTCTATCCTTCTTTTATTACAATGATAACCTTTACTTTGAAATTCTCTGGTGTCTGTCTTCCTTTTATTACAATAAGGAGTCTTACTTTGAAATTTCCCGGTGTCTGTCCTCCTTTTATTACAATAAGTAGCTTTACTTTGAAATTACCTGGCAGCTGTACTCTTTTTATAACAATAAGGAGTTTTACTTTGAAATTATCTGGTGTCTGTCTTCCATTTAATACAATCATGACCTTTACTTTGAAATTACCCGGTGTCTGTCCTCCTTTTATGCTTTTACTTTTAGCCTGAGTCTCAGAGATTAAACCAGAGAGCTGCCAAGACAGCTGGCTGTGGCTTCTCACTGGGAACCAGAGGGGAGGAAAAAAAGAAGAAGAAATCTTTTTTTTTTTTTTTTAAACAACAAAAGATTTTCTGGGCACTTTGGTTTCATTGTTGGGAACATTTTGGTCCCTTCAAAAAGTGACATGTTGAACTGTGAAGCAACAATTTTGGATTTGATATTGGCGAGAACATCTGGTGACTCTGAAGAACTCAAATAAAATCTGTCCCAGATGTACTCTGCTCCTGCAGCGCTGCATGAATTACTGCAGGTACTGTGAAGAAAACAACTGAGTCCCATCATGTGACTAAAAACATGCACCAGATCAGAAAATACTCACAAATTTTACGAAAAAAAAAAGCACAGAATTAATAAAAAAAGTGGCGAAATTCATGGATTATTTGATCACTAAATGCCAAACAGTGCTATAATAAATTGTAGAGAATTATGGAAGATTGACCCCCCCAAAAAAATAATAATATAAAAACAAAATAAGAAAAATAAATGCCATTATAAATGCAGCAAACAGAATAATAAAATATATACAGGAATTAATTACTTAATAAATTTAAAATAATCTTTATTGATTTACATTTGTATTAATCCCCAATCTATTGACATTTTTTTTTATTTAATATTTTTTTCCATTTTTTTTAAATTTATTTCAGTGGTTATATGGTAGGAATAAAGCAGTGAATACAAAGGAAACAATTTACATTTTTTCTCTGTTTTCCGACCAGCTCTAATAATTGACATTCATTTCTGACATCCATAAATTATTTTAAAAAAAAATGTGTAAATAGAAGGAAAGTAAAGGCACTCTTCAGTGAGGTGAGAACACTGACACAGTAATTGCTAAAAATATAAATCTGCAATGATGAAAAACATCAGATTGCATAACAGGAAGGAGTATAGATGACAGTGCATGAGGACAAGTGTTCTAGTCCGTTCTATTCTGGTCTCTACAGAGAGGTCAACGTATCATAAACCCTCCTACTGCTCAGGAAAAATACTGCTCCCATACCCAAGGTATGGAAACAAGGTGTTGCCTGACTCATCGTAGTTATGAGACGAACAACATCTCATCCGACACGTTCTTATTCCCTGTAGCGTGACCGCCCACGGAGCAAAAAACGCAGGCCGATACTGTACACGTGTGCCGAGAGAAAAAAAAAAAAAAAAAAAAGCGTTTGAGGTGGTAAAAGCTGCAAAAGACCTCTTAGAGCGTGACGCTCGCTGCTCGATTGATGCCTCGCAAATACAGCAGCTGGATGGTGACATCGTAGATCTGCCGTCTCATGTGTCGCTTGCCAAAGTTTGCTGCCGCCGTCACTTCCCTCCCCTCCCCCGGCCGTGATCCGGAGCCCTCTGGCTTCCTGGCGAGACATCAGAGGCCGCTCTATCTCTGTGTGTAGCACATGCACAATCAGAATGTGAGGCCCGGAGAGAGTACAGAGCGAGCGACGGCCGAGCGAGGTCACGCTCCGAGAGAGGAGGCGCTCTCATCTCCGTCCAACCACATCAACACAGCCGGGAGGAAACCAATATGGCCACCTGTTTGGCTGGAAACGCAGCGAGGGGCAATTAGTTCAACACACAGGCGGCGTCGAGGGAGCGGCGGTTAGGCTTTGCGTTTCGCCTGGTGAAGTCTGCAAAAGAGAGAATGAAACTCTCCAGAACCGAAAAAGCTCATCAAAAAATGATCCACACTAAAACAGTGCAAAACCACTTTCACATAACTATCATTAAACTCATTATTGTCTCGTCGTTCAAAATTATTTGACACGATGCTAATTTTCGGTACTGTTTCCAGAATGATATTTTCTTCGATACGTCAATAAGTTATTTTTGTGTTGCTCCGTAGACATACTAGACAATGTTCTGATGATGATCAGCAGCCACAGAATGCTATTCCTCTTTAGGACCCTGGGGAGTGAGAGTTTGCCTTATGGTGTGTTCACTGGAGGTCAGAACTTGGAGCTCTAAGCAACATAACCTCAAAGTTTAGTGCGCCCAGCTCTTACAGCCTGACAGACGTACAACAAAACAACAACAACAACAACAACAACAAAAAGTTCTGATTTAAATTCTGACTTGGAGCGTGGAAATTCAGACATTTGTGTCGTACTTGAACGCACCATGAGTCGAAACACACAAACACCGGGCTGTTTTACCGGCGATGTTTGACTTCATATGCTGGAAAGTGGGGGGACAGATCTGTGTCACCATGAATCTGAAGGGGACATGTCCCCCCGTCCACAGAGACATCAGGGAGCACGGTTCACAGACACTTGGGTATCAGAATTTGGCCCCAAAAGATGATTATTTTCTGACCTTTTCTGTCAGAAGTAGCAAAGGCATCCAGTCCTCGTCCCTACATAAGCGAAAATAACAGGTGATTTGCAGCAATGTTCATTTCCTCACAAAACCATGTTGTGAATTAAAAAGTCCTATAGTCACGTGCTAAATGATGCTAACAGAGGCGGCAGTCTTATGACCTTCCTGACTGCCTACATGCAGATAAAGTGCATGAATACAAGTGTCTAAACTGCAGGCCATGATGAATAGGTTCTACCCAGAGACTGGAAGTACAGCTGGCACAGATGAGAGGCAGTATATCTTAATACTCCAGTGCCTCGGCTGCTTCTTGATGCTATTTTCTGCAAAGGAGAGTGAACGCATTCGGCCATTTTTTTTTCCTTTTAGCTTTGCAGAGACAGGGCGGTCAATGTGGGAAGGCACCTTCGCTGAACACAAGATGTCGAGTAAACTCACGGGCCCAGACCTTCCCCCTCATTACCGGACTTATGTAAAACACTTATGGCTAAGAATCCCTTCAAATCACCACCAGTGGTGTGCATAGACTTCTGAAGGGCAGGGGCAAAAAGAAAAAAAAGGGCACCTACAGTGTGCGAAGAGGGCACTTCAGCGCGTGTTTTTGCCACCAAAGGAGGACATTTTATCATATTGCTCCACCCAAAAGGGCAATTAATTGTCTTGCCAACCAGGGGGGCACTTCAGCACAAGTTTTTCCCTCCCGAGAGGCCACTTTTGTCCATGTTTTGCCACCCAGAATGGCATTTTATCATGTTTTAACCAGCCAAAAGGGCAGTTTAGTGTATTTTGCTAACCAGGGGGGCACTCTAGTGCACATTTTTGCCTCCAAAGAGGGCACATTAGCACACGTCACCTTGCCGGTGCATGCACACCACTGGTAATACCTCAAGGTATGACACTACCATATTTTATCCACTCTGTTAATCTTAAATGCTCACTTTTTTCCCTCCTTTTGCTCCGACTCTTCGCCCAAACTACCCCTACCTTCATTCCTCCCCTCGTTCCCTTTCCTCCTCACTCTCCCTTCTTTCCTTTATCTCCCCGCCGGGCCACGACTCATCTGGAGACTCGCCAGGAATACAGATAGGATCACTCGCAGATGTACAATAACTTGAGGGGAATAAATATGCCCTAATTGAGAGAAATGATGTAATATTGATCGTTGGGCCTCTGAACCTTTAGCATCGATGGAGCGTTCGGCGAGCCCGTGACATTTAGAGGGATGGCTGCAGCATGTGCGAGGCTGAGTGTGCGTTACTGTTTCTTCTTCTTTATGAAGCTTAAAATGTGTCTCATGGTTTGATGAAAACAGCTCAAGAGAGTGCTACATAAGAGTGATGCCTTTAAGAAGCGTTTAATTTAAAACCTGAGTCAGGGAAATATTACTCGTGCCACATATTAGCCGGTTTGAAATGTGTGAAATAAACCGGACAAATAAATAAAAAAAGGACAGGAGCTGAGCGTCACATGAAGACAACACATGATCTCTACGATACGAATGGGAAAATATTAAATCAATAATAACTCAAGTGATAATCATGTCTTCCTGTCCTTCGATATTTACACCCTTTCTCCGTGACCCCTGGTATTTTACGTCGCAGGTGATCTATCGTACCTGTCTGCGCCGCGATAGATTGCCAGAAAGTCACCCGAGACGTCAATATCGATCGATAAACACTGAAAATGGCGCTAAGATCCCAAACGTTACGCCGTCAGAAGATCAAATCCATAAGACAGAGGGAAGGAAACCTGCTCTGAGATAATGGGACGATCAACATTCATGGATTGATAAAGTCAAGTAAAGGTTATACTTTCCAAGACCATCTGTTGGAGTTTCAGGCACGTTTGAAACATTCGGGCAAAGTTGACATTTTATCTGCTGTCTAAAAGCAGTTCGTCATATTTAACGAACGGTGTCAGAGCAGAGGATGAGGAAAACGACTTCCTTATAGACGATCCGAACTGGCGTCTTAGCGATCAGACCTGCACAAGAAAGACTACAAACCTGATCATTAGCACAGCTCTGCTGATTTGATGCAAGTTGCTTCAGGATAATGACGGTTTCTTTCTCCTCGCTGTATCATTAAACAATGGAAATCCTTTCTGCAGACCGATTTCCAGTTTACGCTCTTATTATTCACCGACCAACAAATGAGGAGGATCGACCTCTGAGAGGAACGTCGGCTTGTTAAAGAGTGGAAGCGTAGAACAAAGAGATTTCCACAGTGAGAGGAGGTGATACACATTTTCAAACTGTGCAATTACAAAAGAATGGCATTTATATTATTAAAGCTGTTTGGAATTATGTGTTATGTCGGATCTTCTAGTACGACTAAAATGACATAAAATCACTGGAATTCTCTGTGAAGTCATTTAAAAAACAGATTTTTTGCTCAGGAATGACAGGAAATAACTGGAATTTGGCATCTCAGTCATAAAATAATGATGCACTTTGATATTTTGATACATACTGGTGGATTAACTATTGCAGAAACATTAAAAATATTATTTATAAGGGATAATAAATCTGTTAAACAAGGGGCCAAACCATGAGAAGTACAGTAGGTCGAGATTGAACCAATAAAACATGAGCATTTTTTTTTTTTAAATTTGAAGTGTATCTGTGTGAAACTTTCATGAGACTGCAAGGAAAACAAATTACATACACTTATCTAAAAGCAAACAGCGACGCATACAAGTGTAATTTTAATGTCAATCAAAGAGCAAAAGCACAGGTTTTTTTCACAAATTATAGTCATTTACTATCTTTTTGCACAGTCCGTATTGTAATTTTTATCATCTACATTGTGTTTTTTTCACATTGCTGCCTTTAAATTGCCGTATTTCCCTTTAATCTACCTTTATTCATATATTTTTTTATCTTTTTATCTACTTTACACTTTGATTTGATGCTCACTGTGGACAAAAACTCTTTGAATCTTGAATACAGGGAGAGGTTTATGTGATATAACATGAGATAATTCGTCCCTTGACCGCAGCCTCCATTGGGGTACATCAGCTGTGACCTTTGACCCTTTGCTGTACCATGTACTATCACCCACTGTTCAACTGAATCTAACAAATTCACTCCCAAAAGACATTGAGTGAAACAAATCAAGTTACTGAAGGATGACGGGACGAGAAAACGAGGCAGTTTTGGGGAAAGTGAACGCACCAGAAGGATCAATTCAATTACCGAAACACTAAACAACTCCTGGGATGTGCTGGATATTACCGACTGATGATGCGTGACAGCGTGACAGACAGAAGCGTTCATGTGTAGTTCAGAGGAAATTTAGCAAAGAAGCGCGAGATGTGAAGTGTCAGGATATCTTGAGATTTTAACAGCCGATCGAGATCACCGGGGAACTTGACGGATATTCCCTGAACGAGCATCGCAAAGTGCCACAGTGGCTGTAAATTCAGTCCAAATAAAATGCCAGGACAGGAAGGGAAGTGGAAACCAGCAGGATAACAAATCAAACCTGCCAGCGGCACAAAAGAGACAGGAAGTTGTGGTTCAAATCCTCGGTCGGGTTGGGTTCCAAACCAGTGGCGTGCATAGACTTTTTTCAGAGGGCACTTTAGCGAGCAATTTTGCCACCCAGGAGGGCATTTCATCATGTTTTAACCAGCCAAGAGGGCAATTAAGCATGTTTTGCCAAATGGGGCACTTTAGCACAGATTATTGCCTCCAAAGAGGGCACGTATTAGCACAGGTTTTTGTCTCCAAAGAGGGCACGTTAGTACAGGTTTTTGCCTTCAAAGAGGGCACAATGACACAGGTTTTTGCCTCCAAAGAGGGCACGTATTAGCACAGGTTTTTGCCTCTAAAGAGGACACTAGCACAAGTTTTTGCCTTCAAAGAGGACATTTTAGCACAGGTTTTTGCCTCCAAAGAGGGCACGTTAGCATAGGTTTTTGCCTCCAAAGAGGGCAATTTAGCACAGGTTTTTGCCTCCAAAGAGGGCACGTTAGCACAGGGTTTTGCCTCTAAAGAGGACACTTTAGCACAAGTTTTTGCCTCCAAAGAGGACATATTAGCACAGGTTTTTGCCTACAAAGAGGGCACGTTAGCACAGGTTTTTGCCTCTAAAGAGGACACTTTAGCACAAGTTTTTGCCTCCAAAGAGGACACTTTAGCACAGGTTTTTGCCTCAAAAGAGGGCACTTTAGCACAGGTTTTTGCCTCCAAAGAGGGTACTTTAGCACAGGTTTTTGCCTCCAAAGAGGGAACTTTAGCACAGGTTTTTGCCTCCAAAGGGGGCAGTTTAGCACAGGTTTTTGCCTCTAAAGAGGACACTTTAGCACAGGTTTTTGCCTCCAAAGGGGGCAGTTTAGCACAGGTTTTTGCCTCCAAAGGGGGCAGTTTAGCACAGGTTTTTGCCTCTAAAGAGGACACTTTAGCACAGGTTTTTGCCTCCAAAGAGGGCACGTTAGCATAGGTTTTTGCCTCCAAAGAGGGCAATTTAGCACAGGTTTTTGCCTCCAAAGAGGGCACGTTAGCACAGGGTTTTGCCTCTAAAGAGGACACTTTAGCACAAGTTTTTGCCTCCAAAGAGGACATATTAGCACAGGTTTTTGCCTCCAAAGAGGGCACGTTAGCACAGGTTTTTGCCTCTAAAGAGGACACTTTAGCACAAGTTTTTGCCTCCAAAGAGGACACTTTAGCACAGGTTTTTGCCTCAAAAGAGGGCACTTTAGCACAGGTTTTTGCCTCCAAAGAGGGTACTTTAGCACAGGTTTTTGCCTCCAAAGAGGGAACTTTAGCACAGGTTTTTGCCTCCAAAGGGGGCAGTTTAGCACAGGTTTTTGCCTCTAAAGAGGACACTTTAGCACAGGTTTTTGCCTCCAAAGGGGGCAGTTTAGCACAGGTTTTTGCCTCCAAAGGGGGCAGTTTAGCACAGGTTTTTGCCTCTAAAGAGGACACTTTAGCACAGGTTTTTGCCATCCAGGAGGGCATTTGACCACGTTTCAACGAGCCAACAGGACCATTCGCTGTGTTTTGCCAACCAAGGAGGCACTTTAGCATGCGTTTTCCAACCACGGGGTTACGAGCGAGTGGAACCGTGCAGCACTTCTGCTCGACTTGACTGCAGACAATTAGTCCACATCTGCACAAGACAGAGCGAAAGCAGAGCCGAGAGAGAGGCGGCAGTGGAGAGCACGAGAGCATTTCTACAACATGTTTTAATAAAACCTTTTAATCAATTATAACTGCGGATCCATTAGGAGACAAAATAGCACTGATTAATTGGGCCCCCCCACTCTTTACAGATCGCTCTGTTCATCCCTCGAGTTCCATAACACGAGTCTGAAAAGTGTCCCTCTCACCTGGCTAATTAACTGTCAGCCCAAGCCATTCGTGCGTCTATATTTCATGGGGAAAATGAATATTAAAGTGACGCCAAAAACTGCCACAGCGCGTTCGACAGGAATGTCAGCGGGTGCAGAGGTGACGGAGGGACGTGAAAAACACTTAAAATCAAAAGCAAGAGGAAAATCCAATCTGACACATTTAGAAAAGGTCCAGAAATGTAAAATAATAAAAAAAGAGGAGATAATTACAAAACAAGCAACACATATCTCCCATTCTTGACTGCCTTTTCTCTAACATACAAGCTAATGGCTTTTGAAAATCACCATCATCCACTATCAAACACTTAATCAGAGCCAGAAAGCCTTTTATCCATCATCAATTTTAAAGCTACAATGATTTGCGCCTATTTTCTGATTGCCACCTTTTACCTACCGCGAGCCGCTTGTGTTCATCGTCCGTGACGAATCGACTTCAAAGGAAGCCTCCGTCATGACCCATTTTTTTCCTTCCACCAACAGCTGAGCTCTCTCTCTCTCGTCCAATAAGGCACAAAGATGGGATTTTTCCCATGAGACGCGAGCATCAAAAAGCCGGTGCATTGGAGGCAGTCATCTGAGGGGAGATTATGTGTGATTTCTCAGAAGTACAGTACCACTTTGATTCATTACTGACTCGTTAGAGAAGGGAAAATACAAACAGCATTCAAGGAGCACGAGATAACCAACAAATATACGACGGAGGACAAACTTTCCTTTTCTCCCACCAAGGTTCATCCATCAAAAGGCACAGTCAGAACAGATCTATATATACAGAATATGGTGGTGTTATGTCGTGTGATACCATATTGATTCTTAAAACCAATAAATAAATAGTTTACATGCAAAGATTTGCGGCTCAGACTGCACCTAAAGTAGCATCATGATACTGAAGGTCACAGGGTTTAGACATTAAAGATTATTCAAAATAAAAGTATACTTTGCTTACAGTATTGCAATAAAGCACAATATACTGAACAACAACCCTCTCATGATTCATATCGACAACACGCACCTCCAAAACAAACCAATCTTTCTGACGAAATGATGTTCCGCTTTTATTTTGTTATATTTCGACTCCGAGCTCCTCTCAGAGAAAGACCTGCTCTCAACCAGCTTGAAGTCCTTGAAATGAAACATCTGTGCAGAACGTGTCGAGAAGCGAAACAGCGATGGCACGGAAAAAAAAAAACAAAAAGAAGAAGAAAACGTCAATTTCAACGAGTCGCTGCTGAAAGAAATACGACAGAAAGAGAAAGGAGGAGCAGAGATAATCAAGCCAGCAAACCCAGAGGATACGTGAACAACAAAACAGGAAGCACTGCCGCCAAAATAAATGCTAAACATGAGCATACTAATCCAAACACAGCGATGTAGAACAGGAAGTGACCACAGGCATACGCCACAAGTATGACCAGGGGTGGGTATTGGCAAGGACATCGCGATACGATACGTATCGCGATACTTGAGTCACAATACGATATATAATTGCGATATATCGTGATATTCTACATACAGTAGATCACTGAGAAATTTAAAATGCAGCTTAAACTACAAGTTGCACATATAGTATGTACAGTACATATATTTATATATATTAGGGCTGTCAAAGTTAGCGTGTTAATGTGGATTTTTTTTTTATTTTAATTAAAATTTTATTTCACCGTGCAGAAGTTGTTCTGGCCAAAAACATGACTTTTATTTTTGAGAAATTAAAAATCAACATTATATCAGATTAAAAAGTATCACAATATATTGCCATGTCAATATTTTTTCCCATACTTAGGTATGACACCATCGGGGGGAAAAAAAAAGAAAAATGATGGGAATTAAACGTTTTCCTACCTATTGCCATCTCTATGACGCTCATCTGGCTCTCAGAGGGGAAGAGGATTTTTGGCGGCTTGTCTGTCAGGGGAGCTGCAGAAAGACAAAGAGAGAGAGGAAAAAAAGAAGAGGAGCGCATTAAATTCCACATGGACAGCGGGAGTATGATTTATTCATTAAAGAGCACCATTAAAAATGGGAACAAATAAAAGGAAATATAATATTTAAAGAGTGGACGCAGGGAACGGAATGGATAAAAGAGGCTCAATGCTGATGAAAAAAAAAATAAAATAAAAATGTGGGCTGCAATGCAAGCTGTGTCGCATGAACAGCAGCTGTGTGAACCGTTTGTGAATGTATAGAACATATACCCTGAGGTAGAAGTGCTGCACAGCTGCAGTGGGCATGCGAAGGTTAAGAGTGGCTGCAGGAGTGGTTTCAGCTCAGAGATATGGAGTGATCTCCTACTGCCCTGGTTCAGTCAAAGAGCAGCCAGTGTTCTGGAGGCAGCGAGGAGTTTCAAAGCCAACACACCTTTTTAGTCATGTCATGTCATGTCAACTGTCATGTATTATGTATGAAATATAGTCAAAATATAAAATATTGTCATGTATTATGTATGAAATATATCAAATATAGTCAAAATATAAAATACAGTCATGTATTATGTATGAAATATAGTCAAAATGTAAAATATAGGCATGTATTATGTATGAAATATAGTCAAAATATAAAATATAGTCATGTATTATGTATGAAATATAGTCAAAATATAAAATATAGTCATGTATTATGTATGAAATATAGTCAAAATATAAAATATAGTCATGTATTATGTTTGAAATATATCAAATACAGTCAAAATATAAAATATAGTCATGTATCAAATGTATCAAATATATCAAATATAGTCAAAATATAAAATATAGTCATGTATTATGTATGAAATATAGTCAAAATATAAAATATAGTCATGTATCAAATGTATCAAATATATCAAATATAGTCAAAATATAAAATATAGTCATGTATTATGTATGAAATATAGTCAAAATATAAAATATAGTCATGTATTATGTATGAAATATAGTAAAAATATAAAATATAGTCATGTATTATGTATGAAATATAGTCAAAATATAAAATATAGTCATGTATTATGTATGAAATATAGTAAAAATATAAAATATAGTCATGTATTATGTATGAAATATAGTCAAAATATAAAATATAGTCATGTATTATGTATCAAATGTATCAAATATAGTCAAAATATAAAATATAGTCATGTATTATGTATCAAATATAGTAAAAATATGAAATATAGTCATGTATTATGTATCAAATATAGTCAAAATATAAAATATAGTCATGTATTATGTATCAAATGTATCAAATATAGTCAAAATATAAAATATAGTCATGTATTATGTATCAAATATAGTCAAAATATAAAATATAGTCATGTATTATGTATCAAATATAGTCAAAATATAAAATATAGTCATGTATTATGTATCAAATATAGTCAAAATATAAAATATAGTCATGTATTATGTATCAAATATAGTCAAAATATAAAATATAGTCATGTATTATGTATCAAATATAGTCAAAATATAAAATATAGTCATGTATTATGTATCAAATGTATCAAATATCGTCAAAATATGAAATATAGTCATGTATTATGTATCAAATATAGTCAAAATATAAAATATAGTCATGTATTATGTATCAAATGTATCAAATATAGTCAAAATATAAAATATAGTCATGTATTATGTATCAAATGTATCAAATATAGTCAAAATATAAAATATAGTCATGTATTATGTATCAAATATAGTCAAAATATAAAATATAGTCATGTATTATGTATCAAATATAGTCAAAATATGAAATATAGTCATGTATTATGTATCAAATATAGTCAAAATATAAAATATAGTCATGTATTATGTATCAAATATATCAAATATAGTCAAAATATAAAATATAGTCATGTATTATGTATCAAATATAGTCAAAATATAAAATATAGTCATGTATTATGTATGAAATATAGTCAAAATATAAAATATAGTCACGTATTATGTATCAAATATAGTCAAAATATAAAATATAGTCATGTGAAAAAAAATAGGACACCCCATTAAATAGTCAACTCTTTATTAAGAAATGCTCACAACAACGTCCAATCTTCTTTTTATTTATTTCTGGAAAAGAAAGTGATTTCATTGTAATTAAACAACATAAATTAACAAAAGACATGAACAAAAATGTATATTTTCACGGAGGAAAAAATGAGGACACCCTACCCTCGAGTACCTGGTCTCAGTGAGATGCTTCTTGTCGCCATCTATCAGCCTCTGACATGGATCTGAGGACAGTCTGTTCCACTCCTCAATGCAGAAAATCTGTCAGCTGTGAGATGTTTGAGGGGTTTCTTCCTGCACAGGTTCAAGTCAACGGGATTAAGATCCAGGCTTTGACCGGACCATTCCAGGACTCTCCTCGTCTTAGTTTGTTGGATTTATTGGACTACTGCGTTTAGTTTACACCAAACATGTCCAAATAGTGGGAGTGTCCTAATTTCCATTAAAATATGCATTGTTGTTCATATCTTTTGTTCGATGCGTAAAAACATGTTAATTTGTTGTTGTTGAATTATAATTAAATCACTTTCTTTTATAGAAATAAATAAAAAAAGATTTAAATTGACATGCATTCATTTCATACTTCATATCATTTATGTTTTGAAGTTAGGATCTTTTTGTCTCATTCTGTGATATTAATCGTGAGCATATTGTATCGTTAACTCAGTTTCAGAAATGATGAGATTTTTAGATATATATAAAAATATAAAATATATTTTGTCTTATAAAATTAAAGAGAAGCCTTTTCTATTCCTCTGAGCTAAGGGAAACTGTGCAATACAACGCATATGTGCTCTTCTTAAAAGTGAAACTGAAAGTATATTTTATCTTAAACAGGCAAAAAAATCAATAAAAAATTGACTTTTTTTTCAACAAAAACTTGAAACCGATTTGAATCGTCACACATTTGTATCAATTTTTAACTATCTGCCGACGCGTCGTTGCATCCCTAATGTTAATTTACTGCAGCGCTGGTGAACACCTTACACTGGCTGGTGGGTTAATAAATATTTTAAGCATTATTTCTAAGAAATAAAGGATGCATACAGTGTGTGGAGAGTTCAAAAATAAAAAAAGCTTCACAAAATGTGGTGTAGCTTGTAAAAATGTCAGGTCTAAAAGTGGAGCGCAGCTACAATATGTGCATTTAGAAGCTCCTCACTATAATCACTCCCTAACAGACTGTGATGTCACCTTAGCTACAGTACAGAACTGGACATGTTGCTATCAAGCCTCCTGTTGTTCGCATTCTTCAATTTATTTATGCCGTTATTCTTCATGAGTGTTCAAAGTCTTCTGTGATGGAACTGTGAGACTCGCTGCTGGGGCCAGACTCAATGATTTCATGTGAAATATTCTGGTTTCGCGCATCCCTAAGCGTTGCTCCTCTATCTTTACATTATGACGACAATTTGCAAAACTATCTAGGCACTTTGGTGGATTATTTGTTTGCCGAATTACAGGGGAAGCTTGGACAGATTCAGAAAAGATGGTTAATCTAATTTTATCAGAACGTTTGATCGTTAGCAACGACTGCCTTGTTATTTTCCTTTATTTTTTGAATGGAGTTCTGCTTCATGACCTGTTTTAATCTTTAATCAAGTCTGGCGGGACGGATTAAAAAACCCAACGGCCGTAAGACGTCAGACTCTTATTTTGAAATAGAGCCTTTATTTTGTAATCATAAATTCGATCAACTTCCAAAACTTTTTTTTTTTTTGTTTAATTTCTGCCATCAGAGTCGCTGATGACGATATAAATGTTATCAAAGTTTCTCCAAGGCTTCACCTGTCATATTATAACATATTATACTGAACATATTAAACAGCATGGATATTTTTGTCTTTACTGTGATTTTCTTCTTATTTTGCAGCCAAACATGCAGTGGTAGCCACTCGTGAAGGATTCATTGTTTTGATGTCCACTAAACTGACAGATCAAACCATAATGCGGTCTTAAATAAAGACTCATTTGTTAAGAGAAATGAGCCGAAAGCGGAAAAATCCCTACGTGAGCTCATTAATTACAAATTCAAAAAAAAAAAAAAAAAAAGACGCATTGTAAATCATGGCTTTCCGTGTGCCTGGCGTGTTTCACTGCTCTGTAAAGAAATCTCATTACCTTAATTACCTTTTTTTTTTCTTTATGAAATATGTTGAGATTATTTTGTTTCACTATGACTTGAAAAGAGAGAAAAAAAAAAACATCAGACACGGAGCCACAGCTGGTTGCTTATATTGTAAAAGTGAAACTAGTGATGGAAGTTACACAATGCATTGCAGGTTGCACTACATAATACAACACAGCTGCACACAGCATATCTATTTTGAATTGGGCTCTAAATATTAGCGATTAAGCGGTGTTAACGCGATTAATTAAGTGTGCGACGGTAACTCTACTTGGACAAACTGCCCAAAATGTGTCGCCAGAGACGAACTGGCAGGTCATGAAGCAGAACTCCATTCAAAAAATCAAGGAAACTAACAACGCAGTCATAACTAATAATCAAATGTCATATACATATATAGATATAGATATAGACAGATAGATATAATATGTAATATAATATTCATCTACTGCATTCCTAAAGACAATATATTCTAAAATATCCATACAGTCAATTGATATCCCTCTGTCATGTCATTGTTCCCGTGAAATTTACCATTTTTTTACATCCGTATGCGGCTCGTAATATAGAATGAACAACCCCCCAGGACTTTGCAGCTTGTGGTTTACCTTCTAGACCAGCCTTTGGTCCACATGTAGACTATGCTAGCAGCATACATTCGACTATTTTCAGCGTGAAATGAAATCGATTGTTGAAAATCGTGTGCCGTGGTTGGCGAATCCCACTAAACTGACCTCTCGGGAGGCAAAAACTTGTGCTAAAGTGCCCTCGGAAAAGCTGAACTAAGGCTACGTTCAGAGCGCAGGGTTTAATGCCCAATTCGGATTTTTTTGTGAAATCCAATTTTTTTTGCGAGGTCGTTCACATTTCCAATTAAATGCGACTTCTATGTGAGCTCCAGTGTGAACTTAAACGCCTCACAAGTGTCCCGCATGCGCATTGGAGGATGCGATGACGTCACATGCAGCGTGCGTGCTCAGTGTTTACGGAAGTAAACATGGACGCTAGCGGTGGAGCATAAACAGCTCGGTTCCGATAAAACCCCTTTGGTTTGGTCTGAATAGAGCTATCCTCTCAAATATGAATTAACTCAGAAACCTCGTTTTCCCTCCACTGACTACTCTCCGCATTATCGTCCGCCATCGTTGTTGTTTTTCTTCGCACTGCCGCTTACTTTCGCCGCAGAATAGTGATGTTTGTAGCTTGTTGATGACGTTTAGGTCGGATGAATGCGACCTGGTCGTTCAGACTGAAGTCGCATGTCAAAAGATCGGATATGTATCGGTTTTAGGACCACATATCCAAGTGACCTGGGTCGCATTTGAAAAAATCGGATCTGTGTCGTTCAGACTGTAATTAAAAGATCAGATACAGGTCACATAGGGGTGAAAAAAATCGGATTTGGGTCACTTCAGGCTGCAGTCTGAACGTAGCCCATGTGTCCTCTTCAGTGGCGAGAACACACTGAAGGTGCCTGTTTTTTCTTTTCAGCCCCTGCCCTTCAAAAAGTCTATGCGCACCACTGGTAATACGCCGTACGTTCACAATGTCTGATCTAAGTCTGGGACTTTTTGGAATTTTTCTTCGCTAATAAAAAAGACAAGAGGGGGAGCACCCACTACTGCTGAGTCATCGATTTCTGTCTCCTTCCACTGTGTCAACTCCGACTCCACATTTCCATCCGAGCAAACAGGATTACTCTATCGACTCTCGATTAAACGGGCGTGACACGCCGCTCGCCACGGCGACCTCGCTTTGCATTTCAAACTGACGAGATGGATTTATTCTGATTTGTTTGAAAAGTATGGAGAAAATACGCTTTCATTCAACGGAATAAACGAGAAGATCATTTATAAAAAGTAAAAGGCTAAAAAACTAAACGAGGAGAGAAGCTGACGTGCAGGATGCCAGCATGCTGGAAGGCACACACACACATATTTGAGATGCATTAGTGAAGCTGGCTGGTCTTCAACTACAAAACCATAATTCAGAGGTGGGTTATTATAAAAGGGAGTGAGCAGGTTTTTTTTTTTTTACTGAGGGGAGAGAACCACATCCATGGAGGGATGAAGTAATGAAATAAAGGAAATAAAAGCTGACACTTTCCTAATAATTCACCAGAAGCAGGAAACAGGAAGTAGTGTGCGTTGTGTTTGTGAGCGTTTCAACAAAATAAAAGCAGTTTCAGAGCAACTTGAGACTGAATGTTGATTATCATCAAAAAGATAACACATTTTATGTTATGTTTTATGTTTTATTTTATTTTATTTTTTCATCTTTCCCCCTCCCCTGTTGTTGGTCACAATATGACTTGTTTTTTTTGCCCAATTTATTTTTCCCAGATTTTTTTTTTTTGCCCAATTTTTTTTCCTTCTCCCCCTACACTGTTGTTTGTTGTTTTTTCCCAGATTTTTTTAACTGTTTTTTTTCCACAATTTTTCCCCCCATTTTTTTTCTTTCTCCCCTCCACGGTCGCATTTTTTTTTCCTGATTTTTTTTTCCTCCTAATATTTTTTTCTTCCCCCCACCCTCTTGTCTGTGGTGGTGTGACTTTTTTCTCCAATTTTTTTCCATCTGATTTTTTGTGCAGCAAACACAAAGTATGCATAAGTGTGCAACATACGTATACTAATACTCCTCACATTAAAATCTGACAACATTGAATTTTTTTTTACACATTATTGGCATTATTCAACATTAAAATCCATCATTTTATCAGCGTAGCATCAGGCTTTAAAAAACAATAAAATATTTCATACTATTCAATTTGATTCAGTGATATTCATACTAATTATGCTCATATTTAGCTTCCTATGGAATACTGCAAGAGGGAAACAGAGAGCTATCAAGGACATGATCTTGATTATTTATCAATCTGAGGTTAATATTGGACATAATTTATTGCTTCTTCCCCATCGATGGCTGTGATAGCAGCATGGCAGGTGGGATAACAGTTGAGAAAGTGCTTTATTGGCTGCATATTATTCTGATTTGACGGATTCCTGCAATATTTCAGCAGGGAATATCATGAGATCACAAATAATTAAAGTAGCCAGTAGCCAAAGGGACTAATCTAGCTGTATATTGTCCACTACTATCATGTCCAATGATGTACAAAATGCTTGGATGTGTTGCTTGTACGTCAATCCCAGGTCCTGTCAGCTCTGCTGGCTTTAGTCGACCTAAATGGAAACCACTGTCATGTTCCTGGAGTCATCCTGAGATGATGAGAGCTTTGTGACATGGCAGGTTAGCTCAAACTACTGGAAGTATCATTTACCGCGGCCACAAACATGATCGGCGACACTACGGGTCAATCGTAGCGTTCGTGGCTGACAAGGGCCCAGAAAAGTGTTGGTACACTCCCACCACCGGGCTGGAAACGAGGCAGGATGCTTCGTCGTATTCTGGTCAACGAACTCTGAAGTCGCGGTGATTTCACCAGCTGCTTCGAAACGCTGCAAACAGTCAAACCATGCAGATCAAAATCTGCCTCGTCTATTCTAACATGTAGTAACCGTGCATCCCCGCGCTTTGTCGACTCGCAGCGACTTGCTGTGACGGATATTTCCGAGGTGCAAAAGATAAATCTTTCATCTGAAAGAAGGTGCTGCTTGTTAAAAATGATCTCCCTCAGAGCAAAAATGGTGAGCCGGGAAATATCCTATAGGAAAGAAAATGAACCCTAAAGAAATGACAATGCAGTACTCTCCAAGGACGCCTGTTGAAAAATACCAATATAGAAAACCCTGAACAGAACATAATAAGGGTATATTTCCTTATTGAAAAAGGTGTTGCGTTAGAAGATCCATCACAACAATTGAATATAAGAGGGCTCAACGGATGGGACGATGCATTCAGGGGAAATCACATAAATCATATCACTGCAGGCGCTGGGGATAGCTGGAGCGACTTTGCTCTCCGGCTTTCAAATCACTCCGCATAATTACTCACAATGCTCATATATGGTATGTTTTGCTCTAATGAGATGTCTGTGTGAATCTGAGGAGCACGCTCTGGACTCATGTGGAGAATTAAAGGATATCCAAAGACGTGTTCAGCTTCAGGAGGCCATGTACCCCTAAAACACATCATCTGCCCAATGTGTGGGTACTGTGTGCTATGTAACTTCCTGTCATAGTCTTCAAGAGTGCAGTTAAAGGAGTCAGTCTACAGTTAAATGTGTCAGTCTGTCGTTAAAGGAGTCCGTCTACAGTTAAATGAGTCAGCCCACAGTTAAGGGAATCAGTCTGTAGTTAAATGAGTCTGTCTACAGTTAAGGGAATCAGTCTGTAGTTAAATGAGTCTGTCTACAGTTAAGGGAATCAGTCTGTAGTTAAATGAGTCTGTCTATGAGTCAGTCTGTCGTTAAAGGAGTCAGTCTGCAGTCAAATGAGTCAGTCTGTTGCTAAAGGAGTCAGTCTGTAGTTAAAGGATTAAGTCTACAGATAAAGGAGTCAGTGTACAGTTAAGGGAATCAGTCTGTAGTTAAATGAGTCTGTCTACAGTTAAGGGAATCAGTCTGTAGTTAAATGAGTCTGTCTACAGTTAAGGGAATCAGTCTGTAGTTAAAGGATTAAGTCTACAGTTAAAAGAGTCAGTCTACAGTTAAATGAGTCAGTCTGTAGTTAAAGGATTAATTCTACAGTTAAAGGAGTCAGTCTACAGTTAAATGAGTCAATCTAAGGTTAAATGAGTCAGTCTGTCATTAAAGGAGTCAGTCTGCAGTTAAATGAGTCAGTCTGTAGTTAAAGGAGTCAGTCTACAGTTAAATGAGTCAGTCTATGGCTAAATGAATCAGTCTGTCGTTAAAGGAGTCAGTCTGCAGTCAAATGAGTCAGTCTGTTGCTAAAGGAGTCAGTCTGTAGTTAAAGGATTAAGTCTACAGATAAAGGAGTCAGTCTACGGTTAAATGAGTCAGTCTGTCGTTAAAGGAATCAGTCTGTAGTTAAAGGATTAAGTCTACAGTTAAAGGAGTCAGCCTACAGTTAAAGGATTAAGTCTACAGGTAAAGGAGTCAGTGTACAGTTAAGGGAATCAGTCTGTAGTTAAATGAGTCCGCCTACAGTTAAGGGAATCAGTCTGTAGTTAAATGAGTCTGTCTACAGTCAAGGGAATCAGTCTGTAGTTAAAGGATTAAGTCTACAGTTAAAGGAATCAGTACAGTTAAAGGAATCAGTACAGTTAAAGGAATCAGTACAGTTAAAGGAGTCAGTCTACAGTTAAATGATTAAGTCTACAGGTAAAGGAGTCAGTCTACAGTTAAGGGAATAAGTCTGTAGTTAAATGAGTCTGTCTACAGTTAAGGGAATCAGTCTGTAGTTAAAGGATTAAGTCTACAGTGAAATGAATCAGTACAGTTAAAAGAGTCATTCTACAGTTAAAGCATTAAGTCTACAGTTAAGGGAATCAGTCTACAGTTAAAGGAGTCAGTCCACAGTTAAGGGAATCAGTCTGTAGTTAAATTATTAAGTCTGTAGTTAAGGGAATCAGTCTGTAGTTAAATTATTAAGTCTGTAGTTAAAGGAATCAGTCTGTAGTTAAATTATTAAGTCTGTAGTTAAAGGAGTCAGTCTGTAGTTGAAGGAGTCAGATGTACAGTCTGTTGTTACCATAGTAACGTTTGGGAGGAAACTGTCCACATATGGACCATGTTGTGACTATTCACGGCTCAGAAAGAGCTGCTTGTTAATTAGAGAGGCCCTCGCTCATTACTCACCTGTTTCCTCAGCAGCGGCCACTCGCCATGGAAACGTGTTATTCTGCTCCTGAGGAGGGTGGGAGGCGGGAGTGATGGCGATATGTTTCAAGACGCCTGGTTCGAAAATACCACCAAGGGGAGGAGTTGAGGTTGAGTCAGAGAGGACGGAGATGGTGGAAAAAGACGTGGAGCTGTGAGAAAGCTCGAGGTGCTGTATGAGAGGGGTTTTTTTTGGGCGGCGGACAGAGTGGGAGAGCGCACTGAGAAGAGACGGAAATAAAGCGATGCAGAAATGTCAAGGCGGTGTTTGTCAAACAACAGAAAATGCTGAAATGTGATGGCTATACTACGAGGTTTAGACATGGAATAATCTGCAGTCAATATTATTTAACTGACATTTTATCAGGGGCGTCACTAGGTTTTAAGGACGGGGGGGCTTAGCCCCCAGGGGATGCACAGGATGTGAGCAAAAGTACAGTATATATGGATAAGTGAATAATATAATGTTATGATTATTTATACTCATATTCTGGCCATTTGGTATTGAACTTTTGGCACTTATTTTTGCAAAAAATAAAACAACTCTTTAATCAAAATTTTATCTTCAATTTTCAAATTTAAGTTTTATAAAAAAGCTGAAAAATTAGCAAACCACATTATTTTTAATTTTTGATTGTTAAATTGTAGTTATTTACTACCATTCTTTTTTTTTTTTTTTTACTTGGAGTTTTTGTTGTTGTTAGAAGTGCTCTGAGAAATTTCTTTAGAATATTCAGAATGAATTTCCCAACATTTAAATAAAAAATAAAAACAATTTCTGTGTATCACGAGAACACATTTTTGTGTGCCATTAGTACGTAGCACAACAAAACAACAGGAACATCCCTGGTTAGGTTTAGGCAACAAAACCATTCACTTAGGTTTAAGAAAAAAGATTGTGACTAATCAACAAAACAAACCACTGATTTAATTTTCTTTGTTGTTGTTTGTAAACCATGGTCTGTTCATTGTATTACATTTGATTTCACAAGCACAGCGCTAAAAATACATTGGTTGCACATGACTTGTTGCATAGCAACAGACGCATGCCTTCCACACATGCCTCAGTCTACTGCCACTGGTTTGAAAAAAGAGATGCTAGCTTGACACAGGTCCCTGAAGGGGTCATAAATCACATGTGATAACAGGACACCTTGCTGAGTGTCGACAAGAGAACATGTGACTTTTGACTGAGGCTTAAATGCCAGCTGGCCTTCATGAATGATGGCAGGGCGGCAGGTGTGATGTGAACTCGACCTGCAGGTTAGCAAACATCCTGCATGATTCATGTTCTTTAGATGAGATCCAACACATGAAAACTGATATGTCTAGCGTTAACGTGCTAATTTGCGTGGTGGTAACTCTACTTGGACAAACTGCTTGAAATGTGCTAAGCTGATAAAATCAGAGTGATACCGCATTAGCTTTAATTTCACTTTAAATTACTACACTAACAATGCTTTTTGGTGGATTATTTGTTTGCCGAATTACAGGAAAAGCTTGAACAGATTCAGAAAAGATGGTTAATCGAATTTTATCGGCATGTTTGATCGTTTGTTACGACTGTGTTGTGAGTTTCCTTGATTTTTTGAATGGAGTTCTGCTTCACGACCTGCCAGTTCGTCAATGGCAGTTCGTCCAAGTAAAGCGTCGCGCCATTTAGTATTGACAGTCCGAGATAAAAGTATGACATTTGGTACACTTGTAGCCAAAAGCATTGCTATAATAACTGGATAAGGAAGCATCATGAATTTTCAACTTGGCACCCACATGGCAGCCATTTTTCAACATGGCAGCCATCATGGAATCTTGAATTTTCAGCTATCCGAAAGACGATGACGAAGTCCTACGTACTGTAAACAACTTCAGCTCATTTTGTCTGTAACATCATATTATATCCATCAGTCGGTAACGTTCCCTATTGCTACTGTTTTACCCGATTCCCTCATATCTTTCCGTTTTAACACCCTATTAGTTCGTCTTTGGAGTGCGAAAACAGACCCAAGAGTTGGTCGTCGCTGTCTCAAAAGCACAAAACTGTGTTAACGTGCAGGTTCGCTGCTTCTGGACCGCTTAAACAACACATTAACATTCTGGGATGCTCTCTCCTCGGCCAGGGGGGAGTCGCACTCCTGCAGCATGAAAACAACAACAACAACAACAACAGAATTCAAAAAAACACGACAGATTGGAAATGATGTCACGAGCAGTCGGCTGGAGAGCAAATATGGAGGTAAAGCTAATCCAGGCGAGGGAAAACGTCCTATTGATTCAGTACTTTTCTCCACATAGTGCGCTCTCAGCAAGCATCGCTCGCCATTTGTCTTCGCTTTAAATTTAACTTCTCGACAGGCAACACCTATGTACTCCCCTGTAATTAAAAAGTGAATTAATCTGTGAGTGCTGGCTGTCATAAATTCACCCATTTTTCCCAAGCAGCCTGCTTTTCCCTCAATAAATTTATTCACAGCAATCAATATGGGTATTACTATGTATATGTATATCGCTGTGGGAATCGAGTTGGCAGGTTGCCTTTGGCAGTGCTCCACTCGGCCCATGTTATCCTCCAAAATAAAGTTCTATATGTGGACTCGGCTCATGTTGAGGGGACGCTGGGAGCAACGTGTAGGAGGAAGCTGAGCAAACAGCTCTTTAGCTGGAATTTGTTTTAAAAATATATATATATATTTGAGAAAAGAAAGTTGAAGAGACAAAATGGCAAAAAATAGAAATGCCAAAGGAGAGGAAGATGAGAA
Source organism: Synanceia verrucosa (assembly GCA_029721515.1). Classification (NCBI taxonomy): domain Eukaryota; kingdom Metazoa; phylum Chordata; class Actinopteri; order Perciformes; family Synanceiidae; genus Synanceia; species Synanceia verrucosa. The sequence goes on from CM056572.1 coordinate 7,994,713, forward strand.
AAAAACACGCAGCTGAAGTGACAAGTTCCACTTACTTGAACGTTTGAAATAAAGTGAAAGAAAGTTGCAATTAGGCAGATGTGTAAACCAAGGCTGCGCGCTGTAATTAATCATGATTGCGTTAATTACGCTTTGTTTTGTTGTGTTTTTTTTTTTTTGCCATAATGAGGACTAAAAGGAGACAAACAGCAGAGGGGAATAAAGAAAGTGAAGCATCTCGTGCCAAATGACGCTCTGCAGCCGTGCAGTTGCTATGTTGAGATTTCATTGGCGTGGATATTAAAAATGCCAATTCTCCCCCTGCGGCAAATAAGTTCCCTCTCATTCCAGCTAAACCAAGCAGTGCGAATTATTTCTCTGCTCCATCTGTAAAAAAAAAACCCTTAGCTTTTAAGTCCATTATTTCCCTATTTTCCATAAGCAACTGATAAAATCTTTTAATTAAGATTTTACGAGTTGCTTCCTCCAGCTCAAAAATGTGTGTGTTTTTTTTTAAGTATAATATCATTGTTTAGCTTGGCAGATCACACATCTCATCTGTGGCGGGAAACACTTCGTTATTTACCCCGAGCAGCAGCAAGAACTTTTTTTGGATTTTAAATCAAACTTTTCTGTTATAATAAAGATGAAAGAAAGAAAACAGCGACTAAGAGAATAATTAATTGGCTATAAGGACGTATCTATTTCTGCTCATGTTAAAGTAGTGGTGCTAATTGTTATCATTAAACCATGTTGAAATGCTAAATATTATCGTAATGTCCCTCTTTAAATGCATGCCTGTATGCATTATATATATATTTCACACTGTACATATGAGAGGATTGGTGAATAACATTATGAGGAAAAAAAAAACATACTAAAATCAACCTGCCAGTCATCAAGAATGAGTCAGCTTGTCTGGCAGACACCACTATTATGAGCTTTAAAAGCAAAGCGATGAAACTAATATCACGTTTCATGTTGTCCTTCAGAGAGGACATTAGAAACAGCATCTTTCATTATTCATCCGGGAACCCTTTGACAACATAAAAAGTGCAACAAGTGAAATCGAGTCGGTATTATGTTCACAAAATAACACAGAAAAGAACATTTTTTAAGGCCTCGTCTTGATCAGAGGCTGTTCTTACCACAATAACGCCAAAATAAGAGCAACTAAATGATGACTGTTTTTCACAATTTCTCTAATGCAGTCGAGTCACGAAGCACCCCGAAATAATTTAGTTTTGTTTTATTTTTTTAAATTTTACATTCTTCCACCCACATAAATAATTTGGTGTTTTATTTTTTTTTTTACATTCTTCCACCCAATTTGGTGTTTTTTTTATTTTTATTTTTTTTTTAACTTTCTTCCACCCACATAAATAATTTGCTGTTTTTTATTTTTGTTATTTTTTTTTAAAATTCTTTCACCAACGTAAATAATTTGTTGTTTTTTTATTTTTATTTTTTATTTTTACATTATTCCACCTACATAAATAATTTGGTGTTTTTTTATTTATTTTGTGTACAAACAATTATAAAGTATAAATTGATACACGAGCACCCTGTACATCTCCGTGGGGCTAGGCCCCCCCGTCCTTGAAACCTAGTGACGCCCCTGCTGTAAGTCTAAATTTGCTCCTTTAATCAAAGGGACTTTGTCTTTTTTCTTGTAAATGTGCGACTTTTATCTCAGAAATGATTTCTATTTTATTGAAATATTACCACTCTTCTCCAGCTCCATAATTAATATTCTTTTAAATAATAGTCTGCAAACTTATTGTAATAAAAGTTTTAGGGGAAAAGTGCCAGTTTACTTCCTGTCAGCTTGTCTCTGTAGTGTAACAGGACCTAAATCCTACTAGTAGTCACTATTATGCTCATAAAACAACATTTTTCAATCATTTTTTCACTAATACAGGAGCAACCAAATTCAAATGGTGGCTGGCATTACTGCATTTTTTTTCATTTTAATTTAAATTTTAAATTTTGGAATATTATCTCACTACCCCAGCTCCATGATTATTCTTTTTCTTAATCCTAACGCACCACAGAGAAGTATTTAAACAATTAAAACGTGAAAAAAATGTGATCCAAACTGCAACAGCAAATACTGTTATTTTTAATTAATCAGAATTATTCTTAAATATATCTTTACCCACAAGGCCAAGTCTAATTTTTTATTTATTACTATATTATTAGGACTGTGGCTGCTTCTCATCACTACTGGAGTGAAAATGTGGCCCAATCTGTGCACCTGTGGTGTTTTAGTGGTCGCTCCATGAAATCCATGCTCAGTGCTGATGACAAGGTGCAGACAAGCATTAGTGCTATAATAGCCCTCTGTGATATAACCCACTCTCTGCCTCTCCACAGTCCACTCTGAGCAAAGACAACCTGACTGGACTTGAACAAACATGTTTCCCTCCCGTCGTTCCACTCAAACAAACCCTGTTGGTCAAACATTACTGTTTGATTTTAACTGATTACTGGAGCCTGAAATGATTTCACACCTCAAACAGTCAAAAAAAATAAAAAAAACGCTGTGTTATTCATCAAAGCTGCGTCCAGCTAACCTCTGGAAAGAAATAAGACTCAACCAGCTGGCTTAAGCGCTTCCATAAACAAGGATATAATAAAAAAAAAAAGCTCCCAAATGGATGTTATGTAAGTAAAAATGAAATCCTTGGCCGAGCGAGCGGCGAGGGGGCTCGCATCTCAGGGTTGGCATGACAACGTCTACAGAAAATCACCTAAAGCTATGGTAACCAGTAAGGATGTAACGATATACTTAATTTACGATACAATTTTATCACAATTTACAGAAAAACTATGACTGAAAAAGATTCCTTTAATTATTTCTCAGACAAGTGCGACTGAAATTATATTTTGACTTAACACAAAATTAATAAAAAATGGATTTTTATAAAAAAAAAAAAAAAAAATTGAATCTGGTCTGTGCATCCTGGATGTCAAAAAAAAATCAAAAATGAGACTGCGTTTAACCGAATCGTGATGCGTCGGTGCCTAGTAAGCAGTAGAGAATATCTTTATTAGTATTTCGTTTCTATGTCGGCTGGATGTGCTGCAGTAAAGTGACCTTGTGGCTGGCTGTCATCAGTGTGTTGAGCGTCCCTCTCTTTTCCAGCACTGTGTCCTCGCTCTGGTTCAACCTGGGCTGTCAATGACATCCTCTTGCATCATCATCCAAAGATCGAAATGACAACGTGACCCGTGATCACAAGAAGAGGCTGGCAGAATGACTTCCATTCTGTTGCTAGGGGAAACGCTTGGGCCCAAGTTGACTTCCTGTTAGCTACTCTATATAGCAACAAGGGGCCGGATCGGTAACCTGAACTGAATTCTGCTCAACGTTCATTTTATTTCTTCATAAGAAGCAATAAATTATTATTATTATTATTTTCAATGTGAACAAAAATAAACAGATCCCTAAACACAGTGACATGTATTCCACAAACTAAGTTTTTTTTATTATTGTTTTTCTTTTTTAACGTCATTGTCGGCTAACAGTTAACTTAGCTAGTAGCACGTTCCATTTCGTCAGGCTAGCTACAAATAACATTCTTTCTGTATTGACAAGTAGGGACACTCAATATTGGTTTTTTTTGGTTGATGTTGTTGTCCAACTCTTCGTTTACGATTCCGATGTCAACCGATACTGATATTTATTCGACAAGTTTGGTGAACCCGACGTCTTGCGCGATCGAAAATGGCTGGTTATTCAGCGCAATGATTTAAAGATTGATAGTTTCTCAGGTGGTCCTTGTCGTACTTTTTTGTATTGTTTTGTTTTGACGATTTAAGCAACAACTGTGTGTTTTTATCGGTATCAGTTGTTGCAGCTTTCCGGCACTTCTCTGCACATATTTAACGTGTAATGCATGGTTTTTTCTTGAGGTGGGAGATCAAACTGGAAGTATTAAAGGAAGATCTGAAGGACACGCTTGGAAATAATTCCAAAGACGTAACATTAGCCGGGCACTGGATGAGCTAGCTTGTTAGCCACAGCTAGCGATCCATTTGTTGTTTTTATAATACATCACACGCTGCTTTTATGGAGGCTGGGAAATGCCGAAGCCTACAGCAATTGAACATCGGATATAAAACCCAATACCGATATTTCCACATGGTCATTTTTTATGTTAATATCGGCCGATAATATTGGAACTACTCTGAAAAAGACAGATTTCTGACTGCCTTTGGGTCCATTCTCTACCGCAGCAGTGTATTTCTTGTAACTCCAGCCCACTTGTCCATCTCAACCTCCTGCCAGCGCCTCTTTAGTTTCGGTTAAACCCCTGCTGCAAGCTGCGAAGTGCTCCCTTGGGTGAGTCAGTAACCTCCCACGCCTCGAACACACAGCCGAAACCCATCCAAAACAAGTCTGTGTTTTTTTCTCCCCTCAATGACAAACAAAACGGTTGGCAAGAAGCCTCCTCGACAATCTAATTCTTATTTGTCCTGCGCGCTCGTTCATTGCAAACCAAAGTGACCCCCGTCCCAAACTGGACAGTCCCCCCTTTTAAAAACCTGTGTCTATTTGACTTGATCTCCATTCCAGCCTCCTCAGCTTGTTGCCAGCGGCCTGTTTAATTCCTGCTTGGTGCCATTTCTGCACAGTGGCTGCCTATTGCCTCCCAGCTCCGTCGCCATGCCGCCCATCCCATCCCCCCACCTTCTTCCTTCCTCTCAACCCCTTTGCCAGTGGCCCTGCAAATCTCCGGAGGCGGGCAGTGCCAAACGTTCCAGCTGTTTAAACAGGTCAGCGGTTGGCGCTTGGTGCCAGCCGGGGTAGCTTTACCACTGTGGGTGCCCTACATCACTGGTCGACGCTAACCTTCCTGAATCCGACGTCCCAGAGGGTGCTACAAGGTCCAAACTGTAGTGGTGCTCTGTTGAGAGATGCTGGATTTACACCCCTATTCTTTGACTTTTGTATCGTTGAAAAAAAATGGATTCCGCGAAGCATGAAGCATGTTTGGCGTTTCAACTTTATGTTCCATAACAGGGTTCTTGCACCATTTTAAAAGTCAAATTTAATACTTTTTAAGACCTAAACAAATATAATTTACGACAAAAAAATCAGATAACCGATTAATTTCTGGAGTATTTTTTTTATGATTTTTTTTAACCCTTTAAGATTTGCAACAACGATAAAAATTGAAGGCATGCCACTATTTCTTTTACTACTTTGATTTCACAACTTTGAAGGTCAAAGACGTGAACTTCCTGAACAAAACGTGCAAAATTGCAGTCAATCTCTGAATGCTGCGTTTTCCTATTGGCATTAAACGCACCATTGAAAATTTCAGGCAGTTTGTCCAAGAAGAGTTACTGTCGATTACACTTATTAGCTAAGGCTAATTTTGACATGTTTTCTTTTCGTCACCTTGCTGCACAAATTTTGCGTGTGCGTGGAAGACGTTCTACTTGCATAACCAAACGTTTACCGGGCGAGCTAGCCTGTTAGCCGCGAGCTAGCCTGTTAGCCACGGCTAGCGATCCACCTGTTGATTTTGTCACAAGCTGCTTTTACGGAGGCTCGGAAATGCTGAAGCCTACAGCAGTTGAAACATTGTTTGTAAAATTATTGTTATCCATTTAATTTATTTTTTCACAAAAAAAGTGGAAAAAATGTGTGAACAAAACGGTGACGGGTGGTTCTGTTGTTTCGTATGACACGACACAAGGTGTGTGCTAATGCTAGGTCTGCCCCTGCACGTACTGTAAGAGATAGCTCATTGAAACTACAGTATAATTCAGACATGCTCCAGATCTGTCTCAGAGCGGGCTGAGCTGCATTAAATCCAGCCCACAACTCCATGTGAGCTGAATATGAATTAAGCATATCTGAAGTAGACGAGTGACTCCTGGCTGAGTGTGTGGGGGTGGCTTTTCTCTATATCGCTCTCTCACACTCCTCTCTCATATCTCTGCATGTGGCAAACACATTTCGCCCACCTGCAGCTGACCAGCCACCTCTACCCCCCCCCTCCTTCGTTCACGGCCCTGCAGCTGCTCGCCCACAGACATTCCACATCAAAGTTAATTTGCGGAGTCGTTCAGATGATCAAGCGAGGTGTGAGCGAGGTCTTGGCTCTGCTGACCTGTGTGATGAGGCTTTACCGCTGCGCACCGTGACGCCGGAGTGCGACTTGGCTCAAAAAAACCCAACTTGATGTCGCTGTTGGGCGCGTCAAGCGCTCCCTCGGGAAAGATCAGTTTTCACCGTCGCAATCGATCCGACGCCGACGGATCCGGTCCGAACCCACATGTGCGTTAACGATCACTCATGGTGGGCAGTGACGGCTGTTTCAGTCCGAGCGCTGGGTTTTAATTGGCTGTTTCAGCTGTCAGGACGAGCAGGGACCTTTTGATTTGTCCGGACTGTCACGCAGCGAGTCTTAATTGGCCTGCGGACACAAAAAAAAAAAAAAAAAAAAACCTGGGAAAAAACACATTACTTGAAGTGCTCATGCATGACCTGGCGTAAATTATTACTGCAATCTCAAATGCCATTAAACTTTCAAATAAATTGGGAGCTGATAGCGTTATGAGGGTTTTTTTTTTGTTTTTTTTTTAAATATAAATCATTTTCTTTATTATACAGTGACAAACAGAATAGGATGAAGGAAAAACTGAGAAAAAAAACAGGATGGCGGACAGAATAAACAGCTTCTGCATAAGTTTGCTAGCACCAAGCAGATCCACGACCTCACGTTATGATACATATCGCGATACTTGGGTCACGATATGATACATTATTGCAATATATTGTGATATTCTACATAGATCGCTGACAAATTTAAAATGCAGCTAGTATTTATAAGCAGGGATGTCCTGATCCGATATTGATATCGGTCTGATATCAGCAAAAAAAACGAGTATCGGATTATATCAGCCTACATCTAATAGCTCCGATATCAGCACTTTTCGGGGTCTTCTAAGTTATTTTTTATTTATTCTATTCAATCGCAAAATATGCTTATGCTTACGTTAAACTAGTGGTTATTTTGCACTTTAAAATATATATTTTTGTTTTCACTGGATTTATTGAGGTTATTTTTCAGGGTCTTCCAATTTATCTTTTATTTAGAATATTTGCATGTTTAAAGTAAAAATTGATGGAACGTATTTGAGTACTATCATTTGATCAAAATAAGTAATAAAAGTATGTATGATTCCTGCCGATATCGTATCGATCAATATCAGTATTGATCAAGCCTGCAGGATCGGTATCGTATCGGAAGTGAAAACGCTGTATCGCTGTATTTATAATATAAGTAGTATAAACAGTAAGTATGTAAAGGGTATATACAGGGGGAATCGATATTAAGAAATTAAAGATTAATATTATATGAGAAGAAAAAGTATTACGATATATTGCCATATCGCTATTTTTTCCCCACCCCCAACAAGCTCAGCTACTTGTTGACAGGAAATGACCTCACATGAGGATCACCGCCTGTCTTCATTTATTTTTTTTTTTTTTCTAGATGGAGAAATAAAACCAAAACAACAGATTTCATCTACGGCTCAAAATTCCCTTCCTCCCTACATGGCAGGTTCCAGCTGAGATGAATGGGTGTATATATATATATATATATATATATATATATATATATATATATATATATATATATATATACGGTATGTGGCTACTACAGTGTAAAGTCATAGACCTGACACCTAAGCATCAGCACAAATCATTCTTTAATTCTAGCTTTTTGCTGCTCATGTCGAGATTTAACTCTTGTGTTGGCTGCAAAAACGCCCATCATTTTCTCCCCAATATCTTGTCGTGAACTCTTAAATACATAAATATATAAATAAACAATGCTGTAAATACGCCCCGAGTCACCGCGCTGCCTTCGCCCCCCCCCCTCCGCTTTAAACTTCAACATAAGCCCGCTTTAGTGCCATTAAAATAAACTTGTCATGACAGCGTAGCCTGGGAGCTGTGCAATCAATTTCCATTACATCAAGGCCCAAGTGGGCATCGCCACTGAAGTAAGCGCTGGTAAGCAATCTCCCTGACCGTGTGTGTGTGTGTGTGTGTGTGTGTGTGTGTGAAGCAGCGAGGATGATGGGGGAGGAAGGAGTAAAAGGATTTACTTGACTTCAATAACAAAAGCTTCAATTTTCCTCCATAAGTTCCCAGTCGAGGGAACTGGAAATCCTTTTTTTTTCTTTCATTTCCTTCATAGAGATGCTTCAGGAAACAGTCCGACCCAAGGCAAAAGCAAACTAAGCACCTGCTTAGAGCACCGAAAAAAGGGGACAATAAGGGAAAAAAATCTGGACTCAGATTCAGGGAGACCCCGAAAATAATCATAAAACTTACAGTCACACATACTGTATATACGTTTATTTGTTTTGGAACCATTTCTCAACATCCCCCCTCTCTATTAGGTAAAATGGTTCAGTCCAGCTGCTCCATCAGACAGCCTGCAGAGAGCTAACTTCTCACAGACAGAGTGGAGCAGAAGACGACAGAAAGCCTCAAAAGTCAGGGAGAAAAAGCTCAGAAAGCAGAAAGAAGTGAAGGTCGACAGTTTGTGACCCAGTTCTGGAACATTAGCCTCTTAGCTAAGCTAAGCTAGCTCACTTTTCTCCTCACATTAGCTCATATTTCTGAGGAAAACTGGATTTATTCATTCAGTGCTTCCTCTATCAAATATCATCTTGTTCTTGTCACAAATATGGGAAAGGTCGTAAAAAATACCATTAAAATGCATACTTTGGCAGTAATAGGGGGGCCCTGAATTCAAATTTTACCCAGGGCCCCATTGAGGCTTGGGCCGACCCTGGGCCAAATTCCAAACAAGTTTAATTTTCCGTCATGACGTCATGTGAGATTACAAGCAGCTGAACAAAGCCGCCTCTTTCTCCCTGAAGTGATTTAGAATGCACCTTTTGTAAAAGACCAATCTGCAGCTAATTAACATCGGGGTAATTTATGCCACTAAATTGATTTTTGCTCACTATAAATTATGCAGGAGTCCCATCCGCCGTCCCTTATCTCTGCGGCGGCATCGTCGGATTGACATGTGGCTGAAGTGTCCTTGATGGGGCGTTTCTACGAGCTGTCAGAGATACGAGCGCCGGTGTGGCCTTGAGAGGAACCATTAATCACTAAAGTCGACAAATACGAGAAGGACTTTTGGTTTCCTCCACACCGCCTCGCCGTGGACTCACATTAACGCCAGATTAGCGCTGATTCTCACATCTCCGAAGCTACGGCACTAAGTGAGCGCTAATTAGCGGAGTGAAGGCATTCATTATGTAACGTGTCATCTTAATTAGCGATCCCAGATGTACGGCGTGTCAGAGGAGCATTTGTAAGCACAGTTTGCTAACTGATAGGTGTTTGACAGGAAGTATGACGCCAGTCGGTTTAGGGATCCTAAATCACATGAAATAACAGTGGAAGTCCTTGATCCCGCTTTCAAGCAGGCTTCCTTCCTAAAAAAAGTCAAATCAGTGTGGTTCAATAGCAGCACCACACCATCTGACCTTTTTTTTTTTCCTTTCATTTCTGCACCATCTGTTCAAAAGAGGCAGCACATCTGTTGCTTGGCTTCACCTGCTTCATGAAGACCTGTCTCTCATGCAAAGAGCTTCCTGTAAACATTCAGTCAAAAAACCTCACATTTCAACATTCGCTCTGATTTAAGCGCACGCATTCACATTCACGAGGCTATAGAGTCCTGCATCCAAGGTCCGTCCATCCATCCATCCGTCTCTCTCTCTATCTATCTATCTATCTATCTATCTATCTATCTATCTATCTATCTATCTATCATCCTACCTACCTATCTTCCTTCCTACCGACCTATATATCTACCTATCTTCCTTTCTTCTTTCCTACCTACCTTTTTTCTTTCCTTCCTATATATCTACCTACCTATCATCCTTCCTTCTGTCCTACATGACTACATACTTGTGTATCTCCCTACCTACCTATCTTCCTTCCTTCCTACCTACCTTCCTACCTATGTATATATATATACTGTATCTACCTACCTATCTTCCTTCCTTCTTTCCTATATATCCACATACTTGTCTACCTCTCTACCTACCTTCCTACCTACCTCTATATCTACCTACCTATCGTCCTTCCTTCCTTCTTTCCTACATACCTACATACTTGTCTACCTCCCTACCTACCTTCCTACCTACCTCTATATCTACATGCCTATCATCCTTTCTTCTGTCCTACATGACTACATACTTGTGTATCTCCCTACCTACCTACCTATCTTCCTTCCTTCTTTCCTACCTGCCTACCTACCTACATATCTATCAACTTATCTTCCTTCCTTCTTTCCTACCTACTTTCTTTCCATCCTTCCTACCTACCTATCTACCTTCCTACCCTCCTTCCTTACTACCTACCTACCTATCTTCCTTCCTTCCTTCCATACCCTCCTCTCATCCATCCTCATGCTCCTGTCCCCTGACTCTTCCTGTGATCCACTCAGTGTGCTGCACTGTACTTCCTGCTTCATTACATAAAGGCCAAACCTCTTCCACTGCCACTGGATGTAAACCACGCTCTGCACATTCACCCTCTGTGAACACCATGTGTGGGGATGGTGGGAGGCACAGTGTGTGTCAAGCTACAGTACACACCGCACACGCAACAGTGATGCCACTACAGATATGACTCTTATATTTAAGTGAAGCTGTGTCCCAAAGAGAACAAGACTGTGTAGATTGGACCTTCTGGGGCTATTTCACAACTGGTCAAGTTATGTCCAGGAGTGATATTTCACCAAACTTCCCATGATAAATTACATGTATACCAGTTTGAGCAATACTCTGTTCCTCCATTCCTGATCATGATTTATCTCTAAAAATTCATTAAATCCTCCAGTCCACCTTCCCGAGCCCTGTATCCTAAATCCTGTGACAAAACGCCAAGGCAGATAAGTCCTTTGTTTGCTTAAAACAGCATTTGTGCCCAGAAAGTGCCACCTCATCAAATGGGTTTGGGGTGGAGGGGGGACACTGATCAAAGTCATCTCACCTTGCGGAAAGCCGGCCAAGTCAAACTAATTCCTGGAGCTCTTCCTCTGCAGTCTGTTCAGGTGACCTTAGAGTATGAAGGGATGCTCAAATCATAAACCTCCTTTTCACGTCAAAACACACTCGACAGCGTGCACTGATATACGGCGCGTGCTTCCTGCTTCGTCCACTTCCTCCCCTGCTGTAAGCTCTGCAATCACATCTCCTGTGTGCTGCTCCTTTGATGGCGCCGGCAGGTGGAGGCCCGCCGGGATGCTGAGTGTGCACTACAGCGTACAAACACCGCTGCCCGATTGATCAGAGCGCCGGGTTGAGTTGACTCGCCGGAGCTGGGCTGCGACGGCGGTGACGGCGGTGGGGGAGGGGATAGAGGGGATAATAAACAAGCCCGCCAAACCACAGGGGGGATGGGAGAACATGGGAGTTATGGCAAACAGCTGGACACGGAGCTGACTGTGGAAAATGTACAGAGGAGAGCGAGAGTGGAGGTTTTATTACAACTCAAATCTCACTAATATGTTGCTCACAACGCCCCCACTGGTCAGATGGTGAATCGATTCAGCATCCCCTCTGGATCCATTGAAATGGGCCATAAAAAACTGCAATGCATTGATGCATCAATATTTTTACCTACCCATATCCTCTGTTATTTGGAAACAAAAAAAATATGAAATTGAGTAATATGCAAATATGTGGTGCAAAATGCAGCATTTTATGCAAAAAAACCCCAGAATTCTTCGCCACAGAGATGATTGCAATCAGATTTTGAACTTTATGAGTGTGCTTGAATTGTAATATAACCAGTTTTGTTAAAGGGACGGCGTGATCCATCAGGCGAAGCGCTTCACTGAAAAAAAAACTATATAAAATATGCCCCCATCGACCTAAATCTCAAATAAGAGAAGCAACAGTGATTCCTCCGCCATAAATGAAACCCAATTATGCCGTAAGCCCGTGGTACGGTCAGTGCTGAAGAGGCTTCACTGGAGCACAGCGAGTGATGAATTGAAGCTGAGGAAAACACAAAAACCTCCTTGTTAATGGCGGTGAATGAGTGAGCTGGTGCGTGAAAATAATTCGTTCATAACGTCCAGTTAAGAAAGCAAAATGCGGGACACGTGACTTTGCGGTAATGGTTTGGGAGATAATTCGTGCTGCCAGTCAGGCTCTTTAAAGTGCAAAGTGGAGCGCTGCAGCTCTCAGCAAATTCATTTACAAGGCTTTAACTGTTTTCTTAAACTATCATTAGCTGTGCCAAAGACTGTTTCTGCAAGGTTACAAGAGTCCTGTGCTGAAATTCTACTTTTCCAACCCTTAGCTGACTTCACAGTTTAGATAATGGCAAAAACTTGTGCTAAAGTGCCTTTTTTGAAGGCGAAAAACTCTTTGGAGGCAAAAATGTGCACTAAAGTGCCCTCTTTGGAGGGAAAAAAACTGCGCTTAAGTACCCTCTTCGGAGGCAAAAATCATGCATTAAATTCCCCTCTTTGGAGGCAAAAAACCTGCATTAAAGTGCCCTCTTTGAAGGTAAAAATTACCCTCTTTGGAGGCAAAAATGTGCACTAAAGTGCCCTCTTTGGAGGAAAAAACCTGCGCTAAAGTGCCCTCTTTGAACGCAAAAATCATGCATTGAATTCCCCTCTTTGGAGGCAAAAATGTACAATAAATTGCCCTCTTTGAAGGCAAAAATCATGCATTAAATTCCCCTCTTTGGAGGCAAAAATGTACAATAAATTGCCCTCTTTGAAGGCAAAAATCATGCATTAAATTCCCCTCTTTGGAGGCAAAAAATGTGCACTAAAGTGCCCTCTATGGAAGCAAAAACACTCACTTAAGTGCCCTCTTTGAAGGCAAAAACATGCACTAAAGTGCCCTCTTTGAAGACAGGAAACTTGCATTAAATTCCCCTCTTTGGAGGCAAAAAATGTACACTGAAGTGCCCTCTTTGAAGGCAAAAACGTACACTTAAGTGCCCTCTTCTGTGGTGAGAATGTGCTGTAGATGCCCTTTTTCTGTCTTTTCGCCCCTGCCCTTCAAAAAGTCTATGCACGCCACTGAAAGGAGACGGGGAGGATGAGGAAGAAGAAGAAAACACCACTGTCAAAGCCCAGCTTGAGACTTTCCATTACTGGCTGTAAAAGAAAGCCTCAGGTTCTGCCCTTCACCTCTGATTGATACTTGGTCTTGACTGGAGCAGAGAGTGAGGAGGGAGGAGGTTTTTGTGACGAATGGTGAGACAAAGGCTGAGGCAGAAAGAGGAGGTAATAAAAATGTGCTATTATAAATCTTAAAACACTCGCACTGAAATAACAAAAAAAAATAATACCACATGAAGGTAGCAAACAACAGAAGAAAGCATACTGGATGGGAATAAATCATCATGATTTTAAATATTTTTTTTCTTTCTGTAATAGTAAATCAACCAGAATGTTCAAGCTCTTTCATCAAAATGATATCTTTGATGCTAAAAAATATAATTATCGCTGTTTTTCATCACTTTTCAAATTCACCGTTCACTAAAAAGCTGAAAAAAAATATCAGAGTACGATTATTATTTTTTTTTATTATATATATGAAATATTAATATTCTGAATTATATTGAAATAACACGCCATCGGCAACAGCAGGACACCATGGACTCCAATCACAGAATAATGACAAGCTTTATGTTTATTCATAAGCATGTTCTTTAATAAAGTGACAAAAAAAAAAAGCTAAAATGACGACACCTTGCTCACAGTTATATTCACATCTTCCTTTTTCCACCGGCGCCTTGGCCAGATTAATTATCTGCCATCAATTAATAGAGCAATTATATTCCAACCTGCTTCATATGTTAATGAGTCCACTCAGGGCTGGGAGGGGAACTGGTAATGACCACCTGATGGTGCAGAATAAAGGAGCAAAAGACGTCGTGGTGTCCTTTTGCAAACTGTGCAGACAAACTGTTTATTAAGATTAACAAGGACATTTAATCCTTAACACATATTAGAAGTTTGAATCTGCTGTGCAAAAAAAGCTGCCTGTGTTCCTGTCACCGCCACCGCCAAAATAAGTTCTTTAGCCGCTCCTTGAGAACAATAGAGTGAAGTATAAAGGATCAATGTGTCTCGGCTTCAGCAGCATTCATCACGGTGACAGGGCTGCATATATTACAGGTGATGGCATAAGAAGAGTGACGGGCCCCAAAAAAAATAATGTCTGTAAAACTGAAAAAGAAGGAAAACTAAAGTTTACCCTGCTGGGTGATGATGTAATGTTAGCACAGCACAGTACACATTACAGTTACTTATTAAAAATCATGTTACTTTATAACTATGTGCACATCAGGAGGACAGATGAACAAATCAAACGTCTCTTTTCCTGTTTGATCGACTTTCATCATGACTTTGACTTTAGAGCTGGAAGATGGAGGAGCTGCTTAAGACGTCTTTAGAGGGTTTAAATATGAACATTACTGAGGATTTGTTGATCTTAACGAAAAGAATGAGAAGACTTTTACTGTGAAGGGCTGTCTGGACTGATTCATTACAATAAGATGCTTTACTTTGAAATTATCTGCTGTCTGTCCTCCTTTTATTACAATGAGGAGCTTTACTTTGAAATATCTGCTGTCTGTCCTCCTTTTAATACAATAAGATGCTTTACTTTGAAATTAGCTGCTGTCTGTCCTCTGTTTTATTACACTAAGATGCTTTACTTTGAAATTATCTGCTGTATGTCCTCCTTTTATGACAATAAGATGCTTTACTTTGAAATTATCTGGGGCCCGTCCTAATTTTGTTACAGTAAGATGCTTTACTTTGAAATTATTTGGTGTCTGTCCTCCTTTTATTACAATAAGATGCTTTACTTTGAAATTATCTGCTGTCTGTCCTCCTTTTATTACAATAAGACACTTTACTTTGAAATTATCTGCTGTCTGTCCTCCTTTTATTACAATAAGACGCTTTACTTTGAAATTATTTGGTGTCTGTCCTCCTTTTATTACAATAAGACGCTTTACTTTGAAATTATCTGCTGTCTGTCCTCCTTTTATTACAATAAGGAGCTTTATTTTGAAATTATCTGCTGTCTGTCCTCCTTTTATTACAATACGACGCTTTACTTTGAAATTATCTGGTGTCTGTCTTCCTTTTATTACAATAAGACGCTTTACTTTGAAATTACCTGGTGTCTGTCCTCCATTTATTACAATAAGACGCTTTACTTTGAAATTACCTGGTGTCTGTCTTCCTTTTATTACAATAAGACGCTTTACTTTGAAATTATCTGGTGTCTGTCCTCCATTAATTACAATAAGGAGCTTTACTTTGAAATTATCTGGTGTCTGTCCTCCATTTATTACAATAAGACGCTTTACTTTGAAATTATCTGGTGTCTGTCTTCCTTTTATTACAATAAGACGCTTTACTTTGAAATTATCTGGTGTCTGTCCTCCTTTTATTACAATAAGACGCTTTACTTTGAAATTATGTGGTGTCTGTCCTCCTTTTATTACAATAAGACGCTTTACTTTGAAATTATGTGGTGTCTGTCCTCCTTTTATTACAATAAGACGCTTTACTTTGAAATTATGTGGTGTCTGTCCTCCTTTTATTACAATAAGACGCTTTACTTTGAAATTATCTGGTGTCTGTCCTCCATTAATTACAATAAGACGCTTTACTTTGAAATTATCTGGTGTCTGTCCTCCTTTTATTACAATAAGAGTCTTTACTTTAAAATTATCTGGTGTCTGTCCTCCTTTTATGACAATCAGGGGTTTTACTTTGAAATTATCTATCATGTCAGGTGATGTTAGACAGTAAAAGTGTGACTGATCACTTACATCATTAATTACTTTCAGGAGTGAGTAATTTAGTGAAAGAAGGGATTATGTTTTTTTTAAAGTCATGAGAAATGAGGAATCCATTACTTTTTTGGAGTTTGCTGACGCTAAAAATACATCCAATTCACCATGACGACGAAACACAGTGGTGTCGTTAAACATACTGGGGGATTTTGTTGGATTTATCAAACAATGCGATCACTCTCCTCTGTTATTCTTTGTCTACATTTGCAGGAAACAACATTTAATGCGCAGCCAGCCAAGTCGCAATAATACGAAATTTTAAGCGAGGCACTGACGTTGATCATTCTGGAGAAAGTAATTTTCAAAATAAGTGTCACTTTAAAAGGACACCTCACCCACACAAGAACCTTTTGTTTGTTAAGAGAAAGTTTTGTTTCCTTCAAGGTCACACAGGGTCAGCAGGCAACAAAGCACGAGTCCTTTCAGAATAAAACACCCAGACACATAAAGAAGGATGTGAAGCAGCAGGAGGATGTTAGTTTAAGGACGAAGGCAGTTATTTTCATCATCGCTCAAGCAGTTTGGTTATCTGCACGTACGACTCCTTCCCTTCCAGAACCGAACACGGCGCTTCAAAACAAGAAAAGCAGGTTAACAGCATCAGTCGAGGCTCATTAACGGCTCTGACAGTCGACTTTACACCTCAGCTCCTTCATTCTGCCCCGTTTAATCTCACACATCAAACGGCGCAACTTACAAAGAAGTCATAAAGACGCAAATTTTATTCAAAAGAAAAAAAAAAAAAAAAATTACCCGGTGAGGGAGCTCGTTATGATTTTAGTGGTGTTCATTATAATCACATGAAATCTGACCTTTAAGGCCACGGCACTGCTGAGAGAGGATGCTGGTATAAAGAGACGAGTGACACGGGTTTGGATGGATTGGAATAATCTGTGGGAGGTTGATCATAACGTTACATAAAAGTTCATGATGACTTATTTAAAAAAATACACAACGGTGCCTCATGTGACGCCTCATTTAAACGATCCTGGAGAGTTCGCAGATTGAAAGGTCAACTGATTACGACTTGGGTCCGACTGATATGGATATTTTGAGACTGATGCCGGTGTCAATATTCATCCGGAAAAAAAAAAAAAATCCATAATTGATTAATCATCCAATCTGTGAAGTTTTTTTTTTCAGCCCCTTAACACTTGCAACAACTCAAAAAGCACTCAGAGAGCGCAGATCTCTGAGCGGATTCTGCTGCCATGTCGTCCTCTATGCACAGTTTTTCGCCATCATCGCGGAAAATATTAATATTTGACTGTAAGAATGTCTAAGATTATAAAGTGAGAAGTTTTAAGTTAGGCCACTTCTGACCAATCCTGAAAATTTCGTCACGATCCATCCATAACGTTTATTTGGCAAACCAACAAATAAATAAATAAATAAATAAATAAACACACAAACCCTGGTGAAAACAACCTCCTTGCAGGAGGCAATGATATCATTTTCCAACTTTCAAGAAAGTAGTAAACTTTGCAGAAAATGTGGCCGATTATTTTGAAAATGGCTGTAATCGGTCGATTAAATCGTCCGTGCGATTAATCGATTTATGATCACTCTTCCCGAGAAACAGAACATCCGAAATACGTTCTTAGATTTGAAATTAAGGACAAAGGGCTATGAACTCAACTTTAAGTACACAATAATTATGAATGGCTGAGCAGCTGCAGTGTTTTAATGGCGTACATGAACTTGTGTTTCCACTGTTTTTGCCACCTTTCTGAGCACTCAAGGACACCTTACAATAAAAACATACAAGAATACCAATAACACAACAATAAAAATAAAATACTACTTAAACCGGATAGGGTTTGGGTTGAAGCCAGTTCGTCTACATGTGCTGATCTAACCGTGACACTCAAGAACTAAATCTCCTTCCTCACAGGATGAGATACTGAAGCAGCAGCAGACAGAAATAGAAGACGGATCAAAAGGACTGGTGTGCAAGAAGAAAACACCACATAATAAGATTAAAAAAAAAATAAAGTTTTCAATCGATGGATGAGAAATAAATAAATCCAGAAAGGAAAGCCAAAAGCAGAGCAAAGATGAAAAGCACTCCGAGTTCAGAAAGAACAATGAGAACTTATGTAACGCTTTGTATTACCTCAAGGCTAAACAGCACCTTGTAACTTATCGTAAAAGTCAGCTTAAAAGATGCGTCAAAGTTTAAATTACAATAGCCTCCTAGAAGTAGACCCAGTAGAGTTGAAACCAACGCTTTGCTATCACACACTCACTAAAAACATGAATCCATCCATTCATTTTCTACACTGCTACTGCACATCAGACATGGTGCACATATTTCTCCCTATAATCAGAAATGCGATGGTCCGATCAGCAGTCATTTTTTTTTTGCCACCTGTTTCTGTAACGAATGTCTCCAAGGCGATCGGGAAATTAAGAGGATTCCTTGAGGCTGGTGAGAAAATGACTCGTGACTGAGCTCGTCCCTTCAACTCGAGTCTGTCTTTGTCTCTTTAAAGCGTAATCAAGTAGCAGTTTGCAGCAAACACGCCTCACGGCCCTTCCATCCCATCCAAAAGCTCTTCACTTCGAACTGTTTTTGTTTCCTTCGGCGTCATCCTGACTTTGTCCGTGTTCCTGATGTCATAAGCCACAACGGGACAAACGTGAGGACAAAATGTGAGCTGCGCTTCTCAACGGGCATTTTATGATGGAGTGCAGCTGCAACATGGGGATGAATCGGGCCACTTTTTTCATGCTGGGGTATTGACTAGGGCTGTATGAGTCACCCCCATGTGTTACTGCAGGGGCAAGTCAGTCTGGATTGTAAGTTTCTCCAGGCTTCCTCCTAACCAGGAAGTTCATTTCAAAATAACTGGACCTTCCTCTGCCTTTGGTTGATGAAAGTTGCCCACTGTCCCTGAACAAGTCCGGACCGTGGCCACTCCTTTTTAAGGTCCCTGCAGGTCTGACGACGATTCCTGACACAGGAAGTGACGAGCGCGTGGTCATCAGGTGGGTAGAAAGTAGAGACGCACCAATCCGATATCGGTATGGTTGTTGTAGGAAGCAATAGGCCCGATCAATAGGGGCGGATCTATTCAGTGTAATTCTATGCTATGCTCTGTGAGTGGCATCATGCATTTGCAACGCACTTCATATTTGTTTTCAAATATTTGTTTGTCATGAAGCAGAACTCCATTCAAAAAATCAAGGAATCTAACGACGCAGTCCTAACTAACGATCAAACGGGCTGAAAATTAGATTAAGCATCTTCTCTGAATCTGCCCGAGCTTCTCCTGGAATTCGGCAAACAATTTTTTGAGCCCTAGTGTTAACAAACAAAAAAAAACACGTGAAAGTCAACCATTCTAGGAGAAATAATACCTGTAGTGTGATGACATCTACAACTAAATCCAATTAGATAAACCCAAAAGAAAACGTGTGTACTTAAGTCGTCCCTATCCACAGCACCTGCTGTATCGACCTCGACTGTGTCAGCGTCAACGGCCCCCCCACTTTAGGTTCACACTTAAATATTTCAACAGCTTGAGGAGAAAAGTGCTGAGGCGGCTGTTGCTGGTGGAGGTGAAGTCCACCACTTAGCAATTAAAGCAGCCGAGAAGCCACAGAGGAGGAAGAGCCGCTACTGACTGCGACACTTGGTGAAAAGATGCACAGGTCAGCTCTGAAAAATTTTTTTTTTTTTTTTTTTACCTGATATGTGGAGAAAAGTATGAGCAACAATGGAGGTCTTTACCTCTGATGGACAGCTCCGTCGTCCTCCGCACCACGAAGTTCCCAAACTGTAATTCACAGGTGTAATTCCCAATGTCGTCTTCCCGTACTTCCTTGATGGACAGCGTGTCCCTCCTCCTCTCTATGGTTTGTCTCCACTGCTTTGGCTTGCACTCCTGTGTTTAAACCAACAACAAAAAGCACCCATGAGGATACTGGAAGCAAGAATAAAGAAAATACACGGCGTCAGAGACGGCCTGGAAGTGATTAAAATCAGCAGGAGTTTATATTTTGCCTGAGCTTTAAGCTAAGTGTTGAGGCTGAGTCCATGGAGAGCTCACTGCTACTGAACACGCTCTCATAGTTTATTTATTGGTCTCCTGCGCTGGACTGGGTTGCACTATCTTCATACCTGAGAATAAAACAGACCAGAATTTTTTTTATTTTTTTTTAATTCATGGGACAAATTCACCCGCCACAGCGGCATAAAAACAAATTCCAGTGAGAAAGAAACAATACACAACAGCAATTAAATAACAAAATAAGTAATAATAGTAATACATATTGACAGTATGGAAAAGAATAGATAAAAAAAGTGGAAATTAGTGTAAAATTAGAAGCTGCCAGTTTATCAAAAGTCCGGTCCCACCTTCAGTTTAAATACAAATAGAAATGTTTTTGGCAGTAAGGACTGGTGTAAATCGGTTGCTAGGAAACGTCTCTATCTGGGGCATTCGTGTTTATTGAAGCAATCAGTTTTCAGGCATGATTTTTTTTTTGTTGTTGTTGTCCAATTTTATTATGATCTCACAAGTGTCTAATTTAATTTGTAAATTTAATTTTCTGAAAAATAAATACAATAAAACATGTCTGAGTTTTCAGAAAAGCCCTTAAAAAATAAAATCTATTTTTATTCAAATCAAATGCTTTATTGTCAATACATGACAATAGAAAATAGAAAATAGTCGAAAATATAGTCATATTTACAGTTTATTTAGCAAGGAAAGTAATTTCTGTAAAGTGTCTTTTATTTTTAGAAAAGTGCTTTATAAATAAAATGTATTGTTATTATTATTATTGTTATTATTAACAATAATAATAATAACAATAATAATAATATTATCATTGCTATTATTGCAGTTCAGGGGTGTCACTAAGTTTTAAGGACAGGGGGCTTAGCCCCAAGGAGATGCACAGGATGTGAGTAAATGTGTGCATATAAATAAGGGAATAATGCGAGGTTATATTATTATTATTATTATTAATTTATAGTCTAGCCAACTGATATTGAATTTATATATATATATATATATATATATATATAAGAAAAATATAAAATAAATACAATAAAAATAAATAAATAAAAATTAAAACAATACCAATGGCTAAATATATAGTGTTTTATTTTCTGCATGCGCACAAAACAAAAAGGATGGACGACTGGCATCATTTGACTGAAGGAGTTTAGCTGAGCCCTACCTTCAGCACAACACATTCACAAACAAACAAACAAACAGGAACAGGAAGTTACTTCGGCGTCAAACCCTGTTACATAAGCGGTACACTGCAGATTTTGGGCCACAGAACGCCTGAGGCGAAGGAAAGTGGGGCACTGTGGGTTTGGTGTTGGAAGTGCTGTCCAAGGCAAGCCTCCCAGAATTCAATAAGCCCCCACTGACAAAGTGAGAGCCAATAACTGGAGGGTGTGGAGCCCACAGTCATTATCTGCTCCTTTAAATTCATTCAGTGGGAAGGCGACGGAGCCTTTTGGCCACCTAATCCGGCACACTTTAACATTTGATGAATTGGCCCCTGAGCTCGGCTCAACAGGTCCGACTGGGTCAGTTCCACAGTGGGCGTCACCTGTGTTAAATATTTATTTCAAGCTAATTAGAGCTGAACATAGCTGAGCAGGGGTGTCACTAGGTTTTAAGGGACTGGGGGGGCTTACCCCCCCGGGAGATAATATGATTATTTATTGAGACTCATATTTTAGCCACTTTATATAAAATTTGTTGTCACTTTTTTATGGTGGTTATTTGTGGTTGCGTCTTACCTTGTACCACACAATCTCTGGCTCCACTCCCGGTTGCAGGTAATCCTCGATACCCGGGCAGGTGATGTTTTTGCTTTTGCTTAGCTCTGCCCTCTCGAAGAACCTCATTTTGGAGTTGTAGCAGACGTCAGTGTCGTTCTCTGCCACTGTGAGAGACATGGACACCTTCATGCAGTAAGTGGAGTTCCTGCAAACAACAGCAAAAAAACAACACAAAACGCAAATAAATAAATACAAAGATACAGAATCAGTGGGAGGATAAAATGAGTTTGGATCAAGCCACAGAGGGAGAGTTGAAAGCTTCCTGTGAAAAGCAATTCACACATTCCTGTTTTGTTTGTGAATGTGCTGAATGTTGAATTATCATACGACCCTTTAAACTGGACAATTACTGATCCTCAAAATGTTTTCTCATCCCTTCAAGTGGTTGCCCACTCATACATGTACAGCCTTGAATGTCAACAGTGCTTCAAGGCTGAGTCTTTTGTTTCCATGTGTTAAGCAGATACAGTGCGACGCGGCAGGAAATGACGCGATTACTTGGCTTAAAGGAGGAAACGATGCGTTGCGAGTCGCTACGTGTTTGACGTCGTACATCACTGTCAGGTACTAAGGCGAATGAGAGACATGGCAGAGAGATTTTGTTCATTTGTATTATTCCTTTAGTTATTTTGATGTGGGATATATTTAAAAAATACATTTGTTTTATTTATTTTCTGTTGTTTAAGATAAAATATAATTTCTGTATGTCTGTAAGCTCATTCTGTTAAAAAAATCGAGAAAATTGTATCGTTAACAAAGTATCGGAAATCGTATCAAATCGTGAGTTGAGTATATCATTACCAGTTACTTTGGACAGCAAATAATACACATTACTTTTTAAATAAATAAACACAATTACCGTTAAAATATGGTGCGTTTGCGTGAGTTGACTCATGGTGCATTCATGTTCTACACAAACGTCGGAATTTCCAAGCTCCTAGTCAGAATTTAAATCACAACCCTCCGTGAAGTCGGATCTCCAACTCGAGAAGTCAGATTAATCTCAACAACCCGACGCAGAATTCATGCTATCTGCTACTGACGCAAAGAGTAGCTACGTGTTTTGTTGTACGTCTGTAAGGCTGGTAGATCCAAATTCCGACTTCCAGTGAACACACCATAAGGCAAACTCTCACTCCCCAGGGTCCTAAAACGGAACTAAAATGCTACTTCCAACAGCATTACTTTTTGGTGTAAGTAATCAACAAAGTAAATGAGTTACTTTTTGAATGAAGTAACTAAGTTTTGTCTGCTGAGTGTTCACAGAGACCCAGTTCGGGCCATTAATGGAACGGCCATTTTGAGATTGGATCTTGCTGCTTGAGTAATTCTTAGCCGAACACGGGAATCAATGAAGACATTGATTCACTGCGAAAGTTGTGCTATTTGAAGGTGTGAGGGGAACAGAAGCAAAGGTCTTTGATGATCAATGAACTCAATGAGCGCACCTTTTCTTTACTCAAAGTGGCTAATAAGAGTGTCACCACTGACAGCCGAGCACCGACTGCAACAAATCCCTCCTGGTTAAAAGACCAAACAAACTGGCGGCGTTTAGGGGAGAAAAAAAAAATCTCACTGCTAATTTTCCAACTAAAGCTGGTTACACAAACTGAGCTAAACCAACAAACAACTGCAAACATGTTAAATCCTTACATAATTGTGCGGCATTAGCAGTCTGGTGGATTAGCACGCCGGGCCTTGGCAAACAAGCGGTCGAACCTCCGAACTGGCCGCCGCCGCTGTTCGGGTGCCGTTCGTTTCCCCGTGATGCAAATGTGACATGATGTAGAGATTATCCCAGACGACTTCTACCAGATGGACACCTGTGCAAATGAGATCCCACGGGTGCGCTTCTCTCGCCTTGTTAAATATTCTGGGCAAGCGCTGATAAACTCGCAGCGAGTGTCATCTGCTCTGCATGAGTGATCGATGGCGTGGGCCGACGCTTTGTCCTACAATGTCTTTCCGGGCATCTCGCATCCATCACGCTGCCTTTAGGGCCCCGAACAGGTTCGCGTTCACGCAGCAGGTGCGATATTCCCGAACAAAGCGGGGAAATAATCCACTCCTGAGACACACGCTGCAGATACAGAGATAACGGGAGAGGTGATGGCGTGGCGGTAACGGTCAAACGCGTCAAACTGAAGGTGCTATTATGCGACGTCGTGGCGATGATAGATAGCACCCTGAACGCATCAGCGGAGAGCTGACAGCTACTGCACACAGCTGGAGGGCAATATGTGCCATGGACAGCTAATAGTTAAGCAGAGAGGACTGTGATTGGCACACTATGGGAAAAAAAAAAAACTGTTTAATTTTTTTTATTCTTATTATTTTACTCAGTGTCAATGAATCTCCCGCCGTCTGCTCGTTCTGATATTAAATAATAGGCAGAAGAATTGATTTGAAATCCTCCAGAGAACCCAACGGGCACCTGTGGGGGAATTAATGAACTCACTTAATGAATCTCTTAATTAAAACAACTCCCTTCGAATAGAAAATGGGTGATGAAATAATTGCCGATTGCTCATTGCAGCGCTCGCTTTCTGGCGAACGACGGCGCTTTCGGAGAATTGTCTCATCACGAGGCGAGAGGTGCAAAGGTTGATTAAAGGTTACCTCAATGTCCACAACAGGATGCTATTAGCATTTCATTAGCTTTATCTGAACAAGGACATTTGATTTCGTCACTGAACTGGACTTTTTTTTTGTTTTTTTTTTTGGAAGAAACCCTAAATACGAGTAATGTCCCTTTAACACAGATGCCAGTATTTGGTGTGCTCAAATAAAAATAAAAGAAGCCTCTATAAATCAGCTTATTTTTAGATGATTGTCATTGTTAATCGGCTTAAAATATTTCTCAATCCAACCTGGCACATTCACCGAATTATTCCTACTGTAATATTGTTAACGTCTGCCAAATTATTACCGCATCCCTGAGCAACACTGGATGGAGCAGGAACATCTGTCATGGTTGGACACAATGTAGATCCAGATGGGTGACTGCAGGAGGAGGGGGATGTTCCCTTATATGGTGTATGGAAAATTACTTTTATATTTTTTATTCCTTTAACTTGGCCAGAGTATTTACTATACAGGATAAGTCCTCAATAGCTGGAACTTTTGCGTATTTAGACATTTAAAGACTTTCTGATCTATATGAGTTATTAGTCACGCACATATTCTTGTTATCCATTTATTTTGACATGTTATTCTATTTGTCTATTTCTGTCACTGCTTCTTATTTCCTGTATAGGTCCTTGCAATGTTGCCGTAGTAACTAATGGGACTAATAAAGGATCTTATTTTATACAGAAGTATTACAAGTATGATGGGATGAGACAGAGATGAAGTAATAACCTTAAATTATCACCTGGACAGTATTGTCTGATTTCTATTTCGCAACCATTCTTATTTATCTCTTACAGTCTCTTTTTACAGCTGTAATAAGTCGAAGGAAGTAGGATACTTTTTCTTAAGATATAATATTGATTTTTCATTTCTTAGTATCTATTTTTCCCCCTCCAAAAAAGTAATATTCTGGGCCACCTTCCTCTCGTTTCAATAAAAAGTAAAAAAAAAAGTAAATAATACGTGGTAAAACTTTGACAACCCTAATATATATGTGTATATATATATGTGCATATATAAATATGGGTACATACACACACACACACGTATGGTCCTTGCTAATATCCTCCCATCATAATAAGTGTGAGATTATTCTTCTTTCTTGCTCCCTTAGATTCAGATTTAGGAACATTTTATATTGAAAAAAAACTGTGGTTTTAGACGACCAGGACAAAGAGTGATTGACGAACTGGCAAAAGACTGAGATAAGATGTGATATGTCAGAAAGGTGGCTTTAATAAGGAGCTGGAAACTCGATCGTCGGACTCAACTTGTGCGTTACGTCAGCACCGAGCCAAGATTAACCCAGACCGAGATGGTCGTCCTAAATCAGTGTTTTATAGTTTATGGGCAGAGCGAAGGTCACGGTGAGCAGTGGGTAGAGTGGGGCTGCTACCTGTAGTGTCCGCTCATAACTCACCTGTCATCTCCAGCACAGAGCCCAGGATGATGAAGCACCTGGGCTCCTTAAATCTGACCGTGGGCCAACTCGCTCCTACTTAGCCTCTGTCTCAGACTGTGGCACTTGTCTGCCATGCTGGAACAAGCGACTCCTGCCTCAATTACGATCCATCCACCTCCCTCTCTTTGTCCCACATGCCCTCTTCTCTCTCGTCTTGTCGTACACAATTTCTCAGGGCGGAACACAAACGATTTAGCCTCGAATAACACAACCGTCTGCACGCTGGAAAAAACACTAATTCAGTCCGAATTGGGATATATACAACGAATCTGGATATGTGAACATTTTTTACTCTTGTTATGTCGTGAGAACATGTTTCACCATTACATTCAAGCCAGAGAGCATCTGTAATTTTGAAAATATATGAAAAATAAAAATAGGATTGATTATAACATCTGGTTCATGTTGTACAAATTGAGCAAATAATAAATAATAATATCCTTGCATCCTTCTTTTTTAATAAAAAAAAATGAAATATGCAGATAGTCATAGAACTAATTATTGTGTGTTAGATATTTGGAATTATTTTCTAAGGTATCTGCCACTGCAGCTCTAAATTAACAGTATTGCTGATTAACTAAATTTTTTTTATTTTATTAATATTTTATTACATTTTATTTATATTATATAATATTTATGTAATGGTTAATCCACCAGTATGTGCACCCTCTTTAATCACAATTATATTTTTAATGCTAAAATATAATAATTGTTTCAAAATTACAGAACAGAAAAAAACAAGCAAGAAAAAAACAGCAAATCGCATACTATTTTTTGATCCAAATTAGTGATTAATTGTTGCATATTATTCTTGGTCGAATAAATTCACTGTATATGAGCAAAATCCAACACAAAGTCTGAAAATTCCTCCGAGCCTTCCCTTGAGTCGTGTGTCTCAAACTGACGGCGTCGTTCCTCGTGTGCGGACGCATTACTCAGTCGTTTCCTAGCTGATGCCTTCAGGGAACTCATTTCCCATTCCACGACATCCTCCGCTCATCTTTATGCTAGCAACCTGATTTCATAACAAGCATAAACAATTTGTCTCCATTGTATTCTCTTCTAACTCCGTCATGACCTTATTCATTGGTCCCCAGGCCCTCTGGGTGTAATGTATGAGCAGCCGTTCTGCCATGCATATCAAATACAAACTGTGTCTTACTGCCAGTGCTGCTGTTGCATTGAGGGTATGGGCCATGTTAGTGAATGCTGCAGTTGTTCCATGTATGGACGCCTGGTTTTTGTCCACTATGAAGTGCATGGCGACATTAGAAAGAGTGAAGTGGATAATTTGTTATGACAAATAAGCAAAGTTTAGAAACAGATCAGAAAAATTAAAATTCTTAAACGCCAACACAGCAACCTGTCAATCACAAGATCGTCCACCTTAAATCATCCCCTGCTTCATGGTCCGTCTGACTCCAAATGGGACCAAAATTTACGAAATGAACATCATTTTCGATTGAAGAAGACTGGAAACTAGAAACCGAGAGCATAAATCCATGTTTACAATGTTTACTGAGGGAATAAATCAAGAGAGAAGTCGGGTCATTTTCTCATAGACTTCCATAGAAAGTCGCCCCCTTCTGGGCGGCTTGCAGCATTGCGAGTTCTCTTTTCTACCACAGTTTGACTGATAGCTGCAGTATTGCACATGTCTGGCTTGGAGCTCCAGCGCTCACAGTTCAGGGAGGGAGGAGTCGGCAGCGGTGCCAAAGTGATTGTGCTTGGGGAATGGCATTTCTGACATTTGTCTGGCAGATAAAAACCACCATCAGATATGAGGAAGAGAAGGTCAGCGTCCCTGCTTTCAGATAGCGATGGTTTGGCATCTTGTTTGATGACTCGTTCTGCTCGGTGTGGACCAAAGGAGCCAAGAGGTTGGCTATATGGGGAGGTGACATTGAATAAAACCCCACATTTGGGTTGAAAATGTATTTATCTCGGGTGTTGCTGGGTTTTTTTTGCACTCCAGGCTATGTTAAATATAATACATGGATGACCTTCTGCTCAACTGTCCTGAGTGGACATGCAGATTGTGACAACTGATACGAGCCCAGAGGTCTCTCAGAATAAAATCTCTCTTTGCTTCCTGCAGCCAGCAGCAGCCATTCGAGCCGGGCTTAATCAAAAAGAATCGAGCACGGGACAAACGTCCAATCAGAAGGAGCGTGAAGGGCGAGCGACGGAATTGGCTGAGACTGTAAAGCAGGCACACGGCGGATTAAATTTATATTCCAATTTCTACATCAAAACGAGTGCATGCAAGGCCGGTTCGAAGGCAGAGATGTCCCCAAAAAATTTTTGCCACTTTTGCTGCACAGTTTTTTCCACTTTGACATATCACAACAGCCAATGAGATATGAGGAACATAAACTTACACATACAGAGGAGAATATTCCAGATCATAAACATCGAATTGTATCTATTATATATGATGTGTAGCTAAACACAGGAAGTACAATGACTTACAATAAATCGACCATGTTCGAGAGCTAGCAAGATTTGAAAGTAGCACCGCCTCTCAGCCCCTCCCCCTCCCATCAGCGCTCCGTCTAAAGCTCCGCCCCCTCAAATTTGAACAGTAGCATTCAGCAGGGAGAGGAGAGCCGTTATGCTACATCACCACAGTTATAAAACGTCACTCAAAGCCAATATATCAACGCCATTTTGTCACCTTTAAAATGCAGACACTGGAGACAATGACTGTGCAGTATGTTCAAAACCCTAACCCTAACCCTATAACCCTGTAACCTCTTCAATACAAGCCACACCCACGACTAGCTTACACCCACAGAGAAGCTAACGTTAGCATGGGGCTAATATGTGCTACAATAGTAGCTAAGTTAGCAAACATGACATATTTCATGAAAATAATACCTCCTCCTGACGCTAAACAAATAATTACCTGTCCCACAGAAAGACAGCAACTTCTGCATCACTTTTCAGTCCCTTCAGATGTCTCATTGTCTTCACCAGAGTTTATTTATCTAGAGTTTTCTCTTTCAGCCTTTTCTGCCTCCCTCTTTCTTCTCTTTGCCTGTTTAGCAGGGTGCCGTTATTCCCTCCAGAACATTCTTCTTCTTCTCTCTAATTAGTGGTGTGTTGCAACCAACTTTTAAAGTTGCATATTGCCACCTACTGTAGTGGAGTATGTAATCTTCAGGTTACAGTCTAAATTAAATAATTATGATTTAAAGATAATGAAAAAAATTCTTAAAAACAAATTTCTTTCCATTTGTGTGCTTGATGAAAGTCTATTACCATCCAGCACCTGGCTCAAAAATGGCTCCACTCTTCTTTGACATCGCCATTGTACCATCCACCGTCCACAGTGAGTATCTGGCCAAGTTTACAAGGCTGAATAAAGCACACTGTGAAGGGTGGAGGAAACCCAAACAGCAACCCATATATCATCACACAATGGCTGCTGGGAAAAAAAGCACCTCTCCTAACCCACATAGAGAAACTAAAAGGCTGTCCAAACAGTGTCGACAGAGCCGTCTGCCTGTACAGGAGGGAAGAATGCTGAATACAGGCGAGCGTCATCAATAAACCCTGGCTGCTGAATGAAGCCGCCGCTCAAATCCATATCACGCAATTAACGAAAACCCCACCTGGGCGATGTGAGGACGTTTCTGCCAGCTACCTGACACCAACTCTCTCATAAAGTAGCTAGTAGACGCTCTTTTCTCCCATCAGTCATTGCGGTTGTGTATCTGTGCAGCGCTATTTCCTTACAACATTCGTTGATGAAGTTTTATGGAGCTTCGGTTTCGCTACTATGGCCTCAGTACAACTGTATATATTCTAAAGTACAATATGGTCGAAAAGCAGTGGCGTGCATAGACTCTTTGAAGGGCAGGGGTGAAAAGAAAAAAAAAGGGCACCTACAGCAGGTTTTCGCCACTAAAGAGGGCATTTAAGCATGCTTTTTTTTCCATCCAAGAGGGCATTTTAAGGCATATTTTCAAAGTTCGGGAAAGCATTTACTCATAGATAAAACTGCTGAAAATGATTCAATAGCATACCCTAGGTGTATGTGTGTATATATACGTGTGTGTATATATATATATACGTGTGTGTGTATATATATATATATATATATATATATATATATATATATATACACACACACGTATATATATATATATATATATATACACACACGTATATATATACACACACGTGTGTGTATATATATATATATATATATATATATATATATATATATATATATATACACATGTATATATATATATATATATACTTATATACATATATATATATCTAAACATATATATATATATATACATATACATGTATATACACAAATATACATATATCTATATCTATATATCTATATATATATATACATACATATATACACATATATATGTATATATATATATATATATAAACATATATAGATATGTGAACACATATATACATATATATATATATATATCCAGTGTGTGTGTATATATATATATATATATATATATATATATAGTAACAGCAGCTGAACTACCCAACATTTAATAACAGATATAAAAAAAATGTTTGTCTTCAATAGAAAATGCCATTCAAACCAAATACATTTATATTTCATATTTAAAATACAGGATCAATGCACAACCTGCATTTGTATTTCCTTGTATTGCTATTTATAAGTTAATGTTTTTAAATGATATGTTTATGTGGCATGATGGCACCTGATCACCCTATTTATGTATCACTTGGAGCTGTTACCAATTCCAAATTATTAAAAAATACAAAGGTACCAGATGCCAGATATTATTCTGGGTATGGCTGGAAAAGTAATTTTTCACTTTATTGTTAGAGAACCTTATCCATATGTGCCTGTGCGCCTCACAGCATCTGAAAACCAACTGCATTAATAAGCATCCATCAGAGTGTCATTGTTACAGCCCTCCTCTGCGAAGCTATTCCACAGAGCCACAGCTAACTGATTGTCTCCTGCCAGGTAGCTTATAACCCAAACCCCATCCTTATATTATACATCATCCATAACCCCTGGCAGCACCAAGCGTCCCTGCTACTCCTTAGTCGGGCGTCTCTCATTGGCTCTGACAGCTGGGCTGGATCAATTGGACAGACCCTGACTGGAGCTGAATGACAGAGTGTTCCAGACGCCACATTGTGACTGTCACTTCCCTGAGAGATCACCAGCCAGTCCTGCCCACGAATACTAACAACAGTCAACCTGGCTGCAGGTCTGGGGCGGGTGGGGAGAGCGCTTGGCGTGCCGGGTGAGGTGAGGTGCGCTCGCAACGGCTTAAATAAGCAAACGGACGCGTACGCACACTCCTTTGTTATCCTCCTCCTGCCGTTGTCCTTTGCTGGTGACAGCCGAGTCGCCGCAGGACATGCAGGAAAGCCATTAATAAGCCTGGGACAGTGGCAGCCTGCCAACACCAGGGGACGGGGTCAAAGGTGAACCATTAGCTACCTGCCAAGGAGCCTGTGCTGCTGCACCTGTCCTTAATCTGACAACGCTATCCCCGCGCTTATCGTCACACTGCGGATTTTACGAACATATCTGCGTTATTATTTTTCAGCTGAGATGCCAAATTACAGTTATTTCCTGTCATTGCTGAACAGAAAAATGTGTTTTAGTGGTTGTTTGTTAGATTGGATTCATTCTTTAGTCTGGACACTTTTTCACTTCAAATCCGATAATGATATGGCAGAATACTGATATTGATCCAATACGATATCAGCACGAATCATACAGAATTTTATTCCTTATTTTGTAGAAATATCGGCCCGATATCAATATTGGATCGGAGCACCCTATCAGATACTTTCATTTCTGCCTATATTGGACCGATGTCTGATATCAATATTGAATCAAGACAACACTATCAGATACTTGTTTTTTGCTGATATCAGACTGATATCAATATCGGATCAGGACAACCTTGTCAGATAATTTTATTTTTGCCTATATCAGACAGAAAACGATATCAAAATCGAATCAGGACAACCAGATCAGATATTTGATAATATCTGATAGCAGACATCAGTCCGATATCAATATCAGATCGAGACAACACTATCAGACACTTGTTTTTTGCTGTTATTGCACCGATATTAAACTGGGACAACCCTATCAGATACTTGTTTTTTGCTGATATTGGACCAATATCAATATCGGAGCAGCACAACCTTATCAGATACTTTTAGTTTGGCCGATATCGGACTGATATCCAATATCAATATTGAATAAAAAAAAAAAAAAACAACCTGTCAGATAGTTGTTTATTTATTTATTTTTTTTTGCTAATATCGGACTGATATCCGATATCAATATGATATCTTCTCAGAGAATTCCAGTGTTCTGGCTCAAATTTGTGTATAAATTCGGTTTGAAATTCAAAATGGAAAAGCGTAGGGAACTAAGTTATCACAGGACATTGTTTCTACACAAAATCCAACACATGCAGGAGAGACCGGTCCGTCAGTCTGAAGAGCCCACACAGGTGATTAGAGTGGTTGTATCGCAGCAGAAAGAGACATCCATCAAATCAGTTTGCCTCGCTAATTTATGCCGGGTGTGAGCATGAGAGCCAAAGCAAACAGAGGAAAACACGCTGCATCATGATGAGAGCGCTGGAGCTGACTGAACGTCTGGTTCTGGATTACAAAATAAAACCTTCAGGTGAAATCTGCTGAATGACTGGAAGCACAAATGACTTTATTTAAGTCAAATCTGTAGATTCACATCACTGGAGAAGCGCGTGTGTGTGTTTTATGTCACACTCCTCCAGTGCAGATGTTCTGCCTCTGCATACGACAGATCCCCTCCAGGACACAACATCTGAAAACCGTTCATTTGATGCACAGCGCTGCTCATCTGCGGTGCCTCGTCATACATCTGTAATGCATGTGTGTGTGTGTGTGTGTGTCAAGTCGGCCTGCTTTTACATACAGATTGGAGGCACATTAAGTTCCTGTCAGTGGCAGCTAGTCACAAGGGAGGAGAGAGCTGACATGGTGTGTGTGTGTGTGTGTGTGTGTGTGTGCGCTAGCATGTAATGATGCCCTCTGACACCCTTAAGTGCAGCTGAGCAAATACACAGAGAGGTGAAGAGCGCTGGGCTCAATGCTGCATGTTGTCGCTCCACTGAAGAGCCCCAGAGCAAGACACAAGCATGACTCTACATAGAGAGGTGGAGGGATAGACGGATAGATAGATAGATAGATAGAACTGTAGACAGAAAGATAAAGAGAACTATAGATAGAGAGATAGAACTATAGATAGAACTATAGATAGAAAAAACTGTAGATAGATAGATAGATAGATATAACTATAGATAGATAGAACTATAGATAGATATAAGTATAGATAGATATAACTATAGATAGATAGAACTATAGATAGATAGATAGAACTATAGATAGATAGAACTGTAGACAGATAGATAAATAGAACTATAGATAGAAATACAGACAGATAGATAGAACTATAGATAGAACTATAGATAGATAGATAGATGAACTGTAGATAGATAGATAGATAGATAGAACTATAGATAGAACTATCAATAGATAGATAGATAGATAGATAGATAGAACTATTGATAGATAGATAGATAGATAGATAGAACTATAGATAGAACTATCGATAGATAGATAGAACGATAGATAGAACTGTAGACAGATAGATAGATAGATAGATAGAAATGTAGATAGATAGATAGAACTAGATCGATAGAACTATAGATAGATAGATAGATAGAACTATAGATAGAACTATCGATAGATAGATAGAACGATAGATAGAACTGTAGACAGATAGATAGATAGATATAACTGTAGACAGATAGATAGATAGATAGAACTGTAGATAGATAGAACTATAGATAGATAGACAGATAGACAGATAGACAGACAGATAGATAGACAGATGGGTGGATAGATAGATGTACAGATAGATCGATAGATAGACAGATAGAAAGATAGACAGAACTATAGATAGATAGATAGAACTATAGATAGATAGATAGATGGATGGATGGATGGATGATGGATAGATAGATAGATAGACAGATAGACAGATGGGTGGATAGATGTACAGATAGATCGACAGATAGATAGACAGAACTATAGGTAGATAGAACTATAGATAGAACTATAGATAGATAGATGGATGGATGTATGGATGGATGGATAGATAGATAGACAGGTAGATAGATAGAGGGATGGATGGACGGATGATGGATTGAGATAAATTCCGTCAGCAGCAACAACACTGAGCTTTAATCCTCGCTGCTAAATTGTCAAACAGGAAAAGAGAAACTGTAAATGGCAACAAATAGAAAATGGCGTGGGGACAAGCGCTTCAGTGTCATCCATGCGTAGCGTTCTTGGACACACTCAATACCCGCTTTGAGACAACAGCATCATGGGAGCCCATCGTAACTGGGATTGAATTGTTCTAACATGCTCAAGTACGACACGTATCCAGTGAGAGATGATTTATTGTTGGCCGCTGATTCATTCGTTCCACCGCTCAGCGCTCTGATTCCCCAGGTCCCTTCATGTTTCAAAAGAGGGCTGAGGATCCTCAAGTTTAAAAAAAAAAGCACTGCCAGGAGCCTAATCCAAATGTGATGTGTTAACATATGCGAGCGCTGATCATCTATAGGACCAACGGTGCCGAGACAAAAGAGAAGAGCAATCCTCTGATTTGGCAGCGGCGGCTGGGAATTGAATGAGTCACGTCTGCATCACAATCGCAGTTACAGCACTGCCGAGCGCCGGCAAAAAAAATTGGATGAATCCATTCCTGCAATTTTTAACACATTGTCAACGCTTCAGTGGAGCAGCGAGGAGACAAAAGCAAACATCATCCTGGATCCATTTACGGCCAATAGCAACATTTCAAGTGTTATTACTGCAAAGATGCTTTGGAGAAGCTCTACTTAGCCTCGTCCTTTGACGAGTGGGGTGGTGGGAATTCCATAAAGCGCCTGCTCTGTTTGATTCAAACAAGTGTTTAAATGTTGGACTGTAGAGGAAAAAAGGCCATAGAGATCTAAAAATGAAACTGCTATCATTGTAAGTTTAATCTACTGATCGTATGAACAATCAGATGAGCACTGTTTTGTTTTTTAAGTTTGTGACGTTAAGCTTTTCTTCTTTTTTCTCTAAACCTAAGTGATTGGTTCTGTTGCCCAAACCTGGCCGGCGACGTTACCGTAGTTATTTTGTGCGGCGCAGTGATGACACATGAGAATGTGTTCTCATGATACGCAGAATTCCATACTTTTTATCCGCTTTCCTGTGAAACCAGGTTGAAAATGTTGGGAAATTCATTCTGAATATCCTTTCACAAGCACAACTTCTTCTAGACACGAACAAATACTGTGCTTAAGAGCACCTGCCTCTAATGTAGGGCTACAGCGAATGATTATTATTATTTTTTTTTTTTTTTATGGATTAATCTAACATTTTTTTTTAAATTGATTTATCTAACTGTTATTTTAATGATTAATCTAACGGTTATATTTTAACGATGAATGAAATGATTATTTTTATCGACAAAACTAGCATTTTTTATTGATTAATCTAACGATTATTTTTTAATGATTATTTTTATCGACTAAACTAGCAATTTTTATTGATTAATCTAACAATTATTTTTTAACGATTACTTTTATCGACTAAACTAGCAATTTTTATTAATTAATCTAACGATTATTTTTTAACGATTTTATCGACTAAACTAGCAATTTTTTATTGATTAATCTAACAATTATTTTTTAACAATTATTTTATCGAATAAATTAGCATTTTTTTGATTAATGATTATTTTTAGCAATTGATTTAAAGGTTATTTTTATCGATTAATTTAAGTTATTTTTCACTGATTAATCTAACGATTATTATTCGATTAGCTGACTAATTTCTAACCCTGCTTGCTGGTGAAAATTATTGATACAGTTTTACATATAATTATGTATTTTTGACTATCATTCCCATATTTGTGAAAAGAACAACATGACAGTTACAAACTTATTTTTAACTGACTTATTTATAAACTTAAATAAGGATTTATCCTCTCTGTGCACCACATTTCACTGTCGGTAACGGCCATACACACATCTAGTCTGTCGAAACCAAAGTAGAAGAAGTAGTCTGGCGTGATCAGCGTTTAGTGCTGCTTTCCAAGGAACAAGATCTCGTGAGATGTTCGTGCCAGCAGTCAAACAAAGATGGCGGAAGCGGGTCCACCTCTCCAGGCACCGCCGACGAGTTTAAAAGCTGATGTTTAGATGCAGTTTGCATTTAAGAAGTTGGAAGAAAATGACGAGTTGGACAAAAAAGTAGTATGCAAAATATGCAATGGGAAGATAAAATACAGCGGCAATACGACGAATCTTCGCAACCATTTTTGACGAAACGTCCCCCGGAAGCAGTTGGTGGATTCGTCACGGCTCAAACAAAGCGGGTAATGGCACCTAAGTTACCAGCAAACTCTTAACATGCACAGAAAATCCCGGAGCATTTATTCTAACTGAAATATCCCTGACTGAATCGATATTGAATCGAATCGGATCGAAACGTGAACCGAATCCCATCGGGAGCTTGAAATATTGAATTGAATCGATCTGGAAAATCGATACCCAGCCCTATTAAAGTTACCATTTTGATTAAAGAGCTTGCACATACTGGTGGATTAACCATTACAGAAACATTAAAAACATGCTGGTAATTAGCAATACTGTTAGTTTGGGTCAGCGGTGGTAAACACCTGACACTTGGTGGTTGAATAATATTTTTTTAAGCTCTGTGTATGTATCATTTGGGATAATATTCATCCATTCTCTACTATACGTGGCTTCAGTTTAAGTTGAGAAAGCAATCCAAAGCGTGCGTCCCTTTAACCTCCGCTCTGCCACTCATCTGGACTGAGCCTTGGCCTTATTATCGCCGCTCCACAACTCCCAGCATATGCCAACACAGGCCTATAAATCATTCTAATTTGATGGTCCCATGTGGTCGATTGTGATGCATCGCCATGCACTTCAGAGCGCTGCATTAAACTGAACATGTGACACAGCGACCAATAATCTTCCCGAGCCTTTTATACAGGCCCGTCCATACAGTGTGTCGCTGACTAATGAGCCAGGACACGTAAAAATGACCTTTACCTACGAGGTTAATCAGTTATTACTCTACACTGAAAAATGAGCACGTTACTTAGCTTCTTTAAGTCAACTGTAGCGAAAGTGACAGTAAACACCTCGTGACAAATTCATCTTTTCCCCTGTTTTTTTGTGTTTTGGGGTGTTGAATGAATTTCGCAGAAATCCCACCATGAGTCAGCACTTTTACGCAACCCTTAAACTGTAATACAATAATAACATAGAAGCAGCTGCAGCTTTGAGTTGAAAGTTAAGCATTAAAAATAGGCAACAATAGCCCTAAAAATCATGCATTTCTCTGTTATGTTATTTCTCTCCTCGACAGGCAAATAAATGTCTGCCCTTTATTTGGTTGTGAATGGTGGAGAGCGGCGGCGACGACAGCGACGATGCGCCGCTCTCCCAAATCAAATCTCATGGGTTCTACTTTCTGAGCTGACTGATTGTCTACCTCCAGAAAAACACCGCCAGTGTCGCTCAATGGAGGATTGTTTGATCGGCGCTGCCCGTTTCTATTCACGGAGGCCGCCACGGCAAAGGAGGGGGGTGGGAGGGGGAGCGCGAATGGTGATGAATAGTAATGGGCAAAACCTCTCCGAACTGAGCTTGTGAAACTGCCGAGTGCAACTCTTAAAGAGTTATATGTATTATTCTCCTGTCTGCGTTTGGAATGAAATACAAACCTTTTAGTTTTCGCTGTTATCTTACAGGAATATGCGGTTTAAATCGGGGTGGGTATTGGGACGAACTTCACGATATGATACGTATCGGGATACTTGAGTCACGATACGACACATTATTGCGATATTGCAATATATTACAACGTTTTACACTGAGGGAAATTGCGACATTGTGATAATATATTGCAATCACAACATCGTTATAATGTGTTGTATCGTGATATTGCAATATATTGTGATATTTGACGTTTTTTGAAAGTTAAAAGTCAGCTTAAAATACAAGTTGTATATACTGTATATATATATATTTTTCATTTCAACATATTTCAACAATTTTTGGGGGGGGGGGAATCTATAATGAGAAATACTATCAGAAGAAAAAGTATCGCAATATATTGCTGTATCAATGTTTTTTCCTACCCTTGTCCCGGTCGCAGACGCTAATGAAAACCCGCGCCAAAATGAGCCGGGAAGCGATATTTCATCACATTATGGAATCATAAATCAAACAACTGTCTACCTCCTCCATCAGCCAAGTGGAAAAGATTTTTTTTCTTCTTATCTTTCCCTTTCCCTGATCTCCCTGTTCGCTTTCATCTCGTTTCTTGCGAGTTATGGATTTACCAATAGCGCCTAATGGCTTCGGGTTCCCCTGAGGAGAGTAAAGACGAACTTAGCATAGAAAGCGAAGCAGAGGGACCTCATAGTGTCAGAAGATGACACTATGGATGGAGGACCAGTGGACACTTCATTAGAAGTCACCAGGGGAGGACTTGAGAATAGCTTTACTCATGTCCACAGGGGACCAGGAAATGTTATTTACCCCCACTATATAACTCCAACAAAGTGGAAGCCTTTCTCATAAATGAAGCAATAAAATCAACATTTTCCACTGAGGAAACTCACCTTAATACGCAGGAATAGTAGCCGACATCGTCCAGCTCTGCAGGTCGGAACCATATGGCGTCTTCCTCCTTGCTCATCCTGGCGCCGTCGAAACTGATGGGCTCCTCGAAGTCGCCATGTCCTGCACTTTTGTACCACATGAGGCTAAGTCCAGCGCTCTGCGCGTGCGTGTAGTTGGCCCGGATATATCCGTAGAATAAAGCGCACTTAATCCGCACAGGTTCCCCCAGAAGCACCTTGTATTTCAGGTAGTCCACCGACCAATCGGTGCAGCCCTCCACTGAAAGAAAAAAGGACACAGGAGAGGAGGATGAAGGGTTTGAGTGTTCATAATCAGGAAAAAGGACAAGACCACCGTCATCGTCATGTGTCTGCGTGCTCCACCAGCTGTACCAGAATCAGCCAGGACGCTCTTTAAACCACAGTAAAACACAAACCAGGCATCCTTATGGAGCGTCTCAACTGAAATGCATTGCTAGGCAACAAGTCAGGGTCACGTTTACTTCCTATCAGCGGATGTTATTCACGTACACTAGGTTTACACTAGGTTTTAAGGACAGCGAATAATCCAAGGTTATGTGATTATTTATTTAGACTCATATTCTCACCCCTTTATATTGAATTTGTTGGCACTCTTTATAAAAAAAAAATTAAAAAATAAATATATTTAGGTGGGTTTAAGAATGTTTGAGGGTCCACACCACTGTTTTTTACTGTATTATTTCACTTTTCTGCTCATGTACTGTGCATATTTCCTCATATTGTATCGTTTTTATTTAAGTCTAAAGCTGTCTGCAGCTTTAAAATGTCAATAAATTTCAATTTCATTACCACTGTTTCCTTATCAATGTTTAACTGTGCTATAGGTGTGACTTCTTAAATGATGATGTATAGAAATAAATGGAAAATAACAATAATAATAATCACAAAAATCAGACCATCCTCAGGTCTCGAAGGACTTTTTCAGTTATAGAGATGGAAAAAAAAGGTTAACATTGTGCCGAATAAAAAAAGACTCAAAAAAAAAAAGTAATTATATAATCTATTACACTGAATTATTTGTGCACAGCAGGTGAGAACAAATGTATGGTTAATTCTCCATCTTTGTGTGCCTATATGATTCATGAGGGACACCAAATATTAAAGTGACTGAAAATTTCACACCAATAATACCAACTCCTGAGCTGCTGATTGAGACAGTCACTCTTAGTGAATTGTGTGACTTCACAATAAAATTACTTAATGTCTTCCTTATGATGATTATGCCGGATACAGATGAACTTTTTCTCAAAGTTTACGTCTCTGATTCACTCTCTGCCTGCTTCATCTCACCTTTCCCACATTTCCCTCTCCTGACATCCTCGTTTCCCTCGCCTCACCTCGCCGCATCGCTCTTCCTTTAAAAACAGCTGGCGAGCACAGCTGCCGCACACTCAACAGGCTTCGTTAATTGAGCCTCTGTAAATGTTTTATTTACCAAAGAAGCGAGTCGGGCGCCAATCAACGAGGTGAGGGGAGGAGGGGACGGCGGGGAAGTGATTCAACCATGATGATTTCTGTTATTGCTTTCTATTATTGAGGGTCATTTTAGGTGCTGGAGAAAAGATGCTAAATATGGAGGTCCATTAGTTAGCAAAAAAAAAAAAGCGAGACGTTGAAAAAAAAAAAGAAATAAGATGAAGGTGGGGTGTGCTCAGCGAGCTACACCCGACACCACAGTCCTTTTCATAGTGATTAAGTCGATGTGTTGCCATGGCAACAAAGGGTACAGCCTTGCTTATCAAGCGACTCGCTAATTAGTTTGTGGACAATAATAACTTGTGGGCACAGCCAAGATGGTTCTCACTTCTAATAATGTGTCCTAATAGAGAGTGTGAAGCAGCAGGAGGTCGCAAAAGGTCATGTAAGCACAGAGCAAGATTCTGTTTTTCTCTGTGGTGTTCAAAATACACTGACAGTACCAGAGCATTTTAATCTGCAGTTAGAAACAAACTGAAAGATGTGTGAGAGAGGTGTGAGAATTAAGTAAAAAAAAATCATCTGAAAATACTGCAAAAATTCAGAAAATGGAGTGAAAATTCTAAGACTAAAGACAGAATTCTGAATTTAAAGTAAAATTTCTGACAAAAAGTTAAAAAAAATCTTAATTTCCAGAATAAAATACATATGTGTATAGTAAACTCACATTTGTGAGAATTAAGCAAAATAATATGAAATTAAAGTATACAGTAATTATAATAGATTAATAATATAGAGTAAAAATTCTTAGAATAAAGTCAGAATTCTGAATTTCAAGTGAAATTCCTGACAATAAATGACAAAAAAAATCTGAATCTTAAGAATTCTCAGAATAAAGTAAATATTTGTATACTAAACTCACATTTCTGAGAATTAAGTAAAACAAATTGAAAATAAAGCATAATTCAGAAAATAAAATAAAAAATCTTAGAATAAAGTCAGCATTGTGAATTTAAAGTAAAATTCCTGACAATAAAGGACAAAAAAAAATCAGAATCTTAATTAAGACTTCTCAGAATAAAGTAAATATTTGTATACTAAACTCACATTTCTGATAATTAAGTAAAACAAATTGAAAATAAAGCATAACTCAGAAAATTAAGTAAAAATTCTTAGAATAAAGTCAGCACTGTGAATTTAAGGTAAAATTTCTGACAATACAGGACAAATAAAATCTGAATCTTAATTAAGAATTCTCAGAATAAAGTAAATATTTGTATACTAAACTCACATTTCTGAGAATTAAGTAAAACAAATTGAAAATAAAGCATAATTCAGAAAATAAAATAAAAATTCTTAGAATAAAGTCAGCATTGCGAATTTAAAGTAAAATTCCTGACAATGAAGTAAAAGTTCAGAGACCTAAGTAAAGACTCTGATATCAACTAAAAATTTAGAAGATACAGTAAAAAATCTGAGAATAAAGTGAAAATACAGGAAGATTTCTGAATTTCAATTAAGAAAATCTGAGCGATAAGCAAAAATTTTTAATCTGAGAATAGAGACTGAACACTTTTGCCAATTGTGCCAATTTTTTACAAATGTAACTCCACCTTTACAGCTTGTCTTACACATTTACACATCTGATTATGCACACAGGGATTAAGACACTCTAACCTGTGAGGGAGCCTTTGGATATATTATATAATAATAAAACTATAAGAATGAATTATTTGACACCTAACTTTACAGCTACGATTTTTGCTTAAACCTAAGTAGTTGTTTCTTGGGTGAGAGGAAAAAAAAAGTGTATTCAACATGGTTGCACAGACTGAATTTGGTAGCAGGGAGAAAGTAAATGTATTGCTGCCAAACATCAGACAGCCTGACTCAGTCACTGCCTTTCCAAATAAACACATTTTCATCTTAAAATCTGTCTTACTGAGACATACAGGACAGGAAAAATAGTGTCATAAAATGCCTCCGCATAGCTGGTTTAGTAAAACTAAATTGCAATCTTTGGACTAAATAATTAAATTAAATCTGAAGCATGCTTTCTGAACCACCCTGAGGCATTCGATTGCTTTTTTTTTTGACAAATATTGTTGAGAAATTAAAGAAATGAAGAAAGAGAAATTAATTTCCCTGTCAGGGTGAACTCCAGCCCAACATTTATCTCGTCAAGTTGCCATGAGGAG
Source organism: Synanceia verrucosa (assembly GCA_029721515.1). NCBI lineage: Eukaryota > Metazoa > Chordata > Actinopteri > Perciformes > Synanceiidae > Synanceia > Synanceia verrucosa. The sequence continues at coordinate 8,036,923 of CM056572.1, forward strand.
TTCGTCAGCCAACATCCGTTATCTCCCACCTATCCTCAAATTGCCCGTTTCAGACTTTTGTCGGAGGGTTATCGTTCATTTCAGCAAACGGGGGTGGGGGGGGATTCCTGCTTAATCTGCTGGCAGGAAACAAACATGGTACAAAGCCTAATTGAACTCGATTAACATTTCCCAGCTCGCCAGATTTCCATTCTGCTGGATCACAATTGGAGAGGGAATTGGCCAATCTGCTGAGTGATAATAACAACTCCGGCAGCTTTTCAGCGAGCAGGACCGTCGAGCTGAAATTGCGTTCGCTGGCTAAGCTACACCTGACCCACAAGCAAACAGGGTAATTCCTCAGCCCATGTCCCTGAGAGCGTCCCGAGTCCAAACAATTCTGTTTGTGAGCTGGAACAAAAGAAAAATGGCAACTGTCAGCTGTTTGGCCAAATGATCGCAGAACAAATGTTTGCACGCCGCTACGCATGGAAATCGGGATTTAATAGAGACGCGTTCGCTGACACCGTGTCGAAATGGGTTCTTATCCACACGTATCCACATTTAACCACGCCATTAAACAAAGACGGGCCATTTGTCAGGCCTGCCTTGTTTTTATTTTTTTTTTAATGTTTCATTTGTCCGACTAAAAAGAGCGAGGCCTCCTTTGTAAAAAAAAGCCAAGACCTAAGCGAGGATGGGAATGGGAAAAAGGGAGAAAAGATGCCAAAGGCAAGACTTAAATGCAAATATGAAGCAAAGTATACATCACCATAAGTCAAAGAAGAGGCTCTTTTGAGCTAATTTGACTTGCTAAATATACAAAATAGGCACCGGTTATTATTGTAATCTGACCCTCACTATTGAAAGGATCACACTCACTTGAAGTTCAAGCTAAAAATCAGCATATATTTTATTTTACTTTCTTATTCTAGGAGAGCTTCTTCATGTTGGTTATAGAGGGCTTGAATATATTAAAAAATACACATTAAATCCTGAAAAGATGGAACACAGATGCGGCCGAGATGCTAATAAACATGTTTTTAAAAAAAAAGGAAAAAAACTATGATGCGTTTGTGTTTTAAAGGGCAGTGCCGTAAAGCGAAACAGATTTTTTTTTACTGTCACTTGAGAGCGAGCGGGCGGTGATCAGCTCATAAATTGGGTTACAGGTCTGTTGAGGGGTAATCGTATGCAGATTGAGTCAGGTCGCCGTGGAGACTCCCGCAAAGTGTCTGCTCTCCCATGAGGAGACTCGCCGCCGTTGTTCTCCATAAAGTCCCCGGTGTAATTCAATCAGAAAGACCCGGGCTGATTGGATAAACACACGAGCATGTGTACGTGTATTCTACGAGGTGACGCCACATCAACCTTTACTTGCCCTCGTGGAGTGCAGCGTCTCAGCTGGCCGGGCTCCAGCCTTCTTGAACTGAAGGAACTTATCAACTTCACAGCCAAGGGGAGATGTCTTTGAATCTCGTCCTGTTACTTCCCTCCGTGCTAGACTGCTGTCGCAGCAGAGCGGGTCTCAATTAAGAGGGAAATAGCTCTGATGTGTGGGATTACCTGCATGATTGAAGGACGTCCAGCGGGTTGAAAAAGGAAAAGAGTGAGTCATCAGCTAATAAAGCAATCAGCCACGACCTCTGCATGTAACAGCACACAGACTAACTAAAGCACTCTGCACAAACAAAATCTATTTCTAAAATTACACAAGAAAGGAGAAGGGAAATTCAATAAGGAAGTGCAAAAGCGTTATGGCCATATTTTGACATGAAGGAGACTCGACAACCACCTGACAACGCAGATCTATCAATATACCGAGGGATATTGAGAGAGGAAGTGTTTAGCTTAGCTTAGCATAAAAACCTACGAGAAAAATCAGTGCGTTAACGCAAATAATTGCGATAACTCTACTTAGACAAGCTGCGAGAGACGAACTGGCAGAACTCCATTCAAAAAAACAAGAAAACTAACAACGCGGTCGTAACGAACGATCAAACATGCTGATAAAATTAGTTTGAACATCTTTTCTGAATCTGTCTGAGCTTCTCCTGGAATTCGGCAAACAAATAATCCACTGAGCTTGTCGACCCGTGCCAGACTAGGCTAACTACGGCATGGCTCCATATGGCAAAGCGATACCGTAGGTTGTATCGTCGTAGCTCAGGGAGGCATACAAGCTGCAAACAAACCTCAATTAGACGTTGATGAAAAGAAATAATGCGACTCGGCTGACATGAACCATTCTCCTCACAAACAGATAATATATCTCCCGACGTCTCGCCTGCTCTTTACTGTCATGACACTTCATCTTCATTTGTCTCTCCAAATCCCTCTCTTCCTTAGCAGCCACCAGTGTGTCATTTATATGCAAATACTCAGATATGAAAAATAATAATAAAAAAAAAAAAACAGACACTCAAACTGCTTTTCTTCCTATCGCAAAATAAACACAGGCCTGCAATCTCCTTTCCATATCAGATTCGGGCTGCCGTGATTGGACACGGTCTCCAGGGAGAGCGGCGCCCGCTGTCTCCAATCACGGGTTAAATGCTGACAGGGGCAGGGAGCATGCAGAGGTGGCTGATGGGAAAGGGGTCGAGGCTAACAACAAGCGATGGACCCTCGCAGGGAGGAGGATAAGGAAAGAAGGAAATAAAAACAGAGTGGAAGCTGCTCCTTATGGTCGCAGTTTGTCAAAGCGACACGTTTTTGAAAATGAGACGTAGACTTTCGCTTGGATTCCAAAAATAAAGTGCTGCGGAGAGTTTTTTTCTTTCACAATAAGTGACGCAAATCAAAGCGAGCCGAGGCAAAGATGCCTGCTGAGGATTTTTTTTTTTTTTGTATTCAACTCTATGAGTGCCATCGGCGAATATATACGTCAAAGTGTTTTTTCGGCAGCAGGCGCAAGAGGGCGCTCTCACACAGCCTGTGAGTAATTTTGGGGCTTCTGGGATTTGTAGTCGGGACATAAAGAGACGGTATACACCACAGAGATTAAAACAGGAAGTGGAGACGATCGAGATTAGAGAGCAAAACAAACAGAATCTGGACAAAAAGTGGCGTTTAAGGGGAAAGTGTCCTCTACTCTACCTCTGATAAAACAAAAATGGAACAAGGTAAAAACATACATTTTTTTCATGATGAAATAGAGAGTCTCTTCTTTCATTTGAGCTATTCGGTGTTTTCAGAGACATAGTACAAAATATTCTGTGGGTCTTGAAATATGACTCAAAATGGACAAAAACGTTGGAACAAGGTACTTTGTGTTTTATGAAACGGCTCGCACTCAATGAGTAAAATAATATTTGGAATAGATATACTGCATGTTAATAAAAGATGCCTTCTCGGCAAATGCTGAAGCTTACAAATACTTTGATTGATTCCCAGTAATATAAAGTGGCAACCGGATACCAGAATTATACGAAAAGTCCTCGAAATACTGCTTCAAAGTGTGGCCTATAAATGCTACCTGAATATTTTATTCAGTGCATTATGGGGACGCGGGAAAGACAGAAAGCGCGTTTCGTTTCTCTTCAAAGCAAAACATAAATCAGCCTGTTCCGACTCTATGCAGACGATTACGGTTTTTTTCTTTCTCACGCTCAATAACACGCATATTTGCGAAAAAAAAAAGACAGAAAAAAAAAAAAATCCCGCGCTATGTCCAAATCTATGTCTTATCATACTATTGCAGGTTTCTTGTACCATTTTAAAAGTCAAATTTAATACTTTTTTAGCCCTAAAATATAATCCCAAAAATGTCATAACATTTTCTTTGGTAGAAAATAGTCAATTGGACTAGTATGTTTTTGAGCAGGAACAAAAATCCGATAACCGATTGATAATATTTATTTGTGATTTTTTTTTAGCCCTGTAACACGTGCAACGACGATATAAATTTAAGGCATAACATTTAACTTTTTTCTAAAACTTTGATGAACAAAGAAGTGAACTTTTTGAACAAAATAACGTGCAAAATTACAGAAAAATCTCTCAACAATGTGTTTTACTACTGGCATCTGAAAATTTAATACAGCAAATTTGTGGTAAACTTAAGATAATTTAACGCCTTAATTACCCGGATTTTAATTTAAGACATTTTAAGACTTTTTAAGGAACCGTGGGATATTTGTTTCGGCGTTGAGTGGTGATTATGTCTTCGAAGCGTCGTTCTGACTCTTTGGGATAATCAAACGGTGAAAATTGACTCGTATACATATGTTTCCCTGTTTCAGGGGAACGTTTTGACGAGGAGCAGATGTAAAAGTGATCCTGGCATGACTGGGGTGTCTCCTCCAGAGGGAGAGAGAGAGAACGCTGTGTAATCAGAAAAAAAAATCATCCTTCTGTTCCCCACGGCGACGCTAATCCTCTCATCTAGCAAACAGCCTCGGGAGGCGTCGACACACACAACATAAACAATACTGACTCCTGGAGAGAGGAAAAAAAAAAAAACAGTGCTGCATTGCAGACATGACTGCGCACATAGGACAAGAGTAACACACTCTAAGCCGCCCACACAGGTAGAGAACGCAGTCGGCCTGGTATTCGGTGCTGTATCATGGCGGCGTGGGCGCTAAGCTGGTGACTCAGAGCCCTGCCTCGTCCACTACAGACACCGACACACCATTTGGGGCGTTGAGCTCCGTTGCCCCCGCGAAATGAACGTTGGTGAAAATAGAGCGTGCCCAGATGGATGGAGAGCGTCTTGTCATATCATATCAGCCCCCTGCACCAGCCGTCTGTGAAACGATAAGATGGCGAGAATATGGAACAAAGCGAGCGCCCTGATGGGCACTCGTACGTCGACTCCGACCTTTTGTCTCTGATTTGATTTTTTTTCCCACAGTGTTAACTACCAGAGGCCTTTCTGCTATCTCACAGCTATTCAGCTCTTGCACGGAAGAGTGGGAGGGAGAGGGGAGGTTCAAAGAGAGAGGAAGAAGATTATGATGGAGAAATGATTCAAGCGGCGGATCAGCGAGGACAGCGAGGTTCCACCGAAAGCCACGCAGGTAACGGCTGCAAATCACCATCTGCAGGAGCGGAGGGTGGCTCGGTTTATTTGATATTTTTCAAGGTCGACTGCATTAAAAAAAACAACACGTTGGGGAATATTAAAAGGAATTCAGAGGTAACGGCACAAACTGATGGGCACATACTCACACAGGCAGCCAGGGAAACCTAGTGGCCTGGAACAAGAGTCGAGCCAGAGCTTCCCATTAGAGGACATTACTGTCAAACACTGGAACCAAAACTACCTGCTGTACACTGATTACCAGCCTGCCTCCCGCTACAATTCAATTACAAACCACATAATATGATGCGATGCACTCATTCGCCGTGACAGCGTTCAGTGCGGACAGCTGGCACCGAGATGTTTCCTGAAAATGACATTTATTTCACATTTCTGCACCAGAGGTGGTATTCCTGGCTTTGTATTGCCGCCCGGTGATTTGATTGAATTTTTTTAAGGACAGGAGCAGCCTGAGAGGATGGGTAATACCCCGGTCGTCACACAAAACTAACACGGTGTTAAAATTAATGTCTTCCCTTGTTTGTTATGTCCGTAAAAAAAAGTTTGGTCGAGTTTTGAATTATTCATCAGATCGGTGTGTCATAAAACCAATCAAAGGTGTAATTTAAAAGTAAATGGCAAGCGTCATTGAGGGCGCTGACGCATTTTTGACAAAAAAGTTCCCCGATAAAACCATCACAACCCCACTTTTTAAAATATTTTCAATTAAAATGTTGGTGAATATAACATTTAACCCCAGACCGAGGACGAATAGTGTCAAACGATCTCTTTTAAAACAGTTGGACCTTTGAGAGCAGTGCCGTGCATACATATTTTGAAGGGCAGGGGCGACAAAGAAAAAAAGGGCACCCACAGGGCATTTACGCCACTGAAGAGGGCACTTAAGTTCAGCGCGGTTTTTTTTTTCCACTTAAGAGGGCATTTTATCATGTTTTAACCAACAAAGAGGGCAGTTAAGTGTGTATTTTCCACATAAGAGGGCAATTGCCAACCAAAGAGGGCACTGTAGTGCACATTTTTTGCCTCCACATAGGGCACTTTAGCACTTGTTTGTACCTCCAAAAAGGGCACTTTGGTGCACATTTTTTGCTTCCAAAGAGGGCACTTTAGCACGTTTTTGCCTCCAAAGAGGGCACTTTAGCATTTGTTTCTACATCCAAAGAGGACACTTTAGTGCACATTTTTTGCCTCCAAAGAGGACACTTTAGTGCACATTTTTTGCTTCCAAAGAGGGCACTTTAGCACGTTTTTGCCTCCAAAGAGGGCACTTTAGCATTTGTTTCTACATCCAAAGAGGGCACTTTAGTGCACATTTTTTGCCTCCATAGAGGGCACTTTAGCACTTGTTTTTGCCTCCAAAGAGGGCACTTTAGCACTTGTTTTTGCCTCCAAAGAGGGCACTTTAGTGCACATTTTCCAACAGTCATGCATACCACTGTTCGAGAGAAAGTTCTCCCAACATTACTACTCAGATTATGCGCAAATCACACATAAGCTTATTTCTGCTGTAAATCTAGAGATGCAAGTGTGTCATTTATGATACCAGTCAAGCTGCATACAATGAATTATTAAAAAGCTCCTCTGAATGTTACAAAAAAACGCTGCAAAGCAATCTGAGAGTAAACAAACAAAAGCAAGTAAAATACTATTTGAATTTTACGGTTTCTTCCTTTGTAAAAGATAAATAATGCAAATTAATTAAGACACTGTAAATAGGGAGTACTTGTAAATAGGTCACAATCACTTTGAACGATGGAAATAATTAAATAAGAGATGAACATGGGCCCAATCTGGTCATTTTGGGACGGTTATATAACCATCGATTGTGCGTATTTTAGGTCGTATGTGTATCTTGAAGACGCTGTGACAAAAAAGCCCATTTGGCTCTGATTGGCTTTTAAGAAAAAAATGTTATGCTATGCTAAGCTACACACTCAAACACAGCTGTACAGCATGTTCCACTCTGTACTCCCTCGACACACAAACTATAAATCCCTTACCTCTCAGCCAACCAGCTGATAACAAGCAGTTCTTTTCCCTTTCAAAATAAAGCCAACCTATTCTGCACCAATTAGATGCTTAGTAAGAACTCCATTACTGTGTCGCATCCCTCCAAATGCTCCCACAGTTCAGTGATGGGGAGACTTTCTGGATGCTGAGGTGTTTAAAAAAAAAAAAAAAATATATATATATATATATACGATATATATTCATGTACAGTGTCAGCAAATTAGACGCTTAATGCAAATTGAATTTACAATAAATCCACTCGGAGGTGCTGGAGAAAAAGAGGGGGAGAAGAGGCAGGAACGGGAAAAAAGCCAAGAAAATGAAAATGGAGATCCTGGCATACATTTGCATATACATAATTAATTAAAGCGGGGTTCACTGCGTTAGATGGATGACCGTCTGAAGGGAAACCAAGGGAGCTACGGAAAGTTCGAAGAGTAATAATAAGGTTAAAGAAGAGGTGATTTTAATTCCAGGGAAGGGACGATTCAACGCACTGATGCATCACTGTTGCCGCACTATATAATGTATATATATGTGCTGTTTGAGGGATGAGCGCCAATTAGCGCCACTCTACTTGACAAGAGCAAAACAAAAATACTGTAAAGCCCTCCAGTGAAAGACTCGATGGGCTTGTTAGGGAGAATCGCAGGTTCAGGAAAGGTAACAATGGGGTAATCTAATATATACAAACTATCCGCAGAGGTGGTTGAGTGCGCTAAATTAATGCAATTGTTTCTGGGCTGTAAGTGCTCCCACTGTGGGCACCAAGAGGCCTTTGGAGATGTCACCAGTTTCCCAAAAAAACAACAACAGTGGCTTCAAATTTCCTTCCAAATATGCTGGTTTATGTTTTCTTTGTCGACGCGGGAAAAGGTTGAGGTGTTTGGGTTGGTAACGTCCAACGTTGGAAACTGTTTAATGGTGTTTGCCTTCGAAGAAAAGGTCAAAGATACAGGTGTTAATATTAAATTATATGTGATGAGTTACTCTAGAAGTGAGGAGTACATCCAGAGCGACTTAAAATCTGTCAAACATGACAAACAAAACACAGTAAGAAAAGAGATCACACGAAATCAAAGAAAATTTCTTACAAACACTTTAATGCGTTGAAAAATGGCAATTCCACGAACTCAGAACGGATCTTTTTTTAGTCTAAAATAATTTAAATGAGGTAAAAATATTTCATATAGTCAAAGTTAGCGCAGATTTAACACGTTAATGCGCTAATTTGCACGACGGTAGCTCTACTTGAACAAACAGCCTGAAATGTGTTGGTAGAGACGAACTGGCAGGTCAAGAAGCAGAACTCCATTCAAGAATGAAGGAAACTAACAACGCAGTCGTAACTAGCGATCAAACGTGTTGATAAAATTAGATTAACCAGCTTTTCTGAATCTGTCCGAGCTTTTCCCGGAATTCGGCAAACAAATAATCCACCAAAGAGCATCGTTAAAGTATTAATTTGTCATCTGAAACGGACGAAAAGCAGTGCTAATTAGAGCTAATGTGGTGTTGCTCTGATTTTAGCAGCATATTGCCATAGAGTATATTAACACATTAATGCGATTAACCTGATTAATCATGTTACTGCCACACATTAACAGATTAATCAGATTAATCGCCCTATTTATTTTTTTTACCAAAGCCATTTCACCCAAATTTGCTACTTTATTGCAAAAAGTCACAATTCGCCAACACAGTCCAACACGTATGATCATTTTATGTATTTATTTCATTCACTTCAGGTGCCCAGAACTCACTGGCTTCGACATTTTCCTGAAAGAAAACGGGCCTTGAGACAAAACAAAACAATAACGACAAGGCTCTTATTTTGGCATTGAAAGCCGGACACCAGCTGGTCGACGTCCTCTCACCTTCCTGCTGAATGAAGCTGTGCGAAAGAAATGTCTGAGGGAGAAAAACGCGCTCTTCTTCTGCGGTTAATAATGAGCAGGAGTTAGGGCTGGAGGTCGGCAGTTCCAGTATATCTGAGCAGGAAGCTGCAGCGGATGAGAAGCAGCGGCCCTGATATTGATCAAATGCTCAGACCGCTGCTCCAGTATATCAATCAAACCAAACCAGCTCTGCTGTTAGCCCATCAATAGCAAAGCATGCCTACCTGGACTGCAACTCCAACACACTTTAGCAGTTTTTGATGTCGCTGGCAGCATGGAGAGGCTTTATTTTTAAGAAAAAAAAAACAGTTTCTGTCTTATTCATCTTTCCTTTTTGCCAGCAATCAAGAAAACTCAAGGAGGCAGTGCCCTTGGTTGGACATTAGATTAAAAAAAAAAAAAAAAAAAAAAAACATGATAAAGGCTTTTGGCTTGAAGTGAGCTATGAAAAAACTCTAATTTCCCTGCTGAGATGGCGAGGACGCCATAAAGAAATTGAATTGGATTGATCTCGCTGTTAAAAGGCGACGGGGGTCTGATGTGATGGAAAAAAAAAAGCCAGTCGTTGTTGGACTTTGACAATGTCGAGTAAGTTACGACTGACGCGCCGCATCCTGCTAATTCGCCAATTAAAGCGTTCGAATTGGGAGATCAGCTCGGGCGTCGGCCGTTGCTTTTTTTTTTTTTTCCCTGTCAATCTGTTTGATGTTTAAGTCAGCACAAATGAAATGTGGTGGCCCTTTTCTCTCTGCAGAGGGAATTATAATATGAAATGCAGCGTCAGGATTTTAAGGGGGACACTGTCTTCTTTCCTTCTTTTTTTATTCCTCCGCTATGACAGAAAGTTGCAGTTTGCAAACCCGCTGTCACATTGGTGTTTTTCCATCACCAAACGAACTCCGCTTCGGTGTCCTTGATCAAGACAAAGGGTGGGAATTTAGCATCTGCCCTTGACCTCTGATCGAGCAAATCCCTGGAGAAAAATAAAAAACAGTCCCGTAACTCCCCTCCTCCATCTCTCTCCCTCCATCTCTACCATCTTGCAAGGCCGCACATTGTCTAATAAAGCGGAAACGCCATAAAAATAGCCTTAAAAACCCTTCAGCCTGCCAAATTCTGACACCCGCCGCCGATTGAGATGCCGTCATAAATTCTGAGGTCTGTGATTCTTTTATAGACGATGTGGGGAAGAGGTGAGCGAGAGATGGAGGAAAGGATGGATGGAGAGGAAAGAGATGCAGGGACTCAAAGGCAGGCTGGGAGCTCGTCTCCTAAATGAGTGCATATTAATGCGGCACTGCGGAAATCCAGCCGCCAAGGTCACCAGAGATTACCAGGACCATGACTAAACAGGCCTCGGTTACCGAGGGCGCCCTCCTCCGCTCCCCCCGGCAACCCATCCAGTCTAGACTCGAACTGAGGGATGACTGCGAATAAAAGTCACCTTTTTCTCTCAGCATGAATTTTGATTGGTGATATCAGGGGTTGCGATGATGTAACGGGTCTTTCCAGCAGCGTGGGCGTAGGTGACGGTGGCGTCGACAGATTGCCCCAGCCCGTGGCCACCCTCAATCACCTCCATTGAACGCAGCGTGTCATTAAGAGGCTATTTCAGGCCAGCACGTCCCATTAGCGATCTCATCTGCAGGGGCAGGTTAGGTTCATGTATACATGTATGTCATGAGGCGTCGTGCCGGCGGCAGACAGCGGTCACGCGCCACATGTGAGCTTTGAAGACATTATGGATGATCTCCACGGAAACAGTGACGCCTTAAAAGAAGCTAAACGCGCACCATCCGTAGTTTCTTAAGACATCCTCGGCACGCGACTCCCTTTCAATTAACGACAAAAGTTCCCCGCCGAGGCTGAATATACGGCTTCCTCGCCGCACAATCGATCCACTTTGATGATCTTCTAACGAAAGCAGTAAACATGCAGATTAGAGAGTGTCAGTGCCCTTTCTAAAGGCCCGCCGCTTTATCTGCCAGCCACCATTTAGGAAACCATAAAGAATAACAGATCCTGTGATAAATGAGGCTATTTGTCAAAAAGTGACGTTCATTTTCAGGGTATTCGTCTTGTTAATGATATCCAGGGAGCTAGTTATGTAACGTACACAACAAAATAGAAACACAACATGATGTCAAGTACTTTGCCTGCAGCGCTGTAGCAAACTAAGGCAGTCACTTATATCATCATTTTCAGCCAAACCATGATGTTTTGTTACAGTTGACAACATCAACCACATGTTTATAACAAGGGTTGTCACAAAAAAATCGACACAAATTTATGACGATTCAAATCGGCTGAGATCAAAAATTCAACGCAATGACATTTTTCAACAGCAGAGGGCGTAATCTACTTCGGAGTTCACTCGATTGAAGTTGTACGTCACTGTCAAGTAATCGGACGGAACGAGAGACGTGGCGGACATTTTTTTTAAATTATTCTATGTTGTTTAAGATAAAAAAATTTCAGCTGCACGTTTACGAACATATGCGTTGTAATGTGGTTTACTCTACATCAAAGAAATTTTAAAAAAGATTATCTTTAATCTGTTAAAGATAAGAGAAAATATCATTTTTATATATATATATATATATATCCGTATATATATATACACTTAAATATATATATCCGTATATATATATATATATATATTTTTTTTTGTGGGGGGGGGGGTGGCGTAGATATTAGCACGTTAACATCATTAATGCTAACTCTACTTGGACAAACTGCCCGAAATGTGTTACCAGAGACGTGCTGGCAGGTCATGAAGCAAAACTCCATTCAAAAAATCAAGGAAACTAACAACACAGTCGTAACTGTGCACAATCAAACGTGCTGATAAAATTAGATTAAACATCTTTTCGGAATATGTCCAAGCTTCTCCTTTAATTCAGCAAACAAATAATCTGACAAAGAGCATCGTTAAAGTATTTATTTGTAACGTGAAATGGACGAAAAGGAGCTAGTTGTGTTGCTCTGATTTTAGCAGCTTATATATAAATATTACGAGCTGTCAAAATTAAGACGTCTCTGGCAACGAATTTTGTCCAAGTAGCGTTGCCATCGCGTAAATAATGCACAAAAAACGTAATTAATCCGGTAACTTTGCCACATTCATTGCATAGCTTGTGTTTTGAAGTTCCACCTTACCTCAGAAACGTGATCATTTTTCAGTCCTAATTTGTCTGCAATGCGATAAATCGTATCGTTAACCCGATATCGGAAATCATATCGAATGTATCGAGTGTATCGTTACATCCCAATTTATTTATTTTTTCAAAAAATGGTTTTAAAAATTGTGAAAATATGATATGTCTCCCTTGAAACATAACGAGAATGCAGTTTAGTTGTCTGGGAACATGACTTGGCTTTTATATTTTTTCGCTCTGTGGAACCAGAGCAGCCATATGTCACCGCACCAGGTCTGAATGTTAATGCTATTGTCAGACTTTTAGTCACTTAGATGACAGTTTTATTGAATCCACATTTAGCAATCTACCATTTTTTGCTCTAATAAATTTCCCACCAGGGTACGATAACTGTGATGAGGTCCTGCAGTGCATTTCAATTTCATTTCTTATCCCGTGAACGTTGTAAACAGCTCCTCAGATCAACACATCGACAAGTCGAGTCGGCAGTAATGACTTCTTTTTTTTTAAATTTTATTGGAAATAATCTGTCTTGAGGAATGTTGGAGGAGATAATTAACCGGTGCTTTCATCTTCATTTTAACTGGCGTGTTCATTAAGGTATTTTTTCCATATCTGGTAAGAAAAGAGACCTAATGTTTCTGTTCATAAAAATAAACAAAGGGATTACTTGGACCAGAGGTTTTGACAGGTTGACAGGGATCAGCCAGGTTCATTAGCCAGAATAAGGTCATGTGAGAATCATCTTATCCTGTCGTTTGCATTGTATTCAGAAGCAGAAAAAGCATGAAAACAGACACATATTCACATTAAATATCCCTCAGAGAAGTTTTACAACCCATGAGGAAAAGACAGGACTCCTGGGCACACCTGAAAAAGTCAAACTGACTCTACATCAGATGACTTATCTACCCTCAGTCGTGGCCTAAAACCCAATATTGGGTAATAGAGCCCGGCTGTCAAAGACGCTTAATCTTCCTGTCAAGAAAGCCAATATATTCTAAGAAAGGAGAGCATATTTCCCCGATCTATTTCCTGAATGGCTTCAATATCTGCGCTCAGGCGGTCAGAGCGAGATCTGAAATATCAGATTAAAATAGCAAGGTGGTTAGATAGTCCGACAGATAGCAGGGAAGGAATTTTGAAAACGAGCAGAAATCATTTATTGACTGAAAAATAATAAAAAAAAATAAATGAATGCTGTTTTACATTTGCTTTGGATTTAATGTTGCCACGCTTTAAATGCAGGGTTTTTTTGCTGCAAAAAAAAAAGCTCTTGATGAATATGCTTCTAAAAGACCTAAATATATATATATTTTTTTAAAAAGCTGGTGTTTATGTAGCCGCAGTTCCTTATGATATCAAAAGAAAAAAAAACTGTAAATGTTGCTTTTGCACTGAAAAGACTATTTTCACTACATCAGATTTTGAAACTAAATTTTGAGGGGGATAAGCCCTGGAGATTTATTTCTTTTTATGCTGGTTTAGTTTATATTTCTGGCAAAAAAAAAAGACCATAAAAAACAAAAAAGAAAAGGGATACATTTTTAAAAATGATGCATGAATATAGAGAAACAAAAGCCTCCTAAAAACAGCTTGGTGTTGTGACACTTTAAAGGTGCTACCTTCACGTATTTGGAGACATCTAGTGGCAAGGTTACATATTGCAACTGACTGACCCCTAATTTCCATTGAATGCGGAACGCCAACGCCATGAGCTTCTATGTTTGTCGATGACGGAGCAGATCGTGTAGGACATCCGGTTTATTTTCAAAATAAAATAACCTGGGTTCGCAACGGATTGTACAATCGTCGGGAAGAGACTGGGTAATTGGCCTTAAATATAATATAACTGAATTCAATAATATAATTTGACAAGCATGACGGGCCTTAGTTTGCCTGTCTGTCTTAAACTGGACCAACATGGAGAACAATGTAACAACTTTTGTTACATTCTGTATGCATGAGGAATTTCCTCATGCATACATCCATACATAGGAACGCCACCATATGCAAAACCTTAGTCTGCAATATCTTAAAATATTTAGGTCGTACTTACCACTCTGAGTCGATGCATAATGCATCCCTCCCTGTCAAATCAACATTAAACACTGCATTTGCATGATACCTTGCTAAACCTGCACAAGATCTGCAGATAGTTTTCCATATAATGGCACGCTGCTGGCATACTGGCTTATCGCCTCCTCTCTCACCCCTCCCCTCCTCACAGTATTTGTATATCAGTCACTGAGGAGCTGTTTCTCCAGTGGCAGTGGTTGTCGCCCTAGAGTATTCTTGTCTGGCATCACAACACAACTCGGAGATCAGAGACTTGAGCACTGTGCCTCTTAATGGGAAGATCTCCCCCCACAGGCTCCTCCACCGCCTGCATTCACTCCCGCTTTCATTTAATCCTCTCACATTTCCCTCTCCTCTTTCCTCTTCTTCCTTCCTGCAATCCTCTCTCCAAAAACCACCCCTCCCAACCTTCTTCTTTTGCGCTCCCTTCCTCTCGTGTGCTTGTTTTGAACACACCAGAACCAGGACATGGGTCTCTAGGGGTGCCCGGGCCTTCTTATATAACATTATAAAAAATTCACACATTGCATGTTCTTATTACGGATAGAAGGAGAAGATAGAGGGAGGAGAAACGTGGTTGTAGGAGGAGGGGGGAGGGTGGGTTTGAGGGCTGCAGCCACAAATTAAAAATAACTAAAAATACGAGTGCAAAAACAGCCTGCGGGGCCGTTTTTGCAGCCACGTTTGTTGATTCCTGGCCTCGTTGCATGATCAAAAACAAGCTAGCCGGCTCATAAACCGCCTCTGAAATGCAGGAGAGGTGAAACGCAGCGCGCTTCCTCTTCACATCCACCGCCAAATCTGCATAATGTGTGGCGCGCCGCGCGGCGCAAACTCATTTCGTCCCGATATTACTCCTCCGACGGAGGTTTCCTCATGAAAAAACAATACAATTACCGTTAAATTGATGCCTGTCACGCCGCAGCCCACTTCCCATATTATCAATCATCAAAGGGGGGAGATATTTGTGGAGGCTAGCGAGGGATCCTGGTGCCTAATGGGGCGCCACTTACAACATCCACCCAGTTCCAAACAAATATGACAAATTCCAGCATCCCATTCGTGAGCGTTTTCTTTCCGCTAGCCACGAGTCGAACGGCGTCGTCGGTCATTCTTCCGTTCTGAGGAGGCTGGTATAAAATCCATAAAGGCCTGTTTACCACTGCTACTCACAGATCATCTGCAGAGCATGAATTATTAATCAATCAGAGCGTCTCTTTCTGCCTCTTCCTTTCTGGCTGTTTAAACCGCCGTCCCATCAGTCATTACTCAGCTACCTGCTAGAGATCGGAGGATCGTCTGCGTGATCTGGTTTAATAACACGAAGACAAAATGATAAGAATTACTAATAATCTTTCTTTGATTCAGTCATATCATCTCTCTTTGGTTCTCATGTGTTTCTCTGTTTTTTCGTCAATCTGTTTCTCCCTGCCGTCTCTTGGGTAGGATCAGCGTTGCTCCGAACGTGGTCTAGCATGGTTGGAGTCCTTATGTCGGCAATGTTAATGAGGAATTATCGGAAATTAATTAAGATTAAAAAAGGTCCCGAGGTGAAGGACTTGCTTATTGCAGTGCCATGTAAATCTTCTATAATCCGCTAGCGAGAGAGGAAAGCCAAACACTGTGGAAACTGGGAAAAAGCGCTGCATTGTTCACTCTCACACACACTGCAAACGCATTCAGCCCATATATCCATCAGCGTGTGTGTGTTGTAGAAATAATCGTAAACGAGTGAGGGAAACAACGTGTCACGTGGGGCCACAAATCCAGCGTGCTGATCTGTCGAACCCACAGACGAATTGCTTCGGGCGATGTCGCCGTCACAAGCCAAAAAACTACACTGATGCATGCTGGGAGTCATGTCGTGCAGGCTTTCCTTCTCAGGTGGGTTTATCGTCACTCTAAGGTGAGGAAGCAGTAGCGCAAGAGTAAACACTGTAATCTTTGGAGGCAAAAACATGCACTAAAGTGTCCTCTTTGGAGGCGAAAACATGCACTAAAGTGCCCTCTTTGGAGGCAAAAACATGCGCTAAAGTGCCCTCTTTGGAGACAAAAACCTGCTGGTGTCCTCTTTGGAGACAAAAACATGCTAGTGTCCTCTTTGGAGACAAAAGCATGCACTAAAGTGTCCTCTTTGGAGGCAAAAGCATGCACTAAAGTGTCCTCTTTGGAGACAAAAGCATGCGCTAAAGTGCCCTCTTTGGAGGCAAAAACATGCACTAAAGTGCCCTCTTTGGAGACAAAAACATGAGCTAAAGTGCCCTCTTTGGAGGCAAAAACATGCGCTAAAGTGCCCTCTTTGGAGGCAAAAACATGCACTGAAGTACCCTCTTTGGAGGCAAAAGCATGCACTAAAGTGTCCTCTTTGGAGACAAAAGCATGCGCTAAAGTGCCCTCTTTGGAGGCAAAAACATGCACTAAAGTGCCCTCTTTGGAGACAAAAACATGAGCTAAAGTGCCCTCTTTGGAGGCAAAAACATGCGCTAAAGTGCCCTCTTTGGAGGCAAAAGCATGCACTAAAGTGTCCTCTTTGGAGACAAAAACATGTGCTAAAGTGCCTTCTTTGGAGGCAAAAGCATACGCTAAAGTGCCCTCTTTGGAGGCAAAAGCATACGCTAAAGTGCCCTCTTTGGAGGCAAAAGCATACGCTAAAGTGCCCTCTTTGGAGGCAAAAGCATACGCTAAAGTGCCCTCTTTGGGGGCAAAAACATGCTATAGGTGCCCTTTTTTTCCCTTTCGCCCCTGCCCTTCAAAAATTATATGCACGCCACTGCTCCCGACCGCCGTGGTAGAAGCCGGCGGAGCGATGTGACACTTTACATCAAACATCTCTGTTGCACCCATCATGCATCTCTGCTGTACGAGCCAAGTCCTTGTTGGGCTGTGGATGCCCTGCGTGGAGCCGACAGCAGCTCGGGCCCAACACAGCCGTCTCTCACAGACGCATGACACAGCAGTATTCTCTGTAATAAATAAGAAATGAAAGCATGCAGACGCTGGCTGGCCGGCCTCTAAAAAGCATCAAAGTCATCCACTCCTAACTTTGTGTTTCTGGTTTTGTTTCTTCGGAGGGAGATGTTTTAGACTCAGTGGCGTCGATTCCTTCCATGGGGAAGCTTTTGACCTTCTTCAGGCTCTTTTATTTTGTAGGACTGGACGTTTTAATGCAACAATACCAAACAGGAAGTTGCATAACAGCATGACACGGATGCCAAAGTGTGTAGCTTTTCCACAGGCTACCACCCTGTTCTGATACCCTAAAGCCAATAAAGCCTCCATTGTGAAGGGGAAGCATTCTGTGAAATACCACAGAAAGGCATGTTAAGCTTGTTTCTGAAATGGCTGAAAGATCCCCCTCCTCCTCCACCACCACCACCACCACCCTCAGTCCTGTTTTAGGAAGCAATCTAGCGTTTGGAAATTTGCATTTCTTTGCAGGAGTGACTCATTAATTTGGAATGATTGTGGAAACTGTGCCATTTGTTCCACTCGTGTGACTTTTAATGCAGCACAGAAACAGGGTTGTTGCACTGGGGAATGATACTGAGAAACCTCGCTGTAACTCTCTGCTTCTAACAACAACATCCGACGCATGCACCGACACCTGACGGAGCTAAAACTGGTCGTTCTGAACGAATTACGGCACTAATGTATTTGTTGATCTTGCATTCCCCAATTACCGTTTGATCTTATAGAAATTGATCTTTTAATGGGCAGAAACATAATCAAATGAAGCCTAATCAAGCAGTCTTAATGATGACTAACGTGATTTCAGCTTTAATGACATTAATTGCGTTCTAATGTGTGGAACAGGCTGCTTGTTGAGTTGAATGGTAGAAAGGAAATCTCCACATGGACACGCAAATACTCTCAAAAAAATCATCTCTTTTTTTGGGCGGAAGCACCTGCAAAGTGGACGTGAATACCACTCGGCACAATGGACTCATTATTCCCATTATATACAGCGCAGTCTGAGATTTCAGACATTTCTACACAGGTCCAGAACTGGAGGGGAGAATAATTAATTGGAGAAGTTAACCGAAACTTAAATAAAGTTGAATATTTGATGATAAATCCTGAAGACATTAGGAACATCTTCCCTTCATACTTGTTTCTAGCATGTTTTTCAGTATTTTTCCCATGTTACTGTATGGTATATATGTGATCTTTCAAAATAATGTGATGGAACATCAAAATAATAATAATAATTATTATTATTGTTAAAATAGTTCAGAATGGAGTTCGTAATTAAATATCTATTTTTAAGACGATTTTTGAGTTTTGGACATCTTTTGGAGACTTAACCTTAACAACACTAACCTAATTTATATTGTATGGTCTTTTATTTTTAGATTGAAAAATGTATGGAGGTCTGGGTGACTTTTCAAAATGAGTCAAAAGTAGTTATATTTGGGTGGAAAGAATAATCAGAGTGATCTATCACCTGAGGAAGGTCAAATGGCACCAAATGGTGCCAAAATGGCCCAATTGGTGGTTCCTCCTGGACATACCTGCACTAATACTGCTCTAAAATGGTTCAGCTTCACTTTTTTTTACCATTTACATTTACACAGTTACTAATCAGATGTTACGTTACCATTTCCTGTTTTCATTGGGTTACTAAACCATAACTCAGGGGTGGTTTCTTTTTTAAACCAGAACAAAAATGTTCATTTTCTGCTGTTTTCCAGATGAATTTTCTCTGAAACGAAAGACATATGTTGATTCTGACACTTTTGTATCAAACTCTCAGGTGTTTGTGTCACAGATGACCAAATTTATTCATCCAGCCCTTGTAATTGTGAAGATATACCCTATTTATGTTGTCATTTTGGGACAATCAGAGGCTGTCATGGTAAATACAAGCACTTTAAGTGGATATAAATGACAGCTTGTGCAGAGTTCTGGGTCAAAACTGGACCAATTTAAGAAATTGTTGTACTTATCAGATACTGAGACAAATAAACATGGGCAAAGCTAGGAAAAACACCCATAAAAGACCATTTCTGCTTCATTAATCCTACTGTTTCATGTCAAATCAAACGTCAAACCACCGAGACGCAAATAAAAGACGTTTAGCTAAAAGCAGCAAAGTGTGTCGCACACAGCCGGTATCCCAAAATGCATAGCTTTGAATTTCAGCCAACAGTAAACCGTTTAATCTTGGGTGTCATCAAAGCGGAGCGAGGAACCGGAGAGGCCACACAGCATCTGTATCCAAGCAATTTAGCCACAATGCTACCTGAGCTGAAAATAGCCACGTCAAGCACATTCTGCTGCTTAACTACACAAAATAGAATATTCAATGTGTCCATTTTTTGATATAGGTGGCAAGTTATCAAATTACCCTGCCAGACTCAGTGTATTTTAAGTATTACACAGCCAGGCAAATTGAATAATGTGTCCGCTTATATTCAACTCGAGGGAGGCGAAAGCAATTTATTCACAGCGCATAAAAGCAACCTAAACTCTCTTTGAATACTGTGGATGTTTTTCTTTTTTTTTTCATCATATGGGAAAAGGATGCCTTGGACCTTTTTTTTTCTGAAAGCTGTAAAAAAAAAATCATCTCCATTGCAATAGCCGCATACTAGGTGAGGCATTTGAGAAGTCGATGAAAACTTAATGGCGCTCCAACCACTCGGGCGAGAAAACACAACAAAATACAGCGATTTTCTCTTCAAATGTATGCGAAAGTTACTGAATTACATGATTTTTTTTGGGACGGAAAGCACTGCTTTACCCTCCATAATTGATAAAGGCCAGCAAAGAGGTTAAAAAGAGAACACTCTCAGCCTTGCAATGCTGAAAAAGAAGTAGTAAAAAAGTCAAGCGTGTACAGTTTGTTCTTATATCTCTCCAGCCTGAATACAC
Source organism: Synanceia verrucosa (assembly GCA_029721515.1). NCBI lineage: Eukaryota > Metazoa > Chordata > Actinopteri > Perciformes > Synanceiidae > Synanceia > Synanceia verrucosa. Next base: position 8,056,968 of record CM056572.1, read on the forward strand.
AGTAGGATACCAGCACTCACTCTTGGCCCTGATCCATAATTTAACGACGAGCTGATTCAGAGCACAACTTAATATTCTGCGTAAACTTCTTTTTTTTTCTCACTTATTTAAAAAAAAAACAAAAACGCTGAATAAAGTTCTGCGGAGTCGACAAAAGAGCTCGGTTATTTACTTCTCAGCCGATGTTAAAAAAAAGGAAAGAAAAAAAAAAGAAAAGGAAGTGTATGTGTGACAGCAAAAAAGATACGGCGCTGGATATAATTGTCGAAAAATCTTCGGAAAAACCACGGCGAGGCCGGAACAGGACGCGTATACACACGTTTGCACAATCTTGAGATAAAAATGCTGATTCAATACGAGGAATTGTTTTCTGCCAACTCTGCAGGTGTGTGAAGACGCTCTCTCTCTCTCTTTTTTTTTTTTTTTCCTGGGCCATTTAAATGAATCAGTGTCATGCATGGCCGCCGCCATCAAGACTCGATGAATACTTTTGCACATGAAAAGCGAAGGTGGGGAGGAGGAGGCGGTGAATCCATTAGCCTTGCTATGTCTCACTGACTCCATTGTTTTATTCTGGTTTCCTGGCAGCGGAGGATTCACCTCGGAGATGCTGCGGCACTGAGGAGAGCGGAGGCGATGAAATGCATGAGGCCCTAGGAAAGCAAGGCAACACGGCGAGGAAATGAGTGTTTGTTGTGGTTGTGTGGGCGGGTGTGCGTGTCTGTTGAGAGCGTTCGGGTTGGTATGCACTGTTAATTGTAATTCACCACTGGGGATTAAGCTCACTGTGACCCCAGAACCAAAGACCTGACCTTAAAGGGGAACCCACCCCCTTTAATCTCATTTTAAGGGACTGGTACAGTTCACATGGGGACATGTGAACAGTGCTGAAGGGTAACGCAGCCTTACTGTTGCGAACAGAAACCGTGTTACTTTATAACTATGTGCACTTCAGGAGGACAGATGAACAAATCAAACGTCTCTTTTCCTGTTTGATCAACTTTCATCGTGACTTTGACTTTAGAGCTGGAAGATGGAGGAGCTGCTTAAGACGTCTTTAGAGGGTTTAAATATGAACATTATTGATCTTAACGAACCAGAATGAGAAGGCTTTTACTGTGAAGGACTGATGGTCACTACTTCCTGGTGTCTGCCCTATTTGTATTACAATGAGGAGCTTTACTTTGAAATTATCTAGTATCTGTCCGATTTGTATGACAATAAGGAGCTTTACTCTGAAATTATCCGCTGTCTGTCCTCCTTTTATTATAATAATGAGCTTTACTTTGAAATTATCCGCTGTCTGCCCTCCTTTTATTATAATAATGAGCTTTACTTTGAAATTATCCGCTGTCTGTCCTCCTTTTATTATAATAATGAGCTTTAAATTGAAATTATCCGCCGCTGTCTGTCCTCCTTTTATTATAATAAGGTGCTTTTACTTGAAATTTCCTGGTGTCTATCTTATTTGTATTACAATACGGAGCTTTACTTTGAAATTATCTGGTGTCTGTCCTCTTTTTATTACAATAAAGAGCCTTACTTTGAAAAGATCTGGTGTCTGTCCTCTTTTTTATAATAAAAAGGAGCTTTACTTTGAAATTATCCGGTGACTGTCCTTCTTCTATTCCAATAAGGAGCTTTACTTTGAAAAGATCTGGTGTCTGTCCTCTTTTTATTATAATAAGGAGCTTTACTTTGAAATTACCTGGTGTCTAACCTCCTTTTATTCCAATAAGGAGCTTTACTTTGAAAATATCTGGTATCTGTCCTATTTTTATTATAATAAGGAGCTTTACTTTGAAATTACCTGGTGTCTATCCTCTTTTTTTCCAATAAGAAGCTTTACTTTTGAGTTATCTGGTGTCTGTCCTCTTTTATGAAAAGGAGTTTCACTTTGAAATTATTTGACAAAAGTTACATGTTTCTTTGTCTTACTTTAACCAGACGTTATAGAGTAATCCAAAAGAAAGTAACCAGTAACGTGTGATCTAACATTTACTTATTTTTTCGGAGTGTCTACCTCTTTAAGAATTAGGTTGATTTCACTTTAAGTCCAGTGTCCTTAAAGAGGAAAATAAGGCCTTTCCCTTTAATGCTGTCTAGGCAAATGTAGTTCTCGATACCAACACCAGTGAAATTAGGATTCTAGATAACCGTAAGATATTCCTTAAGTCAAACTGCCCACTAGCAGGTGTAATCAGGCATATTATCTGCAACAAAACACCACCTCTGTGGGGAATCTGCGAACCGTAGCAGGCTTTAAGGGGGAGCTCTTGACATTTAAATTTAGCCAAATCAAAGCAGCTGATTGCAACTAATGAGAACCACATGCAGATACAAGACGGACTACGCTAGTGATAGCCGTGTGATGGTGAAGGTTATCGGAGAATAAAGACACTGGCTGATAAATATCACATTAAAAGGCACAGAAATAATGAAAAATATTCAAATTAACATGATTTCACCAAAAATGTCGCTCGTAATGATTCTATTTGATTTCAAAGTTGGTGTAAGGTGACACAATCAAAGACATTTGATTAGATCTCCCTAGTGTTAGGACTCGCTTCGCTAATCCGTTCAGCTATTCGCTGTGGATAGACGAAAAAAATAAAAAAAAAATAAAAATGAAAGCGCTGTGACTTGTTGAGCGAGGGAAAAGGTCAGCCAGAGTGATGAACTCTCCGGAGCAGGTAGCATCTAATCAAGCTGGTGTCTTTGCTTAATGCGCCTATTTGTCTGCGCTATGTTGTTGATGTCTATAAAAAGGCTGGGAGGCAGGCATACAAAGTAATAAGCTTAACACACACACACACACACAACCCCATTCATTGTCCGACCTCAAATGAGGCCTGCAGTCCGACACACTGGGCTTTACTGCTGAACACTGCAGCTCCAGGACGGGTGTCGCAGTCCTAAATGAGTCCAAGTGGCCAAATGGGAAAACTGTGGATCTTAAATGAGGCATTACTAAAAGAATTTGGATTCCTCCCACTGCACACAGAGAGGCTGGAAAATAATATTTTATTTAGAGTTTAATTGCAGCTTGTGGCCCTGAGTGCCCCATCAGACAAACTATAATGGAATCTAATATGATCGTAATGGTTACTGTCTTCACTCTGCTTCCCTGCATGCTCCTGCAGCATATGGCGCCGCCGGCGTTCGTCCTTTTCTCTTACAGGCGAAAAGAAATGGCGGATTGCACGGTGGCGAGCGCGACACGAACAAAACGAAGTATCCCAGGATACCCCAGGAGGATACCGGTTTATGTAGGAGAAGGAGATTTGGATATTAGAAGCACTGAAAATAGTCCAAGGGTTATAAAAACAAGTTGAATAATGCACCAAACATATCTGTCTTTTATTGTGAAAGGTAAGAACAGAAGGAGTGGATCTAGTTTGCGCTGCCTTTGTCAAGATTGTCGACTTGAGTCGGACGGTCGTTACACATGGTGTGTTTCGTTGGGAAAAAATGATTGTGCTGTAACATTCAATTTTTTGGAAAGTTACTGACGTACAAAGTCATTGCACAAAAAGAATGACGAATTAACTAAGGCTGTCAAATTCAACGCGTTAACACGATTTATTTGCGCGAAGGTACCTCTACTTGGACGAACTGCCTGAAACGCGTTGTCGGAAACACGCAAATTTTGACGGCCCTAAATGTCAAATTGAGGGTGCTGAGTTCTCTTTTCCTTTTCGTCCATTTCAGATTACAAATTAATACTTAACAATGATCTTTAGTGGATTATTTGTTTGCCGGATTACAGGAGAAGCTTGGACAGATTCAAAAAAGATAGTTAACCGAGTATCATCAGTGTGTTTGTTTGTTAGTTACGACTGCATTGTTAGTTTCTTTGATTTTTTGAATGGAGTTCTGCCTCATGACCTGCCAGTTCGTCTCAAGCAACGTATTTTGGGCAGTTTGTCGAAGTAGAGTTAGTGTCGTGATAATTTTGACAGCCCTAGTACTAACATACAAGATGACTTCCGTGAAGTCAATATGAACTAAAATGCTAATATTTATACCATTTGTAACCTTAGTCCGCTTACGGTAAAGTCTACGCTGCAAGTAGATTGCTTCAACCTGAGCAAAACCCATGTGCCCTGTCAGCTAATTATAGCATAGTTTCCCTCACAGTGGGATTTGTCACAGCACTGGTGTCCACTGGTGATCCATCACAAGAGTCGCCTTTGACATGAGCCTTTTGTTAGCGTGTAAAGAGTTCGGATAAAAGGGTGAAGTGCCCAATATCCCGAAGGCCTCGCTGGGATTTCGGCAAAAAGGGACGCAAACTCATCAAAAAGGTCAACACCGCACGATCGACATGAAACGAGCGCTTCTGTGACGTTAGTCTTTTTTAAAGTCATCCGTTTTACTTACAGAGGAGGAGAAGATAACGGCAGCGAGAGATGAGACCGCCCGAAAAGTGACTGTCGGGAGGAGGGAGGCGTGCGGCAAATGACATGACACACATCCAAAGGCATGCTGCTGGAGACAACAAACCCACCCACATCTTTATCTGTGATCAAAGGAAAGATTTATGATTGTCTGCGTTTGTACTCCACCCTCCGTTCCGTCCACATCCCCCTCTGCTTCCTCACACATTATCTCTCAGAGTTCGGGCTATCACAGCGAATTTGCCAGCCGTCATTTTTGACCCCTCCGTCGACTCTGGGATGAAATTTCCCCTGAGTGACACCCTCATCAGGCCACTTGCTGTCTTGACCTTCTGCAACATGCGCCCTTTCTGTGATATGAATGCGACTAATGCGCGTTAGCCTCGGGGTCTATCCAAAGACGCATGGTAACAAAGGGCATATGCTGGTCGTCACAGCATCTCATGCTCTCTGACTGACAGCCAGCAGGCCAGATGGATGGAGGTAGCGGCTGAGACAGTGATGGGTTCACTGGGTTGGTGGTTGTCAAAGAAACAGCGTATAGCTGATGCTTTTCTTTCATCCCCGTTGGGTTTTCCCCGAGAGTCTGTGAATGAGCTGCTACGAGAAATTCCTGAAGCGTCGCCACAGTTTCAATATTTACATGATATACAAATACAAATGTCAACGACTACCCTCGAACCCCGTTGCAGACTTAAAGCCGAGGGATGACCTTTACGAGCAGCTTCATTTGGATATCAGAGGCTTAAAAACACTCACTGAGATGCATTTAAAAACAGACACAACGGTCGGATTTCTGCGATCGTCAGAATCCCAACGTGCAAAAAAATATCAGAAATAGCAGGGGTTGGAAAAAATATTGATATGACTATATGTTGCGATACTTTTTCTTCTGATATAACATGATTTAGGCTGAAATCCAGAACAACCTTCGCACATTGGCGCCGCTGCACCGCAATATCTCACAATATAACAATATTGCAATAATGTATCATATCGTTACTCAAGTATAGTCCTTGCCGATGCACACCACTAAAAAAAATAGGTTGTCAATGCCTCGCAAAACACAGGATCTGCCCATTATGACACTTATACTCACAAATTCATAAAGTCTGGCCAAGTTGGTTTGTCTTTAAACATCACGACTGTGACCATCTTCAGGATGATTCAACATCGTTCATCTGACTCCTCCACCCTCTCGATAAATGCCGCTAATCACTTTCTATTTCCCACTGCTTGCTTCTATTACATTAAATGACTCATATGAGCTTTTTTCTCTTATCTAAGAAGCGCTCAAGTTAAGGCAATTAAATCTATGTGATTGAGGTTATGAAAAGATTGTGGTCGTGGTTAAAGGAGGTGGAAGTCGACTGTTGGTAGGAAGCCAAAAGCCTCCACTCCTGATAATCCTCCATCCTTCTGAGAAGAGTGTCTCTGTTCACTAATTGCAAGAGGTTGCTTGGAGGGGATGTGATCAAAGCTTTTGTTTTTCTGCAGAAGGGAGTATAAAATACATCGGTTTGATGGTTAAATCTCTCTTTTCTCTCACGTACATAATAAGTACACAAACACGGTTATAAGGGTAAAAGCTGGGAGTTGAAGAAACATTCAGAAGCAGCACATTATCCTCATCAGAGCTCTTTAAACACCACAACATCTCGCTAAATACCGACTATATTATCCCTGTTGTTTGAAAGCTCCTCCCTGGCGGACAGAATGGCTTGCATGCGAGAAATGCATTAGCGCAGCTAATAAACTGCTCGGCTTTGAGAAACGTGGAGTGACACTCCACTGTCTAACTTTATTTAAGCAGGCAGGTTGACTAACAACACACTTTTATTCACAGTGACAGCCTGGCCGAGTTTCAGCAGACTGCTGAGGGCTTCCGATATTGTCTCGTGGCGCCAGATGGGGGTAAATGCCTTGCTCAAGAGCAGTTTGGAGGTCGAAGGGTATTAGTTTTTGGAGTTCTGGCTCGCAAAATTTGGAAAATCCTGCTTTGGGGATTTGAAAAAGCTACTTTTTCCCAAAAATTTTGTACTGGTTTTCGAGCAGACTGGAAACAGGAAGTTTCCCCAAAGCAAACTCTCCTTTGTTTCCATTCCGCTGCTGCTTTTATGACATGACATATCATTTGGAAAATAGTTTCATAATATGCTTTTGTAGAGGTTCAGGGTGTATGGAAAAACTGGGAAATGATCGACCAATATTCCAGTCATGGAAAATGAGAAAAAAAGCTCAAATGTCCTGGTAATGGTAATAGTAAAGTAATGGAAGATTATTTATCATCCCCATGCTTTGTGAGCGAATGCAAATGGGTTAAAAGTTACTTTCAACCTGAGAATTATTGATCGACCAGATCCTGAGTGACTAATGTGGTCTCTCCAGAGTCTTGTCATATTTAATAATAGTTTTGCATCGCTACCTCTGGGTTAAAAAACCTGACTGAACCTAATTCGATTTTTACAGGTTTATCTTCATAATATGAGAGTTAATTGGTGTTAACTTAATGTGAACGAAGGGTTTAAAGGGTTAGAGTTGACAGCTGAACACGGTTTATTCAATTAAACCAGTGAAATCCATCTTGTCAATCAGCAGAAACAGACAGCTCGTTATCTTGCCAGTTCGTCAAACTTCTTCCACCAAAGTAAAATGAAGGTAAATAGAATGCTAGCTTTCTTCAATAGTATAAAGATGACTATTATGCCAGGTTTTTATGTAGTCCTGGAGGTCTAATTTAGTTTTGTGTCTTTGGAAATAAGAATCAGTGTGAAGATCGAAGTGCAAAAGAGTTTTGTTTCAGTTGATGTTGTTGCTGCTTGGTCGGCGAGATGTATCGGCTGTGTTGATGCAACTATTCCCCAGCTGAGACGAACACCACAAATCTGCTTCTGAGAGTGAACTCCTTTAAATCGAGACGAGCAGATTGCTTGTGTGAAGTGACGCGAGGATGAACCCGTGAATGGAAGAAAGAGGACGGGACGGAGGCTTGATGGATGGATTTTGAAGCAAACATTTGACAGGCTGGTTTTTGAGTTAACGGGACATTTCTGAAGGGCGGGGCTGCTTTGTATCGTCCTCCCATAACAGTTGTAGAAGTCGTAAAGTATAAATCGTCAATCAATTCTGTAATAACCAACTTCTTTCCATCTAATTACTGCAAGTTTTACTTTTTTTTTAAATTTTGACCAAAGAAAACCTTGGCTAGTTTGAATTATTTTAACTATATTTTAGATCAGAGGGCCAAACGTTCATGGATAATCACAGACTGGTCTATGTAAAGGTTGAGTTTTGACAGTTTTAAAAAGCATAACGTATAAATGATCAGTCAATTCTGTAATGGACCTTTTTAGCTAATAAAGTTTTACATTTCTTAATAGGATTTGTCATCAAAATACCTCATTTACCTCATGAATATGACAGATATTATGAATTATTTTGAGATCAGGGGACCTGATGTTGATGGATTCTTATATTAGAAAGCACACTCCACTTTATTCACCTTAATCAGACAATAAGCTAACTTGTTTTTAAAATTTAACCATATATTTGCACTGACTATATTTGCCCTGTGCACTCGTTTTTATTTTATTGTATTTGATTTTATTCTGCAATTCTCTTTATGTCCTGTACATGCTGCAGAATTGTCAATAAAGCTGACTTTGACTTTGACATTGACACCTTTTATCCTCCTGGATTAATGCAAAGATGATTCAAGGGTCAAACGTCGCAGAGGGCAGGTGAAGTGACATTTCTACGATTTTTAGAACAAGAAAAAAAAGATGGTTTTTGGTGCATTATTGCAAACAAGGTCATTTTGGCTTTGTCATCATGCAATCTACAGTGGTTTATCACTTAAAACTACAGTACTGTTGACGAAGGAAAGCAACCAGCAAGGCTCAGCAAAAGAGGAAATCATTTGTATCATCCGGTTCACATGGACGGTCGACAACCCTGCAAATTATACCAAATTACCATGTTCACAAGTTTGATTTCCAGGAGCCAGGTGCATTGGATCTATGCAACAGGAAACAAAAGAAAAAAAACACCTCCAACAACAGCACATGCCCCGTTTGTGACCTGTATCCATGGCGACACGTCTACTATGCAAGCAGCTGGATACCTTTTGGAGTGAAAAGGTGAAATCCGAAATGGTAGACAGACAGGAATAGAGGACGTTTCATTCAAGTCAATTGGCTGTCAGCTCAAATAAGGACTGCTATACTGTCCAACTGTCAGGGCTTGTTTATTCCTTTCATCGAATGCTTTACAGCCACAGCGCCATGGCAACACATTTCCATAGGAAATGTAAAGACATGTTATTTTCTTGACTATTTCTGTCAGAGGTCTGCAGGGAGCGACTCTTTCCAAAGCAAAGAAAGTTCTCAGTGGAGGTTTAAACGAGCTCCCGTCCGTGTTTACGGACGCGTCAGTGTAACTCATATTGTGTTAAGTGTGCGCCTGTTGCAGCATAGTAAATGCGCGACAGTCATTTGGACAGCCGAGACTCGCCGTGTCCTGATGTTTGCACAGCCACCCACTCCGACATGTCTGCCGAGCCGTGAGAGCAGCTCAAAGCTCGGAGAAAAACACTGAAGGGAAACGGTTTAGTAGATCAAAAGCTCAGGAAGACACTCGTATAAATCTGAAAATATATATGATTTACTCCAACACGCTTGAAGTTTCGGTGAGGTTATCATTTTTTTCCTACAGCTTTCACTCTTCTAGTCTAATCTGACATCTTCTATTATCTGACATGAGTGGAACATTTCTGACTCGATGCCATTTGGGAAGCAATCACAGTGACCATAAACGGACCGCCGACCCCTTCAGCTTAATCCGGAGAGGTTAATGCATTAAAGATGGAACGCCTCCAAGCACTGAAAATACAAAGACATTGTGCTGAAGATTTACTTTCACTCTGAACGCTTAAGTACACGATCTGAACACTTGGTTATCCAGATATCTAAATGTTGTCCCTGCCATAATGTAGTTCTCACAATAGTGTAGGCTTCAACTTCCTACTGAAATATTACACATGAACTCACACGTAAGAGATAAAATGTATGTTATACTCCTTGCAGACAGGAAATTGTGAGTATTTCAGTCAAAATCTTACAAAATAACAATAATTAATTTATAAATTTAGATGCTCGCTGTCACCACCTCTGTATTTATATATTATAAACAGCAGATAAACAAACAGTGCGTTTACATGGGAGTGTAATAATTCCACTTACTGGCTTAACCCAACTAAGAATAAGTTATTATTTTCATGTATACGCCTCAGTTTGACTAAAAATCGGACAATTGCAGTTGGATTAAGACAGCGAGATAACTCTAAGGTTGTTAGTCGCACAGGCGATTTGGACTGGGAACTGGACTTTGCGTTCTGCGCATGCTTGCGATTTCATGCGGCGGTGGCGTCTTTTCTCCATAATCACTTCCGGGTCCAAACCCCGGCTGTGAATGTAAACAGTAATGGTTGTAGCCTATCTATACCGCTGGATGTAAAACTGGAACGTCTAAGAAGACATTGAATACACCATTTGAAAAGTGAAATTGGAAGGATCCGTCCACATTTTAAGGATAAGTTGATCGGACTTTTATATCTCACGCGCAACATTATCGCGAGCCACTAGAAGTGGCTGTTAGCTAAGGCTAGTTGTGTTAGCTAGCACGATAACGAGATATAAAAGTCCGATCAACTTACCGTTATTGATTTATTGTCATATATATTAGGATAATTGCAGTTGCCCCCCAAAATAGGATAGTCCGATTGAAGCTTTAATCGAGTTACTGTCATCATGTAAACGCACTGAAAGTCAGCTAGTGGAGCAATTAGCAGCTAAAGAAACAGATAATTCCCCGAAGAGTTGGTGGAGACCAAAAACAGAGCTACAAGGAGAGATAACTGTGAATTTAGTGGCAACAGTTCAGGTTTACAGAGAAGCCAAGATTGTACGAACTGGACGAGACGCATGCGTGGAAAGACAGGAAACATGCATAGATGGAGATATTCACGGGAGGCTAAGGGATGAAGCCACGTTGTGATCGGTGGAGAGGGGAACAAATGTGCACCCTGTCCTTGGTGGCTATAGCGACAGGAGACTCCATGCCAGCAGTGGCAGATGAAGGAAGCAAGGGGCCCATATATATACAGCTCTTTGGCCAATTTGTTACGAAGAAACAAGGCTGCACACAAGCCTCCAGTTTGAAAACAGAACGAGAACCAACCCTGAAAAGGGGGTCATAGAAAAGCTTTTTTTTTTGGGCGTTTATTGTACTGACAGCTGTAAAATCTGCCAGCAGATATTGGCCTCTTTGTTTTTCACACTCATTGGCTTTCCTTCATGGGGAAACGTCAAATATTATCCTTCACACTGTGGGGATTATTTGAGTTGCGCATGCGACGATGAGTCACGTCCGTGCACAATGATATTCTTACATAATTTAGGGCGCTCGAGCATTGTTTGTTGACTTGCCCTGCATTTAAAACACCCTGATGAGGTTATATCCTCTTTCTTATTATGAAATATGACGAGCTGTGATGTGCTGATTGTTGCAACAATACTGACGGGTGTCATCACTTTCTTCAATTGTTTCCTGCAGCATAGGCAGCACGTTAAGTGTTGTTTTATTTCATATTGTCTAGGGTTCTATTGTATCTTTTCCTGCATCACTTTTCATCCTGGTAATGATATCCTCCATTTTTTTGACAGCAGCTAAAGATGTAGCTCGAATTTCTTGTGTTCAACTGAGGGTTATACATAACGTGTGGGTGGACAGCGCACCAGCGATAGCGAAAGTGGAAGAGGAGGGGATGTTTTCTCCGCTCGAGACGAGGTGAGAGGTGGTTACATTGCATTCTGGGCTTTTGAGTCCACTAAAAGAAATTGGTATCTTTGCCACATCTATCATGGATTCCTCCCCGTGTGATGACTGCATTTAAGATGTTGAAGTGGGGGAAAAAAGCAGGTGCACTTTGGATTTCAGAGCCGAAATCGTTCGTGCTGTCAATTGAAATTGAGAGCTCCACTGGAAATGGAGGACAAGTTGCCTGTTTGATAGCTTATCCGCTGGGAAAACACACAGAAATTGCAGCTAAAGAGGTGGTGGAGACCAAAAACAGAGCCACAAGGAGAGTGAAAATTGAATTTATGTATGAAAAGTAGCCAGAAGAGTGAATACTACAGCAATTTAAAAGCTCAAAAAGTATTTGTTGTGTTCAGAAAAACACAAAAAATCAACAATCTTATCCAAATTAGATCTTTTCACCCAGAAATTGCAGTTAAAGAGGTGGTGGAGACCAAAAACAGAGCCACAAGGAGAGTGAAAATTGAATTTATGTATGAAAAGTAGCCAGAAGAGTGAAAACTACAGCAATTTAAAAGCTCAAAAAGTATTTGTTGAGTTCAGAAAAACACAAAAAATCAACAATCTTATCCAAATTAGATCTTTTCACCCAGAAATTGCAGTTAAAGAGGTGGTGGAGACCAAAAATAGAGCCACAAGGAGAGTGAAAATTGAATTTACGTATGAAAAGTAGCCAGAAGAGTGAATACTACAGCAACTTAAAAGCTCAAAAAGTGTCTGTTGTGTTCAGAAAAACACAAAAAAAATCAACAATCTTATCCAAATTAGATCTTTTCACCCAGAAATTGCAACTAAAGAGATGGTGGAGACCAAAAACAGAGCCACAGGGAGAGTGAAAATTGAATTTACGTATGAAAAGTAGCCAGAAGTGTGAATACTACAGCAACTTAAAAGCTAAAAAGTGTCTGTTGTGTTCAGAAAAACACAAAAAAATCAACAATCTTCTCCAAATTAGATCTTTTTACCTAAAATTTACAGCTAAAGAGATGGTGGAAACCAAAAACAGAGCCACAAGGAGAGTGAAAATTGAATTTACGTCTGAAAAGTGCCGACTAAAAAGCTCAAAAGGTGTCAGAAAAACACCAAAAAAATCAACAATCTTAACTGTTAGCACTCGGGGATAATAAATTTATGACATTTATTTCTGTATTGCTGAATACAACTGGAATCAGACATGTGGCGGACATCACCAGGAGCATAAACTTCGCCATATTAGATCTTTCCACCGAAAATAGCTGCCCAAATTTTATGCAGTCAATCCAGAGTCTTTTTGAAATTCATTATTCCACAACTTATGGCCAGAAACCCCATAAAGCGACATTATTAATCTTGAGGAGGAGGGTAATTTATTTTCTCTGGCATGTAAAGATAATTAAGCAGGGGGGCGGACGGGATTTTGAGCACGCTCACTTTGTGGCATCATTCCCACCACTTTGAGTTGATGTCAAAATACAGTTATTTTCCCTTCTATTATTGTGAGAATCTGCATTTTTGCAATATCACAGTTTGGATGGATTCAAATGAGCGCCGTATGGACACTTGTGTGCAGGTAATGAGTAGGTCCATGTTGCCTCTGTGAATGGACAGTGTATTAATCCAACTGTGTCCATTTAATTCCACTTTGGTCACTTAAACTAACCTTTGAATTTCAATCACACTGTGGAGTCCTTCTATGATGAGCAAATAAAAGCCGTTCATCCCAGAATCCACACCTGCTACTCCGACTGGAAATCAGGGCGGTCAACAACATTATCATAATGGGATCAACACCAACACTGACGAGGAGGGTTGGACAAATACAAGAGAGCAGAGACAGACGGACACGTCTTTTCATGAAAGCAGGAAAACCTTTCGACTACTTCGTCTTCTCTGGTGCCCACTATTTACTTTAACAAGTCAATAATGCTTTGGGTGAACCAGGGGCGTCACTAAGATTTAAGGGCAGGGGGGGCTTAGCCCACAGGAGATGTGGAATAAGTGAATAATACAAGGTTATATGATTATTTTGGACTTGTGTTCTGGCCAATTTATATTGAATTTGTTGGCACTTTTTTGAATAAATAAATAATTTAAAAAAAAAGAAAAAAGAAAATAAAACAACACCAAATTATTTAGGAGGGCTTAAGAGTACATAAAAACCTAACGACGCCACTGTGGTGAACACAATATTATAAATATAACTGTTTATATTGTATTATATTTATATACATTTATCACTAATTTGCAGAGCAAAACTGCACTGCTTTTAATTGTATTTCTAAGTCACATCCATAGTACAAACAGTTAAAAATATATACATATATATATTTTTCTAATTATGGTTTTTAATTAGCATTTCATGTGTCATTAAAATATATATTTGTTCTTTTTTATTTAGTGCATACTGTAAATATGCATTCCTACTATTATTGCATATTTGATTATTTCATTGCTCTTGTTATTTGTTTTACGCTGCTGTTGTGGGTGAATTTCATAAATAAAAACTATTCTATTCTAATAATAATAATAACAGCATCCCTTACTGAAAAGCTAAAATGTGATCACATATACATGTAACCACGAAGCGGTTTCTATCATTAATGTGTATGTTACTAGTACAACAATCTGACATACATATATAGTCGTAGTATGTGAAATCATGTGATACTAAATGTAAATTACTATTTATCACTGGTGTCTAAGAGAATAAATAAACTTCAGTAATGTAAAAGTAACCTGACTGTGACATGATTTGTTGTTTAACAGCGGTTACATGACATTTGTGTTCGACTTTCCTGAAGTTTGCCTCTGCACATTTGACATTTCCACTCATAATCCGAAGATGTTCCACATTTTCGCCCGAGAGTTGAGATCCTCATGAGAAAACAAGGGATAATTTTTATCTCAATAAAGACAGCGAGTGGGCGAGTGAGCACAGTGCAGCTCAGTTCAATATGATCTGATTACAGCGTCTGTTGAGAAAACACCGCCAACATATCCTTCGCAACAGCTTTAAGGCTTCCATCGTGCCTTTGTTTCCCGTGCCGAGGTATCATAGGGTTCCTGTCACTGTTGCTGGACGTGCTGGCAGCGTGTCGGCTGCACTGTGGCCAGCCTGGGGGGACGCTGACTCCCCTGCAGCCGTTCCCTGTCACAGTCGTCCATAATTGGCCCCCTGCTTCCTCCACAGAGTGGATACGCTTTGGCGCCTGCGTGCTCGGCCTGTCAAACTCCCAGGTGACGCACAGATCCACGGGCGCCGAGGAGCCCTGAACTGCTATGAGGACATTCTGTCAGCTTAAGAGTTGCTGGGAACTGCTGAGATAGTTCAATCTGCAAGCCTTTTTTTTTCTTTTCACCAGGTTAAAGTTTTTCGGGAAGGATGTGCCATATCTGATCGCAATGGAACAGTGCAGAAATAATTGATGTGTGCTGTGGCAGTGCGGGGAAAAGAGATGAGGCGACAATGGTGGATACAGAAGAACAATTCTTTGTTATCGTTTGGAAATGTGGGTCGTCCGAATGAGGTGGTTCGGAGCAGAGTGGAATATAGTGAGGACATGTTTCCATGTAAACAGGGTTGTAAAAGCAGCAGATAAGGAAACGCAACAGCCCCATTAAGCTCCGACCACGGAAAACACTCCGGCACATTAGGTCTCCAAAGAGGCTGAGAAACATCACATAAGCGACGACATGACTCCGACATGACGGTGAAGAGAGGTTTCCTTGAATGTAAACCCAGCCGACAGTGTTGGGATAACACTGTTACACGAATATATTACTTTTACAGCAACACAGTGTCATTTTCTCCAAGAAAAGCACCTTTGTTTCATTTCCACGCCGCAAAAACTAGTCCGGCACTGACTATTTCCTGCTACAGCAGCGACGGCGAGTCAACAAACAGTAGTCATGACAACGGCGGACTACGTTTGGGGGACGAACGAACACATTACTTTCAATTCATCTGTGAAAATGACAAGGATTAAAGTATTTATCATGATGTTGTGATTTACCAGAGTCTACCAGCTACCAGGGGTGTCACTAGGATTTAAGGATGGGGGGGGGCTTAGCCCCAAGGAGATGCACAGGATGTGTGTATGTAATGCAAGATTTTATGATTATTTATTTATACTCATATTCTGGCCACTTTATATTTAATTTGTTGGCACTTTTTTGTTAAAAAATAAATAAATAAAAACACCAAAATATTTAAGAGGGCTTAAGAAATAAAAGAGGCCAAATGACGCCTCTACTAGAGGTTACCAGCAAACAGATGCTACTTACTTACACAAGTAAAAATGTTCTTTTTTTAACATTTTGTGGTTCCATAGTCAAAGTCAGCCACATCCTTTTTTGGGTTTAAAAAAAACTAGCACTGGATATATAATGAACCACAATAAACAACAAAGGTAATTTAACGCTATTCAGTTTTTCAATGGTTAGCTGCGACACAAAAGTGCATTACATTTTGAAAGCAACTTGCTGCTGAACTGCCAACGGTTTATGGACCCTTTCACAGCTCTGCCCTTAGCATCATTAGCATTAGCATACTTTAAAAGTGCTTAAAATTGGAAACATTGGTTCAAACTTTAAAACCACAATCCTATTAGAGAAGCGTGTATTTTATTCTCTTTTTTCTCTCCTCCCATGGGGTCAAACATTGGAGGTGCTGCTCCGGCTGACAAGTGAACCCCGGGAGGAGACGGTGGAGGCGCAGCCCTGTGAAGTGTCCATCCTCTGGAGAGGTGAGTCTGACAATGAGAGGACCTATAAGCGGAGGTGCTGTCAGATTATGCAGCGGCCCTGAGGCGCAATGCATTAGGAGGGCGTCCTAAGAGGAGTGTGGTTGTACATGTTCAATGACAACTGTTGAGAAGCTGCTATCAGTGCTGAGCTTCTCCAAAAAAAAAAAAAAGGTGATTCAAGGACATAATGTCCATAATGTCCTGAATTCACCTTTTTAGACGCAAATTTGAGCCAGAACACTGGAATTTTTGGGGCATTTCAGCATTAAGTACATCATTATGATGAAAGAATTTGCACATAATGGCAGATTAACTATTACAGAAATATAAAACAATCAGTAATTCTGTTAATTTAGGGCAATGGTGGCCAGTGGTGTGTAGTGGGGGGCAAGAGCCCCCCTTCATGGCGCTATTGTAGGAAAAATGCACACTAAATTGTCCTCTTGGGAGGAAAAAGCATGCACTAAAGAGTCCCCGGTTGGCAAAAGACACTAAATTGTCCCCATGGGTGGCCTCTTAGTTGGAAAAAAAAACACAATAAACGGGCCTCTTATTGGAAAAATCACATTAAACTGGCCTCTTACTTGGAAAAAACACAATAAACTGGCCTCTTATTTGGAGAAGAAATACAATAAACCGGCCTCTTATTTGGAGAAGAAATACAATAAACCGGCCTCTTATTTGGAGAAGAAATACAATAAACTGGCCTCTTATTTGGAGAAAAAATACAATAAACTGGCCTCTTATTTGGAAAAAACACAATAAACTGGCCCCTTATTTGGAGAAAAAATACAATAAACCGGCCTCTTACTTGGAAAAAACACAACAAACTGGCCCCTTATTTGGAGAAAAAACACAATAAACTGACCTCTTACCTGGAAAAAAACACAATACATTGGCCTCGTGGGGGGAAAAAACACAATACATTGGCCTCATGGGTGGAAAAAACACATTAAACTGGCCTCTTAGTTGGAAAAGACACAATAAACTGACCTCTTACCTGATAAAAAACACAATACATTGGCCTCGTGGGGGGAAAAAACACAATACATTGGCCTCATGGGTGGAAGAAACACATTAAACTGGCCTCTTAGTTGGAAAAAACACAATAAACTGACCCCTTACCTGGAAAAAAACACAATAAACTGGCCTCATGGGTAGAAAAACATGAAATTGCCCTCTTCACTGGTTAAAACATTTAAAAAAAAATGCCCTCTTAGGCGATAAAAATGTGCGCTTAAGTGCTGTCTTCAGTGGCGAGAACACACTGTAGGTGGCCTTTCTTTTTCTTTGTGCCCCTGCCCTTCAAAAAGTCTATGCACGCCACTGGCAGGGGGCAAACACCTTAAACTGGGTTGTGAAACACTGTATATTAAGCCAAAAAAAGATAGACGCATGATAAAAAAGACAGAGTGAGTCATCACAACACTGAGCATTTTACAATACCGGTAAGCACACCGAGTAATAACTTTAACAGGACTGTCAGCGCGGCAGCATCAGTTTAGTGAGGTCGATGCAAAACTTAATTAAGGAGGCCATAACCGTTATCAAGAAGTCTGTTCAGTGACAGAGAGGATAGGAAATGTGAGCTGTAATCTGTCCTGATCGCTGCGACTTGATGATACTCAAAGACAGGAAGAAACAGCAGAGATGTTTTCCAAATTAAAAGTTGTGAGGGAGAATAGTCAGGACAAACTGCATCACTGAAGGTCTGACAGTGCTTTACTTTGGATAAATGTGGAATTTGCAAAACATTTCTTGCATTGGAGAGTACAGATTGTCACAAAGTGCCAACTTCTTTCATAAACCGTAACAAAAAAAAGCTATTCTGAAGGGATAACAGTTTTATTGAAGTCTGTTTTTATGTCTTATCGGGTGCAGCCATATCCATTGCCTGCTGGTAAAATCCTGTGGGCAGCTGCTTGAGGTTCACAGGCTAATCTCTCTTACCCAAAAGTGCCAAACCTGCTACTGAGCCTGGGCACTTGTACGACCCTCCTTTGATATGGTCTCACCTGTATAAAGCTTTCATCTGTAAATATTGTCCATATATAGTACCGTACTGCTTATTTACACACTATGCTCCATACACTTTACTGGTTAGATGCTAAACTGCATTTCGTTGCTCGTTGCTTGTATAAGGCCAATAAAGTTGAAATGAATCGAATTATTTTTTTGCCGAATTCCAGGAGAAGCTTGGACAAATTCAGAAAAGATGGCTATTCTAATTTTATCCGCATGTTTGATCGTTAGTTACGACTATGTTTTTAGATTCCTTGTTTTTGTTAATGGAGTTCTGCTTCATGACCCTTAAGTTCATCTCTGGCAACGCATTTCGAGCAGTTTGTCCAAGTAGAGTTACCGGTGCCCAAATTAGCAGGTTAATGCCGTTTAATTGTGTTAATGCGCTAACTTCAACAGTCTGAGTTTTTAATAAAAATTTCGATTTCAAGGTTAAACGTCCTTTTTTGACTTCCTTACTGCGAGAAGAGAAGTTGAAGAGATCTAATTAGCTAATGCAGGTTACGAGGAATGATTTACATTATGTTTAGTGGCCTGTCAATCATCAGTGATGGTGTTAGCAGTGCGCCTGACAGGGATGAATGTGATGGAAGTGGACAGAGGGGATGAGAGCAGCTCAGGAATCGGCCTGGAGAAGGAGAGATGTCGAAAAAACGAGACGAGGAATGACAAAGTGTGGAAGGTAAGAGACGGAGAGGAGATGGAGAGGGGAGCAGAGCCACAGCAGAGATTACAGATTCACACGCAACCTCTCTTTTCAGCTGACACAGGAGAAACGGCGCACCGTAGATTCGCATAACGAGACCACTGGACCATCATTAAAATCCAGAGGCCGCGAGACGAACCAGGCCTCACCTGACTTTGGGCTGTTGTTGCCCCCCAGAGTAACGCGCCTTGTTGAACCTGCTCCTCTTCTGTCAGCACTTTCATAAATAATTCACCGAGCACTCTGGGGCAACAGAGCCGTGGAGCGTACGCTGCTTCTTCCCCCGTCTTTCTCTGCTGTACTTTACTGCCTCGTATTTGTGCCAAAAAAAAACAAGGTGCGCTCATTTACACATCGGGGTGCAGGTCGTAGATCGCTAAGATGATGCAGATTCGGACATTTGTGATGTACGTTTTTTGGTTTTTATTTTTTAACAGAAAAATTGCTCCATAAAAAGGCTTCATCTCCATAATCTGGCATCAGAAACTTGTTGAACAGCTACTGATAAACTCCAATGAAGAGCTGCAGGGTGTTAGAAAGGGACAAGGAAATATCCAGCATATGTGATATATTAGCAAAGTGCATTTTTCTGTCTTTTAATAGACGGAAAAACAGTCAAATTATCGCGGTTTAACATCTGACTGTATGCTGATGACACTTAGGCTTATATTATTAATATGGTAGTATACATATAGATACAAAATACAAGATACAGTAGTTCCTGGACCATTCATGTAATGAAGTATAGATACAGGTAATACTGCAGAGATGCATCTGCACTTTTTTCCAGGGTTTTTAAATGGAAAAAAACAGTTTGCAAAAAGCATTGACATATGTTAGGAAGGCAGGCTAATCAATAAGGTTATCAATGATGTGAAAGCTCTTCGTGGAGTTGTTTTGTATTTTGTTTGCATTGCAAGGTAAAATCACTGTTTTTTTTTAATGGAGTCTGGTGGCTTCGGAGGGGATGAATTAACGGCTCCAGTTCTTGTGAAAAAAATGAAATAAAAATATTAAATAATAAAAAAAATACATCCATCCATCCATTCTCTTCCGCTTATCCGGAATCGGGTCGCAGGGGTAGCAGCTTAAGCAGGGAAACCCAGACTTCCCTCTCCCCAGCCACTTCGTCCAGCTCTTCTGGAGGGATCCCGAGGCGTTCCCAGGCCAGCCGAGAGACATAGTCTCTCCAGCGTGTCCTGGGTCGTCCCCGGGGTCTCCTACCAGCGGGACGTGCCCGGTACACCTCATCAGGGAGGTGTTCGGGAGGCGTTCCCAGGCCAGCCGAGAGACATAGTCTCTCCAGCGTGTCCTGGGTCGTCCCCGGGGTCTCCTACCAGCGGGACGTGCCCGGTACACCTCATCAGGGAGGTGTCCGGGAGGCATCCTTACCAGATGCCCGAGCCACCTCATCTGGCACCAGTTCGGGCTCCTTCCCTGCCAGAGAGGTGACATTCCACGTCCCTAGAGCTAGCTTCTGTAGCCGAGGATTGGACCGCCAAGGTCCCCGCCTTCGGCTGCCACCCAACTCACAGCGCACCCGACCCCCTTGGCCCCTCTCATGGGTGGTGGTGACCCACGTTGCCTTTTCAGGCTGTGCCCGGCCGGGCCCCATGGGTGTAGGCCCGGCCACCAGGCGCTCGCCCACAGGCCCCACCTCCAGAGGGGGGCCCTGGTAACCCACGTACGTGCAAGGGAAAACGTTTGTTCTTGTCTTTTTCACCATAGGGGGGTCTTGAGCCGTACTTTGTCTGGTCCCTCCCCTAGGACCTGTCTGCCTTGGGTGACCCTACCCTGAGGGTCATAAAGCCCCTGACAACATAGCTCCTAGTTTCATTGGGACACACAAACCCCTCCACAACGATAAGGTGACGGCTCAAAAAAATATCAACGAAAATAATCATGTTTCGATTTTAATATATAAGCCCGGGAAGCTGCAAAGTTATGTATAAAAAAAATAAAAATAATATTAAATAATGAAGTTTGACATTCTTCTGTGGGATATACTGTATTATAAAAAAATCTACATGCTGAAACTCTCAGTAAAGTGTAAATTTGTGCTTATAACCAAGGAAATATTATCTTTCTGGCCTCTTACGTCTCGATCATATCTGTTTGTCTCCACATCCAGGGAGAGCAGATTGCATAGCTTCCTAATGCTGTGAGCCTTCAGACAAACTACACATCTCCATACACGGTATGTACACAAATATTGTTATTCTCATTCAAGCAATGTCATCTCAGAATCATTTCTTAGTGATTTAGAGAGCCTTTAGGGGCCTTGAAGGGCAACAAAAGGAGGAATAGAAACTTCCACAGGATGACGTACGACACGCTGCGGTTGTAGCTGTATATTTAAAACAACAGCATGCGTGATAAAATATGAGTTATGTCAAGTTTCGTATCAAAACTTCCACGTCGTGTAACAAATCATTACATTGCCTGCTGAGGTTGTGACCAGAGGAAAATCATGGAGGCGTTAAGAGAGTGAAATGTTCTCGCCAGGTACAGCATCGGTAATGTTATTCCTCGCCGTGGACCTGGTTTTGTTTTTCGCATCAGTGCTCCCATCGCAGAGGATGAATTCATAAATACACACCGAACACAACACTCCGTTCCATTTAGGATTTTTACAGCCTATTTATCCTGCACGTTTTGGACGCTTAAATACCTCGGCGATGTCAGTTTGAGTTTTTATCGTTTAGCGATCTGCTCAGAAACTGGGTCGTGTGGAGCCAGAACGGCTTTATCAGACGAAGGAGTTGCCGAACCTCCATTCTTCACTGTCCTTTTTTTTTCGCTCTGGATGTTTTTGTATCACACATCCTGCTCACTGACCCACCCACAACCATCCCTCTCCTCTTTTCAAATTCCTCACGCCTGTTCAAAATGGTAAATCGTAGGGAATCGACTGAGAGTCCCATATTTTTATGTAATCCGCATACTGTAAATTATGATGTAAAAAAACAAAAAGAAAAAAAAATGCAGCATGGTGAGCAGTGGCAGCATTCAGGCCTATTTTAAGGGGGGCTGAAGTCCCTCTAAAATAGACAGAATATAAGTCTAAAAAAATAATCATACAAACTTGCAATGCATAAAACATAGTGACGCCCCTGTTGGGGAGGAAGCCCCCCGAAAAAATACTTAAGTCACCCTAAATAATTAAGTGTTTTTTTTTTCTTCCAAAAAAATTGCCTTAACTGTCCAGATGAGTCAAAATAAATAATCACACACATATATTTGCTCACATCCTGGGATAGCCCCCCGTCCTTGAAATCTAGTGACGCCCCTGGTCGGGTGGAAGCCCCCCAAAAAAATACTTAAGCCCCCTCCCCAAATAATTTTTCTTCCAAAAAAGTGCCAAAAAAATGGCCAGAATATGAGTCAAAATAAATAACCAATATTCATATGTTTGCTCACATCCCGGGCTAAGCCCCCCATCCTTAAAACCTAGTGACGCCCCTGGTGGGGAGAAAAAAAAACTTTCTTCCAGAAGACCAGATTTTGAAACCATTTGTCACCATTTAGGTCTTAAAAAAATCAATATTTTTTCAGCATTATATACACATTTTGACCTCCAACCTATAAGTGGAATTTGTTTTCTAAAAATTAGAAACATGGATACTTAATTTGACTGAAGTTTGCATCAGAAGAGGTAATTTTGTGTAAAAACAGGAACAAAGACTCATCAGAGTCCTTGAAATCATCACACTACTCATCTAACATCAGAACAGACGAGTGGATCATGTCTAATTTTCTGTGTTGTCTAATATCTGGAACAATAGAGGGTCCATTAGGCCCAGTGCACAGACTTGACTAATTTAATCGCGGTACGTGATGAAGTGAGAAACCATTTAAGACGGAAAACACGGGAATTATGAGCGTTTCTACCCGCCCTTTGGTGCGCTTTCAGTGTATTTAAAATATGAAATAAAAATCCTTCTGAGTAATCAAAAAGTGCTTATTCCTACTTTGTGGGGGAACTTTGTGTGTGTGTGCTCTCTAATCACGAACACTGAGGAACACGGTGATCTCCAAGCGCTGGAATTAGCATATTCAGAGTAGCTCTCTTTGATGATCATTTATCAAACTGATGAATGGTTGTCATATTAGGCGTGATTTGTATAGACGCTCCGGCGAAACAGATTCTTTCCAGCGGCGGCTGTTCAGTGAGGAGTAGGGGGTGAAACCAAGCTGTATTGGTGACTGAACGGTAATTAGTATCTTGGTGTTCTGTGTATTACAAGGGCGAAATATCTTCCAACTGCTAATGATGAGCTGTGGAGTGAAGAGGAAGACGCTGTTAACAAGCAGCAACAGAGACGAGAATTGAGCTAAAAAAAAAAGTCGGAAATGAGAGGAGTTTATAGAGTCAGACCACCGGCGCCTCCCGACGTCTGACCCAAGGGAGTCATTCAAGAACTTTACACTAACAAGGTCAACATGCAGATACCCAGGACCACTCCCCCTCCCAGGTCTTATTACAGTAATGCATTTGGACAGCTAGCCTCGTTTCGCAAATATGAGCTCATATATCCCCAACAATCGGAGCCCCAGAGAGATGTTGCAGTTTACCATGTTAGCATTCCCAAAGACACAGTGTCTCCTCTCATCAGCCTCCTCGTCCTCGTACACTGTTGCCTCTTTTCGACGCTCAGAAGCGAAACGGTTGGCGGTGGAAACCAGACAAACGGCGAATGGGATCTGATTGGATTTCACAGTAGAATGGAGGTGACTGACGAGTAGCGAGAGGCATCCCCGGCGCATGCTAATGGAGGCTTGGAAATGAATCGTGTCTTAGTGAATCGCTTTGAACTATTCTTAAAAAAAAAAAAAAAAAAACCTTAAGTCATGCCGCGGCATCAATGGTCTCACCCGGGTGAGCAACGTCAGCGTGTTTCCATACGCCTGTTTTTGAATTACCTGGCAGGATTCAACGCGAATTTGCTCGGTATCGCCGAAAAAATGTTTTCGACTTGACCTTAGCAGAAGCAGCTGGCGAAAACAAAAAAAATGACACAATTATTCTGGAGCTTTCGGTATTCAACAGGGGTGGGTATTGGCAGGGAAATCACAATACGATATGTCCCGCGATACTTGAGTCACAATACGATACGATCTTGTGATATTGCGATATTCTACATAGATCACTGAGAAATTTAAAATGCAGCTTAAAATACAAGTTGTACAAACAAAACAATATGTACATATATGTGTATGTATGTATATATATGTACATATAAATAAATACATTTTTATTTCAACGTGCGGAAGTTGCTTTGGATTTACAATCGGCCCAAAACATGACTTATTTGGGGGGGAATCGATATTAAGAAATTAAAAATCAATATTAAATCAGAGGAATAGTATGGCGATATATTGCCAAATCAATGTTTTTTCCCACCCCTAGTATTCATTTGCAGATGAAGCTGCGATGATTGATGTCCAGGTGCTTGGGTCACGTAATCTCGGAAAGATAAGTTCCTTTATTAGTCCCATAAAATGGGAAATTTGCATCACTAGCAAAGCCGTCATGGATACAACATAATATCTACTAGAATTCAAGTCAGTTTGCTCGATTTTCTGACAACGCTACTTCGGGATTGCTTGGAAAACCAAACGACTTGTGGATAACTGGACTGTTTTTGCCCAAGGGGTGGAAAATCCTTCAGGTGAATCCCTGATCCTCCTTATCTCCTCTCTTAGCCTTTCCAACCAGGTCTTATCGCCTCCTGGACAGTAATTAACAGGAATTACACAGAGCCCCTATCTGCTGAGCCCATGTCCTTAACGGGCCTGTCTGCTGGGAGATTACTGCAGGAGGAGGGCTACTCCATCACAAGCTCGGACACAGCTTCGGCAACTCGTTTAACAGTAAAAAACTAGCAGGAAACCAAAAAGTATCTGACATAAGAGCTGTTAAGACTAACAAATAGAACTGTTACAGATTGATTTCCATTTCTGGTCGAAAAACGCAACGAAAAGACGCAGCTCTTATTATTATATCTCTCTCTCTGAGCCCTGCACACTCTAAATGTTTAACAGGATCCTTGAGAAAAGCCTCTCCACTTCTGTTTCCGTGGCAACTGGCATGCATTGGAATTGATGACATCTCCTGATCGCCCACTTACTTTGCACTAAAATCACTCTCCGCAGTGAACTTCGCCAGAGCTATCCCCCCCCCCCCGGCATTTTTCCCTCAGTAGACAGGAAGCGAGGGTCTCCGTCCTTTTTTTTTTTGTTGTTTTGTTTTTTGACTCCGTCCATCTGTAAGGACAAGCAAGGTTGACGTTACTTCAAAAGAGCACTGGTGATCTTGAAACAACGTGTCAAGGAAATAGAGTTCGGCATTCGTACTTTAAACAATTCAACATGACACACCTAAAAGGGTCTCAATAATTGATGGTGTGCTGAGCGCCTGTGGGGAGATTTGTATGTCTCACTGATCTGTTCCAGGGTCTAGCGCTATCTTTTAAGCTCCACCTCGAAGCTACAAACTTTTTGGTGTCCTGATTTGGTCCGTCTAGTTAAACGCTTTTGTCTAACAGTGTCCCCATACCTCACACTTTCATTTTCTCCCTTAATTAACACAGACGGGCGACCAGACAGCTCCGGAGGCCAGAACCCATCGCAGGACCGCTCGCTGTCACCTTGTTACCACCGTAATGGGTTCAGACGAGGTCCCCCTGACACAGGAGAGAGGGGGGAAATGAATTGACGGAGCCCGGCCTTGCGTACTTTCCACTTTGCCTTTGTCTCCCTTTGCCCTTCCTCCGATCCCACATCCCTCCACCTACTCAGCCCTCGCTTAAACTGCAGCCAGCACACACCAGAGAGAACATATTCGACATAATCACGCTGCACGCACCAGCGACCCGACGCGCGATTCATTTGGCTTCATTAAACCCGCACGTGCATGCACGCGCCGACGGAAAATTAACAAACGCGTTCCTAAAGTGTCCATTAAAATCTATTCATTAACTCTGAGCCACATTTCATCCGCTGTTGGTTTTGTTTTTTCTGAGTGTTTACATCTCAACAATAAAAATGCAAATGCTCGCAAAAAAAGAAAAAAAAAAAAGTCAACAGCACGGAGGCGGTGGGTGATCGCTTGTTTAAACATTCGTTCAAGTGCCGCTGCATGCGACGGCCAAAGGACTGCGGAGGCAGAACTGGATGGGACTCCACTCTGTCGGCCTGACAAAGGTCAAGCAACATAAAAGACGGAGCCAATCCTTCAGCTGGTGGAGAATGAAAGGTAAGTCCTTTATGGGCTGCACCTATCCAGTATTTTTTTTTTATTATTCAATTAATCTATCAGCCAATTTATCGATTATTCAAGCAATTTGTTTTTTAGCGATTAATTTAAGTATTATTTTCCTGATTAGTCGACTAATCGATCAACCAGTTTATTGATTATTCTAGCAATTATTTTAATCAATTAATGTAACTGTTTTATTTTTTAAATTAGCTGACGAATCCAACAGCCAATTTATTGATTATTCGAACAAATATTTTTATTGATTAATTTAATTATTATTTTCGCAATTAGTCAACTAATCAATCAACCAATTCATTGATTATTCTAATGATTATTTTCATCGATTAATCTATTATTTTTTGATTAGTCAACTAATTGATCGATTAATATATCAATTATTGGAACAACTATTTTTAGCAATTAATTTTTTGACAACTTAACTAATCTATCAAACAATTATTTTATTAATAATTATATATTATTTTATATATTATTTTAATTATTTTCAATGATTAATTTAACTATTATTTTCTCGATTAGCGACGAATCTATCAACCAATTTATCAGTTATTTTTAGGATTATTTTTTCTCGATTAATCTATTATTTTCTCGATTAATCGATCGACCAATTTGACGATTATTCTGACGATTATTTTTTATCGATTAATGTATTATTTTATGGATTAGCTGACTAATCTTACTCTAACAATTATTTTTTAATGCCCAGATTAATATAACAGTGAATTTAACTCAAACCACAACAGGGAGTTGGACTCGTACTTTCTTCATTGCTAAAACTTTCAACAGTACTTCAAACTACAGAGAAGAAGAGCCGTGATCAAAGTACACACTAGTTTCCAGTGTTTCCCGCTCGACACATCTCCTTTGAGACAATAACAGACACAAACATCAGCGCACTGGATGTTTTGTAGCCACCACACACTGCCGTTTGTTGTGACGACATCGCCATGATCGCGATGTCTTCAAACGTTCGTTCATTCAGTCGCTGGCCGGCAAACAGCTGCCGCAACGTACGATAAATCACGTGGGATTAACAGCTCTTAGATATCAGTGCAAAATGAGACGTCACATTTCACTGTCCGTAACAGAATTGTAACAGACACACGTTTCACGTGTTGACAATCCCGATGCTAATGTTAAAACAAAAACAAAACAAAAAAAATCTCTTAAGGTCATTCCCGGAGTTTGTCTTCTATAAATTACCTTTAAAACCATCGTTCAGTGGCACAAACAGTCATGCCAGGAAGTGCTTCATAGTTCTGATTACACATTCACCAAACAATCGTTTAATCTGATTATTTGGAGACTCTAGTCGTCTATCCCTCTATTTCCTTTATCCCGCAGTCAATAATCCTTAACCCCCCTCCTGTCAGAGAAGCCATGAATGCCCAGTGGGATGTCAGGCCTGAGCAAATGTACTCTGATCAATTGTACACGATCACCGTAGATGTTTGATTGGATAATCTGTGCCTCATTGTGTGTGTGCACATAATCAATACTCCAAGCAACAGGGTTGTGTGTGTCGCTCGAACGCTGACTTAATAATGCAAGCTTTCGATTTTAATTTACTTAGTTTCAGAATAAATAAATAGTTGACTTGACGAACTGGCGTGGACGGGGTGCGCAGTATCTTCTTGATTTGCGTCGTGGTTGGCGGATCGGCTGCTCTCATGGGTGAAAGGTGTTCAGGGTCGATCACGAACACGCCTGGAGGAGACTGAGGCTCGGCTCCACCATGAGGGTTAAACGTCCAACACCCGAACACAAATTAGGTCACTTAAATCACTCAGTTAAAGATGTTGACGTTGCATTGTGTCGCTTTAACGTCGTGAAATGTGTCCTAATCCTTCCTCCTCCCCTCTGTGCTGGAGATCAAAAGAAAACGGCAGAATTGTTTCCCATGGCACATTTGAAATTTTCTGGCAGCGTAACACCAAAGTCATTTCCCCCGAATCGCAGAGATGTAATTTTCTTATTTTGTTTGATGTTTCTGAGCCACACAGAATTCATAACACTGAGTCACGACGCTGAAACATAGCTGTGATTTACTCTAAAGTTGACGCCACTGATGCCGTTTCTGACCGAAATTGTTAAGTCTGATCCTGAGGAGGGAAAAAAATAAGGTATGGCGAATGTTTATCGTTACTCTCCTGGTAGAAATAACTCCCATGCCAAACAGTTTCCCTTCCAAAGCTAATCTCCTATTTGCATATTAAAGGCAATGAAAGACACATAGAGAACCATAATCCTTAGCTGTCCTTGTGTTTTCAAGACCAGGCGACAGAGAGCCTCAGGAGGCCCTTTAAACGACTATATCACGCCATTTTCAAATCACTGAGGGTGGCGCGCACGTTAAACATTATAATCAGGACCTATTTGAATTTCAATGACGAGCAAATCAAAAGGTACTGGAAAGGGATCCCTTCATTTTGGAAATGAGCTGGAGTGTTTCTGACGACTTTCTTTTATTTTTTTTTATCCTGGTCACACAAATAAGGTAACAGCTTCATGATTTGTCCCCCTTTAATTAATTGTCTTAGGAGATGCGTGGAGAACTGTGAGGTCAGCTACCCGATCGTTTTCTCTTCCGTCACGTGATTCGATGATGGGACGCCGCGGCATCTCCACTGCTCATTAGGCTCCATGTGAATCTTTTTGTCAAACTTCACAGTGAAGCTACGGGGCTCATTAAACACGCTCAGAGGCTAGCGCTCCGAGAATCACACTTAATTGGGCGTCTGAACATTGCGTTTTTATACGGCAATTTATTAGAAGTGCTTTTGATGTCAGATGAGATATATTTATATGTGTATACGGATGGGAAACTTCTTCCGTGAGAGGCTGATCGCAGCAAGAATAGTTTAATTACCCTCCGGCGTGATTACACTTGATTGTGAGGTCGTGGTGAACCATGTCGTTTGGCTACCGGCAGGATGCAGGGATGCAACGCCTGTTAAAATCTGTGCTGGCTCTCAGCTAGCAGAGATGTTAATAGAGACTTGAAGGCTGATATCTCCAGTACTTCAGCCTGCCTACAGAAATCCAGTGTTGTCTTGACTTAAGAGACCCCTTCTGTAAGAATAGCCATTAGAAAGCAAACTGTGTGCATCTACAGGTCTGGTATCTGCTAATCTTATTTACTTTCCACAAATGTTAGAATAGAAACGAAACTTAGAAGGCCACCAGAGTTGAAAAACATGTGCTAAAATGCCCTCTGTGAGGCAAAATGACACCTTAAATTGTGCACTTTGGAGGCAAAAATACAAACTAAAGTGCCCTCTTTGGAGGCAAACACACATGCTAAAGTGCCCTCTTTGGAGGCAAAAGCATGCACTAAAGTGTCCTCTCTTTGAGGGCAAAAATGGGTGCTAAAATGCCCCCCTGGTTGGCAAAATGCAATAAAACTGCCCTCTTGGCTGGTTAAAACATCATTAATTGCCCTCTTGGGTGGTAGAAACGCAAGCTAAAGTGCCCTCGTTGGAGGCAAAAACGCACACTACAGAGCCACCCCTCCGTGGAGGCAAAAACATGCACTGAAGTGCCCTCTTTGGAGGCAAAAATGCATGCTATAATGCCGCCGGTTGGCAAAGCACACTAATCTGCCCTCTTGGCTGGTTAAAACATGCCTCTTGGGTGGCGGAAACATGCACTAAAATGCTCTCTTTGGAGGCAAAAATGCACCCTAAAGTGCCCCCTTGTTTGACAAAAAACACTAAATTGCTTGGTAAAACATGATAAAATGCCCCCTTGGGCGGCAAAAACGCACGCTTAAGTGGCAAGAATGCACTGTTGGTGCCCTTCCTTGCCCTTCAAAAAGTTAATGTGCGCCACTGGTTTCACAGCAAATAAAAAGAAATAAGCGCACCCCTCTTGAGAAACCCCTCTAACGCTGCACTTCTGTACATGTGTGTTCACGGCACGCTGTGATTGGCTGACAAACGACCAGAGAGGTGCTCATCCCTGAGAGATGACAGAGGAACTTAATTAATATGTAGAATTTATCGATCATCGCACTGCAGGGAAATCAGCTGCCGCCTTCTACGTTTTTTGGACCCTGGAGGATCATAAATAGCAGGTCTTCAATATTTTCGCGAGCAATAAACATGACGGGGAAATATGTGACGGAAGCTCACTGTAAATCGTTCCAAATGAAATTACAAGGCGTGCTTACAGGGAATAGTTGAGCTGCGGACTTTTTAAAAGCAAATTCGGTGCGTCTTAATTAAAGTAAGCGCATCTCTCCCCTGAACAATAGGTACTGGCATACTTTCCTATGGAGGGAGTACCAAGCGATTCCTGGCTAATTATAATAAAAATGCTAAGCAGAAGGATTTGAATGGGACCTGCTCGTATCTTGCGAGCAGTGGTGAGAAAAGCAGGGCCTGGAGAATAGAGTCAACCTGGTTTGTTTCCAGAACTCCTGCAGTGCGTCAGTCTCCTGCAACCAACAAAGGCGTACTCCTCGGCAAGCGAGCTTACATCCTTTCTCAAAAAAAGGAAAAACTAAAAGCCCCAAACTTGGCAGAACTCCCTCAAGACCTGTAAGGATTCACTGTGCCTCTGCTTGTTGCAGGAATAGGTTTATTGTGCTTTGACCAATCCTGGATCGACTAAAAAAGAAAGAATGAAGGGGAGGAAAAAGGAAAGGAAATATACAAAGAGAACAAGAGAGTAGTGTTTTTTGTTCTTAGCTGTCACTGAGCGACGGGCGGACTGAACACAGTGAAAGAGGATGTGTTCAAACTTTCCAATAAAGGAGCATTGAGAAAGGCCACACGCTGAGTGGCTGGCTGACGCCATGCAGTTTGACAGCCTTGTCAAATGCGACGTTGTTTGGGAGACAAAAAAAAAAAACTCACCTCTTCACTGACCACGGACTCATTGTGCGGTGTGGGCTAATTAAAAATCGCAATTCGTTCGCCGATGAAGGCAGGAAAAGGTCCACAAACTTCCCATCCAGTGGCATTATCACTGCGCTCCTGACAGGCAAATAATTGGTTTACAAGGTCAAACGGGGTGAACAGGAAATCAACACATACACAGTATGTGCTATTCCCACATGGTATATGCTAGAGGTGGGTATCGTGAAACTTGAGTCATGATAACATACATAATTGCGATACTGCGATATATTGTGATATCCATTAACGATACCGATACCGATATGATAAGGAAAGGCGAACATCGGCCAATACCGACGTGTTAAAAAAGGCGATACCGATATTAATGCTGACATATCATGCATCCTTGCTTGTTTATTCACTCTAAACCAAGAGATGAAAATAGGAAACAATTTCAATTTAAAAAAAAAAATGCGTATAATTTGCTCGACAAGTGAATGAAAACATGCTGAGTTCATTTCTTTTCGCCAACATACCAGGATTTAGATGACCTCTTTACATGGTTTTTCATTATTTCAACAAGATTTCCAGACTTTTTTAAAAAAAGTTATACCAGATTATTCTAAAGAGCTCCTCTTTTATTTAAAAAAATGGGCATGGATACAGTAATGAATCTGAGGAAAAAGCCTCTGAAACGCAGGAAGGGATAAAAAGGAACAGGAAACACTGGAATATCCAACCCTCACTGGGAAATTAAACAGCTTTGAGGAGTCAACACTCAGTACATTTTCAACAAGGAACGTACCGAAAGCCATTTAATTACACAATAAAAGCATGCACACTTTGAGGGTAATACACTCACTTAGTGGAAGAACATCACTGTAATCCACATCCCTGCTCAGTATAGGAAGCTATAATCCCTGCTATAGAAAGTCTTTCCATCAAATACGCCTATCCTGCATTCCTGCATACGAAATCCAAATATATAAATGTTGTTATGGCAAGAGCACCTGCAGATTAACCACTGTGTGGAGCAGTGACGGCTGGAAATGTCATCTCCTGTCTCAAGCCATCGATCAAGAGAAATGATCCCTGACAAAAGCTGTAAGTCCTTGGTTGTACACTGCACTCTGTTCAACACAGATAGCTAAGAAGCGAATGCTCGCCATTCATAATGGAGGAAAATATATATTTAAAGTGGAATGTAAAAGTAGATGCCACTTTGACTTGGAAACGATCATGTGAAATGTAATTCTGCGCACCAATGATGGTGTAGAAGCGCGTATTTTTGATGTGCTTTTTAAGTCCCCCTGCTGTTAATTACGTAGCGGCTAATTGTAGCAACCGATAAAGCTGGAAAATGACAAGAGGTGGTGTCTCTATGCAAATCAATGAGCTCCCCTCAGAAATCAAACCTAACTGAGTTGCGTCGGTCCAAAACAAAGTTAGCGCTCCGATCAATAGAAAACCAATGTACTCTGAGTCGCCGCACTGGGGAAAAAAAAAAAAAAAAGAAATCGAAGAGCTCGGCGATTGCGAAGGCTGAGACAAGTGGAAATCAAGTTACCACTTTGTCTGATTTCCAGAAATGAAACAGAAAACAAAGTAATATTTGTCTTTTTTTAACAGGTGTGCTAGAACTTCTTAAGTTTGAGCTTTTTATCAAGGAGCAGCTGTCATTTAGCTGCTGCAGGAAGGCGTTATGTGAATGATCGCATTTTTGGTTTTGGGGGCAACGGTCGTCAAAAAAGTATCCTAAAAACATGCCCTAACTGTGCTCTCTTTTGAGGCAAAAAATGCACCCTAATGTGTCCTCTTTTTTGGGGCAAAAATGTACCCTAATGTGTCCTCTTTTGAAGCAAAAAAGTATCCTAAAAACATGCCCTAAATGTGCTCTCTTTTGAGGAAAAAATTGCACCCTAAAGTGTCCTCTTTTGAGGCAAAAATGCGTCCTAAAGTGCCCTCTTTTGAGGCAAAAGCAGATAGTAAATGTCCTCTTTTGAGGCAAAAAAGTGCCCCTAAAAACATGCCCTAAATGTGCTCTCTTTTGAGGCAAAAAAGTGCCCCCAAAAACACACGTTAAATGTGCCCTCTTTTGTGGTGAAAATGTGCACTAAAGTGCCCTCCTTTGAGGCAAAAACACATCCTAAAGTGCCCTCTTTCAAGGCAAAAACATGCACCCTAAAAACACTCTAAAGCGCACTCTTGAGGCAAAAGGACACACTAAAATGCCCTCTTTTGAGGCAAAAATGTGTGCTAAAGTACCCTCTTAGGAGGCAAAAATGTGCAATAAAGTGCCTCCTGGTTCATCTGTGTAGGTAGAGGTAAATCAAAAACAGCAAAAACAGAGTCACTTGACTTGCTTGAGGTTTGTTAATGAGGTTTCACCTCTCATCCAAGAGGCTTCTTCACTGGAGCGTTGACTATTTCTTTGCTCTTTTTCATCCCCCTGGCTGGCAAAAAAACACTAAAACGCCCTCTTGAGTGGCAAAAAATGTGCACTAAAGTGACCCACTTGTAGGTGCCCTTTATGCCTTTTGCCCCCGCCCTTCAAAAAGTCTATGCACGCCACTGCATCTGACTCCCCAGCGACGGCGATCAGCGGCGGTGATAACCATCACTTTCCATGCACGGGCGGTTGAGGAGAGACGGTGTGTGAAACATAAAAGCAAAAGTGTGAGGTGACTTGTGCTGAGATTGCTAGACAGACGCATTGCAAACAGGCGAAGAGTGAAACAGAATGAGGGGGAGTACCTGCATGGATTAATCATGCAGAGCAGCCTCGGGTTAAAATGTGGGATATTTTTGGGAGCAGTCCCATCGCCGCCTCCAGGAGATTTGCATATACTGAGAGACTACGGCTTCATTTCCCCTCGTCGCTCAGCGTCCTCAGAGGCAAGCTGTCAACGGGAATTAAAAAATAATTTCCATCACTGTTTACATCCAAATTAACGCTTAACCTTGTTACATATCTGCTTTCTTTGGGGAGTTTCACTCCTCCTAAAGTCCTCTCCCTTAAACCTGAGAGGCAGATTTTCTTAAATTAAGCAGTGGCCGGCCTTCTCCATGTTTAAATCCTCTTTTGGACTAAAGCTCATTATCATCCACACATATAATCTCTCAAATTGGTTGCAAACGCCCCAGCTGTTAAAGTGGGCCACGTAATTTGCTAAGGGAGCCTGAAAATGAACGTATTATCTTTCAGAGGGAAATATTAACCTGGAGATAATGCTATGTGTTTGAAAATCTAAGGCAATGAATAGATGGAGGAAAGCACAACAGATGGAGGTAGAGGGGGGAGGGTTTCACTTATACTTTGCATCTGACAATGGTCTGTTTTAAACTGTATCTACTTCTGTCTGAAGTAAAGGTGATGACTGTTTTCTACAAAATGCATAAAAACAGCTTGATTGACATGTGTTTGACCCTGTTAGATTCACCCAAATCTGGATTTCGCTAAATCCAATCACAGCAGACGCCTATGGGTGACATTTTTCTGCAGCGATGCCCACACAGAAGGTGTTTGAGCTTTAAACACTCTACGCCCTCTACGCCCTTTCCTGGCATTTACTCTCAATCGCCGTGGAGTTGCAACATTATTACAGGTCAGGAAGCAGGCCGCTGAAGAGGCTATTCGGCTCGTAAATCAGGCGATTGATCGACATTCAGACTGTTTCGTGTTTCCCCCCAACCTGCGACACATATCCATAGTAACCCCCTGGTTGTCAAGAGACTAATATCTGGCAAGAGTTGCACTCTTTGAGCAGCAGAGTGGGGAAAAAAAACAACTCCATGTGGCGAGTCATTTCATTTCTAATATCATGTGCGTGATCAATCTCCCCCTCCTGCGACGAACGCGAGGCTTGGCGGAGGCAATCATTCAACGTTGGTGGCAGGTATGGGGTATTGACCGCAGGAAGATGAACAGCAGGTATGCGTGGATGTGATTTTTTTTTTTTTTTTTTTGGGGGGGGGGGGCTTTTCAGCTTTTTCAGTCTCAGCTTTCAGCATATCGTCGAGCGGCGTCCGCTCAATCAGACGGCACTTCTTTATTAACATCAATACGGTCTTTATTACTTGAAGAATTATCTGACGCTTTTGTAAAAAGAACCTTATCGCCCTCAAAGTTCTCGCTTCCTGCCCATATTTAACGTCCTTTAATATCAATTACAAAGTCAAATGACTTGTCATAATTGAATTTGCGCCGTGCGCTGACATCCCCTGTTAGGAATCGCTGTCTCGTCCAATTAAGACGTGCCGTATTATTGGCTAAATTGCGAGTAACGCCATTAATGTAAAGGGAGAAGATTCTATCCTTTAACTGATATATTAATGTTGACATGCGCCCGGAGTTGTGCGTCGTGCCGGGTGTGAGGACTGTAAATTCAAGCGACTGTCAGGGTGTCCTTGGTTCTTCCTCCTGCGAGTGCAGAAAGAGACGGAGAGAGGGGATGTGTATGAAAATATATGTTGTGGAGGCACGGTGGCGGCAGTAGATAAATACAGTGGGAGAGACGGATGATGAGCGGCTGCTCTCTAATGGGAACCAAGGTCTTGTTGCCGTGGCGTGTTTTATTTACAGCTGCTCTTCATCAGAGTGACAAGGCGGTTCCTCGGACCATCCTTAATAGAAACTGGAGGCAGGGAAGGGGATTGTGGAGTCCTGTTTTCACTGGGATTACAATGGAAAGAGTCATATTTCTAGACTCACAGAATATTTTGTACTATGTCTCTGAAAACACTGAATCGCTCAAATGAAAGAAGAGACTCTCTATTTCATTATGGAAAAAAAATTTTGTTTTTACCTTGTTCCATTCTTGTTTTATCAGAGGTAGAGGACACTTTCACCAAAATCACCACTTTTTATCCAGATTCTGTTTGTTTTGCTCTCTAATCTCGATCGTCTCCACTTCCTGATTCGATCTCTGTGGTGTTTTGTGTCTCCTTATGTTCAGACTACATATACCAGAGGCCCCAAAATTACTCACAGGGTACGTGTGAGCAAAAAAACACAGAAAAAACACTTTGGCATAAATGCTGCGTTTGAGTTGTCCTTGTAAATCGTAATTTACGAGTTCCGAGTCGTAAATATCAAATGAGACACCCCTCGAAGTCGGATTTGCGACTCATAAAGTCTTCACCAACCCTGACTTGACCACAACGTCATAATCCAAGATGAAAGCGCCCTGTGTACCGTTATAAGGTATAACGCTACTGTAGGCTGTAACGTATAACTTGTACGTAAAAGCAAGTTTAACGTGCATGGATGACTTAGAGAAGGGGAAATAGAAACAGAAAGTAAACTTAAATGCTGAGCATTTGCATTTGCGCCTTTTTTTTTTGTAAAACGATGGAGACTTTTGACTAGATGGAGCTTTTGTCCTTGCAGGGATAAATGGTCCATTTAGTCATTGCATTCATTCAAAAATCCACCATGAACAATTAAAACGCTTGACAGGATGTTTCCAAGTGGTTTCCTAACTGCTGTGATTCGGGACCAAAACACAACAATCAGACTGGTGAAATTAATCAAACGAAATTTCACTGACTGTTATTCAAGTTTCGGGCAGAAATGTGACAAAAAGACAGCAGGTTCAACCCTCAGGAAAGCGGCGTCGCAGTAAATCCCGGAGGATAACAGCAACTCCTGGTGCCTGGGAAGCGCAGGAAGCTACATGTAGCACAAGTGAATACCAAAGATAAGAAGCATCATGTCGAGTTCAAGAACGGCGATGCCCCTGAAAGAAATTAGAAAACCAAGTTATGTTTAGTCGATTTTGCGATGCGTGTGCACGCCCTATATTTATCCCATCCTGCATCCCCGGTAGCCTCTGAAGCTGCTTCTCGCTGATTGTCATCTGCGCTCAGAGGTGAGAAAAAAAGAATAAATGCATAGTTATTACTTCAGAGAGTCGAAAAGTGAGACCCCACATGAACTCTTCCTGTTCCCTATCAAATTAAACATAAGAGAGGATTCTCCTCTTTTCAGCTCGCTGCCAGGGAAGCGACTCCTCCAAGCAGCTATTGTATATTAGTATGGGACGAGCTGCACACAAGGGAGCTGGTTGTGTGCTTAAGAAAATAACAGGAAGCGAGAATAGCGAGAGAGCGACGAAGCTCATAACTCACTTTTGATTATTCCAAA
Source organism: Synanceia verrucosa (assembly GCA_029721515.1). Taxonomy (NCBI): domain Eukaryota; kingdom Metazoa; phylum Chordata; class Actinopteri; order Perciformes; family Synanceiidae; genus Synanceia; species Synanceia verrucosa. Next base: position 8,093,964 of record CM056572.1, read on the forward strand.
CAGATTTCCCAATCATCCAAGTGCCTTGCTCATGTTTGCACGAAAAACCCACAATACTGTGTCAATCTATTATTTCTGATCATTTCTGTGTGAATCAATGAGAGACACCTGCAGATGAATATGAGTTTGATGTAAAGGATCTGCTGGAATTCATTATCTTGGATAAAAAATTGCTGACTAACGATTGGAAAAAATACTGATATGGCAATATATCGTGATATTTTTTCTTCTGATATAAAACTGATTTTTAATTTCTTAACATCAATGTTTTTTCATGTTTTAGGCCAATTGTCAAACCAGAACAACTTCAGCACGTTGAAATAAAAAGTTAAACAAAAAATTAAACTAAAAAAAATCAGAAAAATATTGATATAGCAATATATCACGGTACTTTTTCTTGTGACATAATATCAATTTTTAATTTGTTAAATATCGATTCCCCCCCAAAAAATAGTCATGTTTTGGGCAGAACAACTTACGCACATTGAAATCAAAAGTTAACAAAAAATTAAACTAAAAAAAAAAAAAAAAAATCAGAAAAATACTGATATGGCAATACATCACGTTACTTTTTCTTGTGATATAATATTGATTTTCATGTTTATTAAACCAGAACAACAAAACTAAAACTAAACTAAAAATCCAAAAAATGGCAATATATCACAGTATTCTTTTTATATCAATTTTTAATTTCCTAAATACTGATTCCCCCCCAAAAAATAGTAATGTTTTGGGCAGAACTACTTCCGTACATTGAAATAAAAGTTAAATAATAAAATAAAATAAGAATATCGCAATATTGCAATTTCACAATATTGTATCGTAACTCAAGTATCGCAATACGTATCGTATCATGAAGTCCTTGCCCTTATTACTGACTGATAGTATAACAATAATGTAAGAGCATCCAAGAATTGTTTTTTTTTTTTTTTTTAAATTTCAACATCTGACTTGATATGTCGCATTAAGCGAAAATATACATAATTATTCTGTTCGACCAAGCGTTCAGGCCATATCAGCATTCTACCAAAGAGGAGCCACAGCAGAGGACAAACGGATACCTCCTCCTGTTTATGTATGCCCAGGATTAGTCTGGCTGATATGCACTGCATTGTATGGTTTTGCACCGTTCCACCCCGAGTGCACAACGAATGCAGACAAAGTGTTACTCACAGACGTGTGTTTTGAATGTAATCGTCTGCAGATGATAGCGGATGCACGGGAGCTTTCTGGACTCGATGTGTGGAAGTGTGAGGCGAATAGAGAGGAAGTGAGATAGTGGATTCATTGTCCCTGCGGGAGTCAATCAAGCCATTTAATTTCCTTTAATGGGCTGACACTTCCAGGTTTGATTGTCTACAGTGGGTTTCTTTTAACAAAAGGTATGGATGGAAAGACACGGCATGTTTACAGGGTTTGGGTTAATTTATTTGATCAACTGGAAGGAGGAAGTTGTGCGTGAAAATCCATTCAAATGGAATTAGTGTTTCAGTATTTTGGTATGTTTCTTTGGAAATATACCCTATGTTCACATGGCTTTCATTGCCCAGAATCCTGTTTCCAATGGTGCTCTAACTCACAACCAAAGTGGCTTCTAATAAAGCCTTATGAGCTAAAAGAGAAGGAACAAAGGATGGCGGTTTGGCTTGGATGGGGGCGTTCATTTATCAGTGGACACGTTTCAAATCCTTGCCCCGGGCAATGGCTCGTGAAGCATCCGATGAGATGGCCCGTAGGGACTTCTGCTGGAAAAGCAGAAAGCCCTTTGATGAGCCTTGGGCCATTCCTGCACCTGTGTCTAATATGCATGGGTAAAAAGCCCAGACGCAAGCAGCCTCTGGATACAAGGACAAAAACACAAGACTGCAAAAGACTCGCTTTGGTATTAAAGCCACAACAACGCAAATACTTGGGTATTCCTGTTAAGGCCACAGCTGCAGCCTTTGATGCTTGACGGATCCAGAATATCATTGATTCAACTCCTCTCTGCAGGACGAACTGAGCAAAGTTCAACACATCTACTGCCTGTGTCTACTCTTGTGTCAATTAGTATGGAAAAGTCACATTTAAAGACAAGAAAACCAGAATAATATCAAATCATCTTCACTGTTGACAACTAGGAGTGTCCTGATCTAATATTGATAACGGATACAGGTCCGATAGCTGCAAAACAACAAGTATCGGACTATACAGGTCTGTAGCTAAACGCTCTGATACTATCAGTCCATTCCAGACTCCACTCCAGCTCTTCTATCCATCCAGCGATCACAACAACAGCTGTGCTAAAGTGCTAACAAAGAAGCAGGAGGAGGAGTGATGTCGGCCGTGTGGCGGCATTTTTCGTTAAAGTCCGAAAAACATGTCGCAGCTGAGAGCAAAAGTTCAAGAACCAGGAAGTTTGGCATCACAAAAAACAGCATGAGGATAGTCGCAAGACCACAGAAGCAAAGAAATAAACCTGGCATAAGTAATAAAAGTTTGTATGATTCGTACTGATAACGTATCGGATCGACATATCGGTATCGGTCAATACTCAAGGCCACAATATTGGTATTGTATCGGAAGTTGTATCGGGAATGCCCCTGTGATTTAAGCTGCACATAATGAAGACGAAACAGATCGTACACGAATGTTGCAATGTTGCGAACCCTTCAAGAATATACAGGTCTGCCTTCCATTATCTTCTACAACAAATAAGATTTTCAACTGATCTGCAAAAATCAACAGCAAAACATCCCATCATCACTCACAGATAACACTTCAAATTCAACTGTTTGTGGAAAAATCAAGATTTTTAAAGACGTCATGACTGGTTGAGGAGTTTCCAAGCACAGCAACATAAGGTCATGTGATCCACCCGATGTTGACAGGCCAAAAAAGGAGCTTCGAAATAAAAAAGATAGAAAAGTTAGGATTAAGAAGACCTACCTGAGCCTCTCTTCGACACCACTTTCAGGCAATGGACCACAACGGCATGAAGCAGGATCAGAAGAGGAATGGGCGCTTTCATTTTTTACCAGTCCTGCAAGGAAACACACACAAAAAAAAAGCTTAATTTATCATTCGGTACCAAGACAGCCTGTGAATACACTAAATCCATCCAAAACATCAACGGCAAAAAAAAAAAGAAAAAGAGATAATGATTTTGGCAGGAGATGCTCGATCACAGCTCAAATATATAAAACGAAAAACAGCAAGTTCTGAGCCAATAAATTCAAAAGTTTCACAAGATGTGAGGTCAGCTGGAAAAGATCCAACACCGGTATGCGCAAATTCTGTTGTCTGCCTCGGCTTTATTTATTTATACCAGGGGCTCTTCAGGGACTTACTGTATAATCACAGGGAGGCTGTTGATGATACAAATGTCAAGATGTATCTCTATCAAGACGGACCTGGCTTTGCAGCTTTGTCAACTGCCCGCAACACAAATCCAACTTCTCTCCTAACCAACGTGACATCATCAGGTCTTAAATGGAGATATCTGCATGAAATTGATACCAAACTACAAATTCTACTCACTGCTACAGGCAGAAATGCCATCTCTGCTACGGCTGGACAAGATGGCCATGGGCTATAAGGGCACATCCATTGGCATTTCAGTCACGACAAAGATGCTTCACATAGATTCCACAAAGCTGCATAAGAAAGCCTTTGAGGGGAAACCCTATAAAGCCACAATAACCCTTGAGATCCTCACAGAGGCATGCAAAACTGGCCGGTGGCCAAAGATGGCGACATTGCCGCTTTCTCCTTATCAAAGACCCATTGTCGTCAGCCCCTCGCTTTCTGCGACCGACGGCGACTTCAGAAAAAGCTGAGTGCCGCCACGCAAAAATCTTATCTTTTTAATTAGTTTTCCACGTCGGGCTGCAAGTCTGCAACATTAGGACAAAAGCTGAGGACTATTGTTCTTGTAGTGATATCCTGGTTTACTAGACATTAAAGCAACCGCTTATTATCGCCGTAAAAAGGTTAACAACGTGCCGGGTAATTAGTTTTTGTTGATACCAGTTACGCTGAAGACAAAATAGTGTACAGTAAGTAATGTTAGGATACGCTGATCTACACTTTAAATTCTGGATTCTTATGGGATTAAATATATTAAAGAATCACATGAAAATTTTTTGTTGATTCCCTGCTGCGTATTTAAGTAACCATGCACCTGGTTGAAGAATCGAGCTACTTAAGGCCTTATCAAGGCCAAACTTTCTATTTGCGATCAGTAATCGGCAAAAGGGTGTCAGTGTATTATTGTAGCTATCGTCTTACTTCTTGGCACATGGTTATTAGCCAGTGAGAAGTGAAAGATTCACTGCAGCTGTCGAACTGTCAGAGATAAGATCGGGAACACAATAGAGCAGGGGGGGAAAAAAAAAATAAAGCAAGAAGAGTTATCCTCCTTCAACAAATGAACGGATACTAGATGTCCAGAACAAATATGAAATCTGGGGGAAAAAATAGCGCTCCCTTAAAAATCCCAAAATGAAAGCTGATCCTGTCTCGTAGCGCGCCATTCTTTAAAGAGAAGCTCATCCGAAAGGTGCTGTCACCTGCCCCTCACTCTTTGATTGTTTTTCTCCTCGAGCATCCACTCTCTCTCCTCCCTGACAGTGTTCCCTCCTCAGCGGATTCATCCCAAATTCAATTACTTTCAAAGACGGTTCGGCAGGAGAAATGGGCCACTCTCTGAACGCTCCCGGGGATCGGAGTCTCTCTCTGCGATCGACGACTGAGACGTTACCGCTTCGGCGCAGATCTCCACGTGGATGTTGAGGTGATGATTTATGCAGATCTGTCATTTCAAGTGGCACTTTTTTTTTTCTCAGGTTGTTCGCGCCGAAGGACCTCGCGCTCAATTCCGAACCTCGTATCTGATGGCTGTTCATATCTTCGTGGGGTGCTACTCGTATCGGATATCAACAGGAAGTGACAGCGAGAGGCAATAACACATATCTGTATCTTCTCCCGCTGTTTGGTAAACACTCAGGTTTGGAAAATCTAACTGAAATGAGGGGTACGACTTGTTGACATGTTTCTTTTTCCAGCCATTCCAGTCCAACGTAAGTGCCATTGTGGGTCACATGCTTTGAGATTGGACACTTCAGCTGCAGCATGATCTTAGACCCTCACTGGCTCTGTCATTACCCCCCACAACACCCTCAAGTGCCTCCTCCATGTCACCCCTCCTGCCCCTTTCCTCCCACCTCCAGTCGGGAAATTGATATGTACTCTGCTCGGTGAGTTATTAACATTTCTATTTGTGAGGAACACTTTACAAGCCCTTGCACCCTTGGCTGACGCACACAGACGCCCACACGAGTCTGTGCTCTCCTCACTGAATTATTCCATTTTGGATTATCTAATAACGCTGCAACCACAACCTCCATGTTCTTGACATGCATGAAAGAGAAAGAGAGCGGTGGCTTCTAAACACAATCAACATCTCTAGATATGTTTTCTTCTGCCTAACTGTAAAAATATGCACTCAACAGCTGATTTATCTGTTTCGATATGTCAGGAATATTTTAGAATTGAAAAAATAGGGCAGTTGTTGAATGAAATGAAAGTGTTAACGCGATTAATCCGATTAATACTTTAACGATGCACTTTGGTGGATTATTTCTTTGCCGAATTAAAGGAGAAGCTTAGACAGATTCAGAAAAGATGGTGAATCTAATTTTATCAGTACGTTTGATAGTTAGTTATGACTGTGTTGTTAGTTTCCTTGATTTTTTGAATGGAGTTCTGCTTCATGACCTGCCGGTTCTTCTCTGGCAACGCATTTAGGGCAGTATGTCCAAGTAGAGTTAACAGTGCTAAAATTACGTGTGCGTTGATGCGATTAGTTGGCTAATTTTGACAGCTCTAAAAAACTGTAGCTACTTCAGTGAGAAGTTAAAAATCTAGCTATAATATGTTGCCACAGATCTCAAACAGTTATTATGCAAAAACCGGGATTAAAAGAATGACAACAAATGACAATAAAAGTTTGCATCATGTTTTCTTCACTTATTTAACGATTAAAATATATAGTATTTCACTACATCATGGCTTATTTCATGATTGTATGGATATAATTCGAAATATCTTACATCAAAATCAGTGCTTTCATCATACAGAACACATATAACTAGCCATTTAGCTGGCTAGGCTAAATCATGCACAGTGCCCTTGTGGGATGCTCTCACTGTGTACAGTTACAGAAAGATTATGAGAGTGTTGAACTCAACAAACGACCCAATAAACAACAGCCAGCTGAGCTATCGCCTCCTCATTTGACATCAACAGTTAGTAAACGATGTCAAAGCGACGTAAACTGCTCTCTATAGGTGAGGTATGGCGCATGCAGAACATAATGTACAATTTATGCTTTGTTTTTGTTCCTGGGTGCTGTAAAACACCAATCAGCTTCGGAAAGTCGACTTTAAATGTATTCTACGGACACACACACATCCGAACTGTCTTTGCGATCACGTCCAATTCTTAGTGCCGCTACCTGAGCTGCCTGCTAACGAGATTCTTTATCCTGCCTGGCTGTCAGGGAAATAAGGATGACATTAAATGAACGGAGCTCTCTCTTTGGATATTCCAGGCCAGGGCTAAGAGGGCCGAGGGAGAGCATGCTGGAATATGTGAGTAGAAGAGGTGAAAGGGGAACAGAGGATGAATGGATGCTAGAAAAGAGAGGGCGACTGGAGGATGAGGGCCATGAGCACTGAAAGCTTAGAAGCAGGAGGATGTTGAACTGTTTGCCACAGTAGTTAGAAAATGGTGATTGTTGTTGGTCGTAATTGGGCGACATGGTAGAAATGCGTTCTTTGTGTCTAGAATGTGACCCCGAAGTTGAAAAACTCCCGATCCCTGGATTGGATAGCGCCAAGGAGACCAATCCCAGCACCTTTTACGCAACATAATGACGGACTTCACTGAAGGAAAAAGCTGGTCGGAGTAGCGCCACATCCCGCGACTACTACTATAAAGTTGGGGTAGTGCAACGATCGAACTTACGACGCCATCGGAAAACTTCGGAGAACTAAGAACGTGACATTGATTATTTTTGTTACTGAATAAAAACAAGATTTTGTATTTTTCTGTTTCCATGGACAAATCTTCATGGAGTATATATAAAGAAGAACTAAAGAAACTTAACCTTGGGTTAATGATTAGGTATAGTGTGGTTCCAGGATCAGTACCAACGCAATGGTTTGGCAACACACAGGCAGGGATTCCAGTCCACTCTTTTAATTTCATAATTCACTGGTTTGTCTGACAACAAAACACAAAGAACAAACAGTGTTAGTTACCAAAACTTATCGGAAAGTGAATATGAACTCCTAACATAAATGCGTTCAAATCAAAGGAAAACTTACAAAGCAGATACTCAGTGAAAACTATTGATGATGCACCCACATGACGGCAGCCATTTCCTTTGTTCTCCAAAAGAATTTGTGACAGGTGAGCTGGCTCCCTTTATCCACCCTGTTGCTCCTCCCATACAGGAAGTAGCAAGACAACTGGAAGGAAGGATTGGGTGGGAATTTTCTACAAACTTTAACCCCCTGAACTGAGAAAATGAAAATATACTTTGTAATGGAAAAAATAACTGAGTTGTATTTTTTTTTTTTTTTGCTGGTATATGAGTTGAACACAACTTTTTGTGTTGATTTCAAGGAAAATTTCAGTTTTGAGAGTTTCATTATTTCCACTTTTTAATTTTAATTTTAAGGTTGTTAAGGCTTACCCTTAATATTCAACTCTGACTATTCTGCTGGGGTTTAATCTGGTAATTATTGGTCTGGATATTCATATTTTACATGTATTTTTATTTTTTTCTTCAGAACAGAGACAATTATTCAGGTTGTCTGTGAGTCCTTTGTTCAAAAACAACTGTGACGGCCATTAAAGCAGCTCTGCTGTGCACATTTTGAATTAACTCTGATGCATATGGATTTATAGAAAAACAGCACAGCGATGATTCACCCGTTGCCAAATTAACAATGACGACTCTGCTCTTTCGCAGCACCTCATATCGTTTAGCGTTCTTTCAAAAGACCGACGCTTGTTATCGGCAATTAAATTACACGCATATGAGAGATTTCGTCAAACTGCTCTCTTTATCACATCGCTGTACGTGCAGGTAAAGAGACGACTTGCGCTTTATTCTGTGGATTTCTGTGTCGACTTTCTCAAAGTTGCTTTTGTTCCAGAATCCAGGAAGTCGGTTAAACTCGAGCATGTCTTTTCCTACGCCCGCCCCGGGCTTGATCTGTGCTGCAGGTGTCAATCAAGCTCTCAAAGACGGTCAGAGTTCAAGGTCTGAAGCAGGATTCGCTTGCTGGAGTATCTGCTGAATGACACCCACGCTGCGGGGTTATCTCAAGTCGAACATTACCTCCATCTAACTATGGCAGCGGGAGGTGTATTTCAGAGCAATGCTCCCGATGCAAAAGAAAATGAAGAGCAGGTGATGTTCACAAGCGTTTTTTCCTCTCTTTATCTCTCCTCGAACACACATTTTTTTTTTTTACTCGGCGTGTGACACGGAGACTGATCCGCCTCTGAACCGACAAGTCTCCAGCCTACTCTACGATATGCTAATGCTATTCATCGGAGAGCATCAAAGCTCTTCAAGGAGCTCTGACTTTAAGAAAGTGAAAGAAGACGCTGCATATATTTTGCAGCAAAGATTGATCTTTAAAGGACACAGTGTGTTTTCAGGGATTACACAGAGATACAACGACAGGCAATCAAATGTTGTTAATTCGTAAAAATGCGTTATGAGAAATGATGCCCTGGCAGTTTTTGTAGTTTGCCAAATGTGCTGAGGTGAATATACAGTCAGCAGAACCATGAGATGATTTAAGGGGGAAATGAAAGAGGATTGTCAGATTATTAACATGAGTTAATAAACGCCTACCCTACAGCGACTATAATCATTAAGGCTGCAAAACATTTATCTTGCTGTTTTTGGGCTTTTAATCAAATCAACTGCTAGGAAGAATCAACTTGAGCCAAAAAAAGAAGAAAAAGCAGAGCAAATGAACAATCCGGCCAAAAGCAACAACACAAAAAAAAAAAGCCTCTGAAGGAATAATCAAAGTCTGTCTCCGAACAGACAGTGTGCTTTAAACTGCAACGTCAATTTGTCTGAGGTTTAAAGTGGCTCTGCTTTCATCACTGATGAATGCGCGATGCTAATGGTAATGACGGATGTGGCGCATTCAGCTTTCAAGTTATTTCATTGAAATGAATAGCTGCTCTGTGGCAGACGGTCTGTTTTTTCAGAAGAGAAAATCAAACGGCGTTTATCTCACATATAGGATGGAAAGTGTGACTGTGTATCGGTACATTGCAGTGGACGCGAGCTATTCGTCTTCACTCTGAAAACGTCGCTTACACGTCTGGACTGAAGTGCTAAGGTGAGGCGACATGCTGTAGTTACCGCTGAGCGCTCAGCGGCGCAATGCAAATAAGCTTTCACACAATAACAGACGACCGGCGTCTCCATGCTAGGCAGCCCCAGATTCAATATCGGAGGACAAGGAGTGCTGCGTCCCCAGGCCCTTCTTGTAAAGTGGCCCATAAATCAAGAACCCTGTTGAGAGCCGGCCTCTGTGGGTCTGGTCCAGAAGAGGGGGGGAGGGGGACGGGGTTGTGGCTCTGGCTGGGAAAAAGGCATCACCAGGAACTCCCCCCATCCTGAGTTCTTGTGCAAGGGCAGCATGAAGTTATTACCGTCATTAGCCAAACTAGGGATCAGATTATTACTGGAATTATGACGTTTGTATATATGCAGATGATGCTGTGCTGTGGTTTAGGGTGTTTATCTCTCATATATGTTAACATACTGCAGTGAGGAAGGCAAGCTAAAGGGGGGTGAGGAGGAAAAACAAGAAAAATGGAAGCAGCTTATGCTTCAAAAACAAAGTGTGCAAAACAAAGAGGTGTATAAAAGATTTGGCACGCAATAAAAATGGTGCGATTGCTTTTGGCATGTTATTTTGACGCTATATAGTCTGTATTTACTGGAAGAGCTTTCGCAGTGATCAGCAATTTTTATTGCAATTTCACATATTAAATGTTGCCAAATTGAGTATCTATGTGTGTTTTTTGTTGTCATTACTCTGTACAATCAAAATCTAAGTCCTGTCTTTCCATATGTTGATTTTCCTAAGGTTTCTACCATCAATTTTTCCCTAAATAATAAAATCCAGTGCACCATGTTGCAAATTTATATCTTAATATTAGCTAATTTTATATCCTGATAATGATACATTTATATATGATGTCATATTTTTTCTGATGTAACGTTACTGGTAATATTTTTGCCTCTGTTTACTCCCGAGCTACCAGTTCCATAAACCAGTCGTCCTTGCTGGTGACGTAAACATGCTAGCACAAAGCACTAGCGTTGCTGCAGCTACGTTAGCCTTCATACCAGTATGTCTATGCTTCATACAATGAAGATGTTTTGAACTCCCATGATATATTTGGATTATCCAGCGGTCATTCAGGCATTTAGTTGTGATTTACACACCGTGGTAACATTAGCGCTAAAATTACGATATACACAACGGAGGGTTATATGCTACGGTAGACATTTTTTACATTGCACTGCGATAGATACCCATTCTATATATGTAGTTTAGCTGTAAATATGACGCTGCCCCAGGTGCCACGTGGTAGGAGTGGGACAAAATATTGATAAGGCAATATATTGCGATACTTTCTCCTCTGACAAAATATCGATTTTTAACTTCTTCATATCATTTCCCCCCCCAAAAAGTCATGTTTTGGGCCAATAAATGAACAGGGAATAATTTAAATTTAAAAAAAAAAATCCACGTTAACGCAGTAATTTTGTGTATATGTGTACTGTACATATATAAATATGCATGTTAAGAAATGACATACTGTATATACAACTATTTTAAGCTGCATTTTCTCTGCGATCTATGTAGACTATCACAATATATCACAATAATGTATTGTATCGTGACTCAAGTATTGTGATTACGAATAGCCACCCTAACATGTAGTAGCAAATGCAAATGACAAATGAAGAACTGAGTCTGAAGCACTTCTGGTTCTCCCTCAATATTAATCCCTTGACGTAGCTGCTATATTTAAGGCCCTATCTGACTCAGAGGGCAGGTAACGCTCGAATACAGTGTGCACATCGTCTGTGTTCATGGACACTGTGTTTCCACTCGATGCTGTATATAATAGAGAGCACTTAAAAGCCTTTGCTGAGGACACACCGCCCTAAATTGGCTCCTACTGATAGATTCCCTGAATATCTCACCACCACTCAATTGGAACACGGGTTAAAATGCGTTAAAGATTGGTAGCAGTGATCGTGTTTGGATAACATTAGAGAGCTACGTCTCCTCTCTTCAGTTAGCCTGCAAACACATTAACTTGCACAGCACAGTCACTCCCCTCCCTTTTTGCCAATTTACATTTTGCACTATTTTTTTTTATCTCCACGCCGACGTATGGAATGACACAACAAAGCCCTCATGAATGAGTAAGCACAGATCGGATGAAGAGAGGAGGGGAAATGGGAGGAAAAATTGCTCGTTTTGCTTCCCCTGGCATGCAATTTCCATCCTCTATCCACATCTCTCTAAAAGCTATCTAAAACACATCAACTCCATCTTTCCGGGCCGGATGGGCCTCTGAGGATCACCTCCAGACATGGCGCGATGACAGTGGGTCTGAAAAGAAAGGATGGGAATGATAATTCGGCCCTCTTGCTTTTAGCAACGGGCCGCTCGTTCTACAGCTGATTAAAAAGGAGGGGGAAGAAAAGCATTCGTTTGAAACGTCACTTCGCCCCCAGCGAAGAAAAATACTGTCTGTGGAGGTAATTGATCACGCCTGGGATGGCCGTTTCATCACAGGAAGTGCAACACGAGTATTTCTTCGCCTCTTTCTTCATTTTAGCTGTGTTACGATGAACTGGCGTAACATTAACGCTCCGGGGCTACACTGTGGCTGACCCAGAGTGCTTTTATTTTCTGCTGGAACAAATGGGGAAATAAAGCTCTGTTAAATTGCACTTGACTCTGATCAACTTTACGCTTTGATCCCCCCCCCAAAAGACAGAATAGCTTGCATATGTTTTCTTTTTTTCCCCAGAGACAGTTAGAAATGATGCCATTATTGCACGTTTACTGTGGTATTAAGTGTTGTTCTGTTTGCATAGCAGTGTAAATAAAGCTGGATGGATCCTACATGACGGCGTTCGGATCAAGGCCTCAAAAATAAGTGGTCCATGAAAATGATTTGCAGGGAAGACGACTCGCTTTGATACCTCTCCACTGAATGACAGTGGGGAAGGGGCGTGAAGGGCCGCAAAGTGAACAGGGCCAATTTTGAACACTATTTATTTTTCACATGTAGTCCAGTTCTCCATCAGCAAGTGATCATGGTTTCTATGGTTTCTGCATTGGTGGTTGCAGAATTGCAAATATTTAAGGACCAGAATAGAAACCGAGAACTGAAAAAACATACATCAGAATATATATATACATATATATATATATATATATATATATATATATATATATATATATATATATATACACATATGTCTATATACACGTATATACACCATATTGCCAAAAGTATTCGCTCACCCATCTAAATAATCAGAATCAGGTGTTCCAATCACTTCCATGACCACAGGTGTATAAAATCAAGCACCTAGGCATGCAGACCGCTTTTACAAACATTTGTGAAAGAATGGGTCGCTCTCAGGAGCTCAGTGAATTCCAGCGTGGAACTGTGATCGGATGCCACCTGTGCAACAAATCCAGTCGTGAAATTTCCTCACTCCTAAATATTCCACAGTCAACTGTCAGCTGTATTATAAGAATGTGGAAGTGTTTGGAAACGACAGCAACTCAGCCATGAAGTGGTAGACCACATAACCTGATGGAGTGCGGTCAGTGGATGCTGAGGCGCATAGTGAGAAGAGGTCACCAACTTTCTGCAGAGTCAATCACTACAGACCTCCAAACTTCATGTGGCCTTCAGATTAGGTCAAGAACAGTGCACAGAGAGCTTCATGGAATGGGTTTCCATGGCCGAGCAGTTGCATCCAAGCCATACAACACCAAGTCGGTGTTGGTGTAAAGCACGCCACCACTGGACTCTAGAGCAGTGGAGACGTGTTCTCTGGAGCGAAGAATCACGCTTCTCCATCTGGCAATCTGATGGATGAGTCTGGGTTTGGCGGTTGCCAGGAGAATGATACTTGTTGGACTGCATTGTGCCAAGTGTAAAGTTTGGTGGAGGGGGGATTATGGTGTGGGGTTGTTTTTCAGGTGCTGGGCTTGGCCCCTTCGTTCCAGTGAAAGGAACTCTGAATACTTCAGCATATCAAGACATTTTGGACAATTCCATGCTCCCAACTTTGTGGGAACAGTTTGGAGCTGGCCCCTTCCTCTTCCAACATGACTGTGCACCAGAGCACAAAGCAAGGTCCATAAAGACATGGATGACAGAGTCTGGTGTGGATGAACTTGACTGGCCTGCACAGAGTCCTGACCTCAACCTGACAGAACACCTTTGGGATGAATTAGAGCAGAGACTGAGAGCCAGGCCTTCTCGTCCAACATCAGTGTGTGACCTCACAAATACGCTTCTGGAAGAATGGTCAAAAATTTCCATAAACACACTCCTAAACCTTGTGGACAGCCTTCCCAGAAGAGTTGAAGCTGTTACAGCTGCAAAGGGTGGACCGACGTCATATTGAACCCTATGGATTAGGAATGGGATGTCACTTAAGTTCATATGTGAGTCAAGGCAGGTGAGCGAATACTTTTGGCAATATAGTGTATATACGTGTCTATATACACATATAAAAATATATTATTTTTTTTCACATTGCTGCCTTTAAAGATTGTACATATGATAAACAACACTTGGATAATATTTTGCTATAATACAGTACAGTGGTTGATAGACTATACACTTATATGTATTTTCTTTCATGAATATATGTTACAATTAGCACTGTGAGGTCACAGTGACCCTTGACCCCCAAATTCCAGTCACTTCTTTACGAGTGTGGATCCAACATATGGACAACCTGGAAACCATAACGGCAGGCGTGAAAAAGGCGAAACGTGATGGAGAGTTGCACGTGGAATTATTAACGCCTGATGGATTGACGTGTTGGTATTCATCTTCTGCGCTCGTGATTCTTCTTTTACAGGTGAGCCGACACTGACATATTGTAATCTGACTCATCTGCCGTACTTGTCGATTCACGACGCGACGGCTGCAACAACAACGAACAGCTTTGAATCAGATCGATGGCCGATGATTGCGACGGCGAATGGAACGGAGGTGGGGGGGAGAGGGATCTCATCTTCACGGGGATTGGATTTTCAAAAGATTTAACCGAGAGCGCATCTGTTATGCACGGCTTCTTCTACAACACTCGATAAGCCCGCCGGGTGAGAATGGACGGTGCCGACGCTGTAGAGCGATATGTGTACACGGTCGCACATACAGTACATAAATAAACACGCAAAGCTGTATTTCCATTTCCCCCTAGAGTCTTATGAATGTAATTTAATAGCCATGATTGAGGTGCCCCCCTCTTAACTTCCTCTCCAACATTCGTCCTCACAAATCCTCATCAATTGCTCCAATCACTCCTTGCGTGGAGCCAGTACTGCAAGGCGAGACAACCCTTATTCCCCACTATATTAATGAACTCGTTCATTTGAAAGCCTGCGACTGCCCGACTCTTGATTGCAAAGCCAAGGCCAATAGGCATCGGTGACAGCTCGCTGAAAATTAAAAGTATCAATCAAGACAGGAAGGGTGGGGAAAAAAAAAAGGTGTGTGATGCCTTCAGGCTCTTCAGTCTGCCCGGAGAGAGCAACGTTAGCTCAACAGGGTCAAGTGCTAGTCAAGAAGACTGTGTGTTTTAGTGGAGTGGAGTACCAGTGTTGGATGGAAACAGCAGCATGAGATGAAAGGATGATTATTATGGGATGGAAAGACACTGTCAGCTCCATTTTACCACACTTTAGGGATGTTGGAAACTCCACAACTCATTGTACTGTCTGTTAACTCTTTGAGTGGCATTGATGTATACATACATCATGGTGCTTGGAACAAGGGGGCACTTTTACGCACCCTGTGAGTAATTTCGGGGTTTCTGGGATATGTAGTCAGAATATAAAGACGGAAGCAGGAAGTGGAGATGTTGGGATCAGAGAGCAGAACAACCACTAGGAAAAAAAGTGGTGATTTTGGTTAAAGTGTCCTCTACTCTACGTCTGATAAAACAAGAATGGAACAAGGTAAAAACAAACATTTTTTTTTCATGATGAAATAGAGAGTCTCTTCTTTCATTTCAGCTATTCAGTGTTTTCAGAGACATAGTACAAAATATTCTGTGGGTCTTGAAATATGACTCAAAATGGGCAAAAACACTGGCAAAAGGCACTTTCTGTTTCATAAAAGAGCCAGCAATCAGTGAGTTAAAGGGGACTTATCATGTTAGTGCTTGTATTTTGGGTTTCTATAAGAACATGTTTGCATGCTTTAATGTTCAAAAGCACACATGAGAATGGGAAGTTAGTGGAAATACTCAAAACTTCTGAACTGACTGGTTTGTGGGTCGAAAATGTACATTTCTAAGCACCGAAAACCGGTTTAATAACTCACTGAGTACCAGCCCTTTTATAAAACACAAAGTGCCTTGTCCCAGTGTTTTTGGCCATGTTGAGTCAAATTTCAAGACCTACAGAATATTTTGTACTATGTCTCTGAAAACACTGACGAGCATAAATGAAAGAAGAGACTCTCTATTTCATCATGAAAAAAAAATGTTTGTTTTTATCTTGTTCCATTCTTGTTTTATCAGAGGTAGAGTAGAGGACACTTTCACCAAAATCACCACTTTTTGTCCACTTTGTTTCGCTCTCTAATCTCGATCGTCTCCACTTCCTGCTTTGACCTCTGTGGCGTATACCGTCTCTTTATGTTGCGATTACGTATCCCAGAAGCCTCAAATTTACTTAAAGGGTGCGTGAGAGCGCTCCCTTGTGCCAGCTGCTAAAAAATACACATTGACGGGCACCCAAAGAGTAAAAAAGTGAGGCTTGTCAGAGCTAAAACGCTTTTAAACACTGACAAAGTTTTCAAAAACGTCCTTAAAATTAACCCGCCAATGAAACTGAGACTTTTTCGGTGCATTAAGATGCCCTTTAGAGCTCCACTTAATTCATCAGGGAGCACAAGAGAAATCCATTGCTGCTGGGTAAACTTGACCACCATATAAAAAAAAGTGCCAATGCCGGATGACATAATCTCTGTCTAAATCAATTTCTGTGTGAGAGCACTCGACTCAGCTCAATATGTAGCTGCAGGGCTTCTGTTAAGTGGCCGCTGCCACTTACCTATAAATTCATGTGCTGCTGGTTGCTCCCGTGGCAAAAGCTTAACCGTGGACGTTGGGAGACGGATAAAGAGGTGATTAAATAACATCGCGAGATGTCACCCACGGCGGAACGCTTCGAGGCGGAACTGGAGTGGAAAGATTTGGGGCAGAGTGTGATGTGTGGAGATTTTGGAGAGGTGGAAATTGAGTAAATGTGAGTGGTTTATGCTGCCAGTGGGGCCTAGATTTACAGAAAGACACAAGAAAGAAGCATCTCTGCAAAAAAATGGAACTTGCAAAATGAAGAACTTCAAAGCCAACATCTGCTCTCAACTTTCCCAAGCAGCCCTAATTCCTAAATATGTTGAAGTGGCAAAGCGGAGTGGAGCTCCAGCATCCATCTGTGCATCACAGGCCATCATCCACTCCAGGAAGGGAAGGGAAGGGAAGCAGGGAATGGAGAGGAAATACTGAGGAGAGAGCGGACTCGCCAAGCAATCACTCAGCAGAAATGATTTGAAAAAACTCCTCTGACACACACACGCACGCACACACACAGGAACGCGCACAATCGCGCATTTCCCGCAGGCACACGCGCATTGCCGTGCCAATGCGCGCCGCGTTACACAATTATCATAGAGAGGGGGAAAAAAACACTGCGTAAAATGAACAGCTCGTCTCCACTGGAATCTGGTTGCACTAGAGAACACTTTATCAGCGCAAGGAGGAGAACTAAAGCGAAAAGCATTGAAAACACTCCAAATGCGCATTTAAGTGCCGCATATCGGGAAGATCGCGAATCCGCGTCCGTTTAGTGATGCAAATCTGTGCCAAGCCGTGTCCAAAACTGCATATAAACACGAGCATCTGTGCAACTTTTTTTGGGGAAAAAAAAAGCAGAAATTGAACTTACCCACAAGCAGTTTCCAAATGATAGCGTGCGCTCTGCTGTCAGTCCAAATAGCTCCGCACCATCACGGTGTATCACAATCTGTTCTGGTTTACAGAGTACGAAAAATGCAAAGAAAAAAAAAAAGCAATCCCAGTTGTGAAATAGTCCACTTCTCCCCAAACAAAAAAAAAACGCAACGTCTAATCCAAAATTACATATTTCCAGCAGTTACTAGCGTAAATCATGGCACACAAAAACACCTGCAGCCGGTCACTTTGAAACAGCAGGGGAGGAGAAAATGAAGAAAATCATGACAGTGATTAGGAGAATAGTCGGCGGAATCAATATCAGAAGAGGCTGTTAGTCTGATTATCCTATTAAATCAGTTGCCTACAGCTCCGGCAGGTGAGCGGCGCTTTACGCAGGACTGCATGAGCGCAAATTTCCAAAGTGATGTGCAGCAAAAGACACATCCTCTGCCGTCTCTCGCTCTCCCTCTCTCTCTCCCTTTCTGTGGGCAGAGATGCGTCAAGGTAGAATAGAAACACCACAGGACACGGGGTGATAGTCCAACAAAATAAAAGCACGCAATTTATCTCCAAATCGGAAAGCGTTTTGTTTTTCCGTGCGCCTTTACGCACGGTAACAACATTGACACCCTGCGTGTCACATGTTCCGCGATGTGTTTCCTATTGAGCAGTCAGGGACGCACTCATGTGTGATTTCATGGCCGGCTTTTATTTTGAAGGACCCATCAGAGGCGTGGGTTTCTTACTGCATGTGGCTTGACACCGGTTTTCAGCGTGAACGCTCCAGTCAGAGCTGCGTTCCTCTGGAGTCTCCGTGCTCTCCGTGGCGCACTGACGTGAGGGAAATGATGCTCGTGGTGCGGGATATGAAAACGCAACGTGGGGAATTAGTTTGATTTTGTTGTGAGGAAGAAGAGGTGAACAGAGAGCACAGGCAGGCGCTCTGCCGCCCAATAGAAATAACAGAAAAGGGCTGAAATGCACTGTGGAAATATCCAGGATATTAACTTGAGTCAAAAAAACATTATGATGAATAAAATGTCAATGAAAAGCTACAAAGAGGACAGGGTTTTATTTCTTTTTTATTGAGAAAATAGAACAAAAATCAGTGTGTTTCTTGGAAATTAAGAGGAACTATCAGTGGTGTGCACCTAGGGGAGGTAAGGTGGTTCCAAAGTGCCCTCCTTGGAGGCAAAATACCTGCTGAAGTACCGTCTTTGCAGGCAGAAACATGCAGTGCCCTCTTTGGAGGCAAAACTGCACAGTCAAGTATCTTCTTGGGAAGCAAAAACTTATGGTAAAGTGCCCACGAAATTACCCTCTTGGGTGGTTAAAACATGATCAAATGTCCTCTTGGGATGCAAAAAAAAAAAAAACATGCTTAAGTGCCGTCTTCAGTGGCAAAAACGCACTATAGGTGCCCATTTTATTCTTTTCGCCCCTGCCGTTGAGAAAGTCTATGCACGCCACTGGGAAATATACAACAATTATTGTGGAACATTGTGACACATAGTATAAAATGAGGCAACTCTAATTATGCAAGATATCTGCTTTGCCTTGCACAAATCAGTCGATCATCTTCAACAGAAAATATTGTCCAAATGTTTTGGTCTATTAGGATAAAATTAGTGAAGAAAGAGACAAATATTTCCAACACTGTATACTGGAAATAAGCTTTATGGCGGACTGCATAGCCATATCTGACACCAGGATTCATTCCATTGCGTCAACATTTATCACCATCTTTTTCCTGTTCAATACGAACCGCACGCTGAGATGAATGTGACAAGCCCAGTGAAAAGCCTGAAAGGATTTCAATCTGCACAGTTCAGGTATTACCAGTATTTATGAGTAGCCAAGGACTCCCGTCCAGCGGGCAAGAGACAAACCCTGAATCACTAAGAGATGATGAATGGACAGAACCAACTGGAAAGGTGTGATACAGATTAAGGACTAGCCAGTCTTATTTGATTCCTCTCACTGGGTCACCCCTGTCAAGACTTTGGCCTCTGGCGCGGCGTTCCTGTGAGGCGAATTTCGATGACGGGAGGGCTTTGAGGAGGAGGAAGACCCGCCCTCCTCGGACTGAAAATGGGCACTTGTGAGCTTTCTTTGTCATATACGGACCCTGACGTGAATAGAGGTTCCTTAATGAGCGAAGGAGCAGACAAGCGCTGCATTGATTCCCCCCCCCTTCTATGCGAGGTTGTCGTCCGCGAATGGCCTCGACTCTATCAACCGTTTATTGTGCGGCTTTGAGGACGACTGTCCAGTGAGGGGTTGACTGTCTGCTGCAGATTTTATTTTCTCTGAGGATTTGTGTGACGGACCGGAAGAGCAGGGGTTGTGACGCAACATTCAATATTCAGCATGCATCTCTTATGTCCTGCAATGTGGAATCCAGGATTTGTTCAGTAACGGCTTTGTGAATCGCTCTCAGAACGCAACTTATAAACTCAAAAAATCTTCTGACCTCGTCATAAGCTGACAACGGCGGCGTACATCTCCTGATGTTCTGTGGAAAACAGTTTTCTCACGTGATAATGAACGGCATGAAGGTGAAACGCAGTTTGGGATTCACAAACTGCTGTGGAACCTTGAAAGGCTCATTTGAGCTAATAAATTTGAAGTTAAGACGGCCTTTTAAGTGTGCCGACACGTTGGAAACTAATACGAAAAAGTTGTGGTAAAATCAGCATCTCCCCGACTTTTACTTAATGCGCAAATCTTTATTGATAACAATACATCAAGAACCGAAACAATCACGCAAAACCAACGCTGAAATACTGATAATTAGTAGGGGTAGGCCGAGCCGATATTGATATCGGATATCAGTCCGATATCAGTATGTTGTTTTGGATTTACTGAGGTTATTTTCAGGGTCTTCTAATTTTTTTTTTCATTTATTTTATTCAATTGTAGAATATTCTTATGTTTACGGTTAAAACTGATGTAACCCATTGGTTAATAATAAATAGGTCATTTTTTCTCAGACCTGCTGTTGCTGATTATCGTTCTCTCTTTGAGTAATATCACTTGATCAAGTCTTTTCTAACATCCATACTACAAAATAAACAACAAAAGTATGTATGATTATTGCTAACATTGTATCGATCAATATCGTTATCGGACGATACTCAAGGCCGCAATATCGGTATTGTATCGGAAGTGAAAAAGGGACACCCCTAATAGTTAGCAAGGTTATATAACGGTGTAAATCGCATGTATAGGCAAATATATGCCCTTCAATCACCTCTAATTGAAGATTGAACAAGGGGTTAGTAATGATAATACATATCGCAATATTTGAGTCAAGCAAAATAGATTGTGATATTCTATTGTGATGGATATTACGATATTCTACAAAATAAAATATAATAATAATAATAATAATAATAATAATAACAAAATAAATAATAATAAAAATAATAAAAAATAAATAATAAATAATAAATAACCAAAATCAAAATATAACATGATTTTTTGGGGGGAAAAAATAAATATTAAGAAATTAAAAATCAACATTATATCAAAGTATTGCAATGTACTGCCATATCTGTCAAATTTTTTTTTTCCCACCCCTACAAAATACACAAAATCAAAAATTGCATCTGGACATGGTTTCCAATGAGTCACATCTCCACAGTTGAGGCTGCAATCTTAAAGTTTCATGCATGTTTGCTAATTGGTATAATTACATAACAGCACTTGTTGGCTTGTTTTGGGCCCAGAAACATCAACGACCCACCAACTATTTTTTTTTCCAGAATTTTACAGAACAAAAATGCGTCTGCAAACAAGCCCGACATTGGGAACGCCTCGTTGAGTAATCGCAGTATTAATGAAGACGGAAATAGTACGCTACCCACACTAATATTCTTTTTGGTAGTGTGAACTAAAGATGAAGAACCCGCTGTAAAAAAAAAAAAAAAAAAAAAAGGCACAGCCATATGTCCCCTATCCCGCTTCCTCAGCTTCATATAACTCATTTGGACTGGGAGTGATAATCAGACATCACTTTGTGAGATGGACTGTTTTCAGATTTAATTGGGGTAATGAGGTCACTGGAGGAAGCCTCCCAACCCTTCTCCAATTACTGCGTACCAAACGCAGACTGCCAACAGGACTGAGCGCAAAACATCTCAGCGTGTCAGTTATTATAACATACTGCTACCACGCTGATTAACCGAGCGTGACCCTTCTATTCAACCAATAAGGCGGGTTTTAATCCGGCATCGTCTCATGTGCACTTTTTACAGTGGATGATGTGAACTTGTACACTCTCTATTGTCAGTTTCCTCTAATAGCAGGGTTGTGTGACTTTTAACAGACAATAAGAAGAGAGCAGAAGCACTCTTGCAGAGATGTGTCAGTGTGTTGGTTTTTGTTTTGGGGGGGGGGTGATGTCATCCCGATGCATTATTCATTATTCACCGCTCATCTCAAATTCAGTCCAGCTCCCCAGAGAAGATTTAATGGGATACAAGTTAAGTTTGAATGTGATAACACACTGTGTTCCTGCTGAGGAGCGTTTGCGTTTCGGACATTTTTTTTATTTTGTAATTAAAAAAAAAAAAAAGTACAAAGCAAATACGAGTTCTCGGATGTGTCGGCAGTGTGGTTTACTTGCAGTTTGAAGTATTACTGAGGCACCAAGCGGCGAGCATATTCTCTCCATGTCACGTCGAAGGGGAAAGCAACATATCGGGTGTCGCCGAGCCACAATGGACTCCCCGCAGAGCCCGACAAAGACAGATCAGACAATTTGCGCGTGATGGACAGTCGAAAAAAGTGAAATGTGTGTCGTGTCAGCTGTGGGAGTCTGTTCGTTTTAACGTTGTTTGTTTCGTTCGGGCTTTTTGTCGAGTTTGCTCGCTATCAGAAGGAAAGTGTTTGGTTTACCTGTACTGCAAACATCTTAAAAACAGTGATAAAGGCGCACGCTCGGTGGTCTATGAGAAAATCCCACATGGATATTTTCTTTGCTCTCTAGCAGCTTTCTAGCTTTGTGTAAGTGAGGAAAAAGTCAGTGAACTGACTACCTACTTTCCTAAAATAAACACAGGAGCGTCTGGTTGCAGATATTTTTACAGCCCTCCTGGCCTACATCTAACAGCACAAAAGGTAATTCTTGTCAGAGAGCCACTATTTACTCGAAAAGCGATTTTACTCGATCAAAATCAAAAACGGCCCTGATTTATTCTGCATCAAATAAATGTTACCTCAGGTTTGAGGTAATGGAGGCTGATAGGTGTCACGTACAGAAATATCAAGTCTGGCACAACAAAAAAGACAAATTCAGCTTTTCCTTCATGGGTCATCAGTATGCCAAATCCCTCACCGATTCAGGAGAAGAACTGATGAGTTCATATATTTGGGTCGAACTGTCAGTTCCGATCTTTATGCACAGATAAAGATATCAAGACCGTATGACAAGAAAAGATTTATCCTTCCATACCAAGGTTTTTCACCAACAGCGCCATTTCAAACTAAGAACTGTGTGACAATTGCCAAAAAGAATTAGGAGTGGGGGAAAATATTGATATGGCAATATATCGCGATGCTTTTTCTTCTGAAATATCGATTTTTAATTTTAATATCAAAAAAAGAACTTAACCTACCGTTCTGATCTGCTATGATTCCGTTAATTTTACTAAATATTTTTTCACCTTTTAGCTGCGATCTAATGTGTTCTGAAAAATATGTTTTTAAAGTACATAATCTTTCCAAGAGTGTCACAAATGGGGCTAATCGAGTAGAAAGAGTAGAATTGAAAGTCAAGTCGCGTCGACCCATTACGAGAAAATACTCGATATTAAGTGAAAACACTTCAAAAACAAGCACAAAGATTTTTTTTTTTAACTGAATACGGTTAAACAGACATTATGAAGGACATTTTGGATGTTAACGCTTTAACGATATGGGTCCAAACTTCAAAACCAACCTCCTGGGGCATTTGCATGTTTAATGGATTGTGAGGACACCAGGTTTAATTTCCGTTTCCCTCAAATGTTGTTTCTGTGGATAACACAGTGATGCGAATAATAAGTAATTCCCTGTGAGCTTTGTGTTTGGCTTTGTAGTGGTAACCGGGCCATGCAGTCCTTCACTGAGACGTATGAATGATGCATCAAGAGGTCCAATCAAGATATTCAGCACGCTGAAACGAAAAGGCCGCTTGCCTTCGTATGGACACGAAGCTTCGCACTTGATGTCAAATCTTGTTTGAAAGGCGCACCTTGAGATAAAACAAGAATTATTCATTAATACTGGAAGGAAGGAAGGACAGAAGGGAGGAAGGAAGGAAGGAAGGAATGAGCTGCTTAATTCCAGTAAATATTTGGGCCACTATAAGTGGGCAGCGTTCCCAGCAACAGACAATAAAAGCCATGTTGGCGCAGGATTAGAATAATGTGGGCATCTCATGGAACTAATAAATGACCATTCAACTGCTGTTTCCTGAAACGCATAACGCCTCCCACACCTGCCGCCAGTCCAAGTGTGTGAAATATGGTATTATCCAATTTAAGATATAACGCCGAGCATATATCACACGCTAAAACCTTCAAAAGACGGCTAGGAGCCACTGGCTTGTGTTGGTATCACAATGGGGAGTTCGCTCTGTCTATTTTGGGAAATTCTCAAATGAAATTGTGTCCATAACGTTGGAGATTCCTGACCCAAAAAGATGGTAATTCTATATATATATAAATATAAATGTTGTTAATCAGATCCTCAGTGGAAGAAGAAAGCCACTTTTCTTCCAAAACACATTTGATGGATGACTATCTGGATTTGATCAGGGATTTCCTGGGATTTCCAGCTAAGCTCTGAACTGAGGTGTCTGTTTGGCTTTAATTACATTCGATTCACTGTACTGATGATCCTGTATAACTGATCTGTGAGTGAAGAAGTAAAACCCGGTGAAGGCAGGTAATACTTGGATTAAAGAAGTCAGTCAATCTGCTTCTTTCTATCTTTCCAAAGCACCTTGAACTCTTCATCTAACAGCTGCTCTTTATTCCATGACTCTTTTCAGTGGATAAAACCTGGGGCTGGGTATCGTTTAAAATTTCTGATACAATGCCAGTTTCGGTACCTTTGTTTCGATACTGGTTCCAGAACGATACTTTTTCCGATACCTCAATAAGTTATTTTCATGTAATTTGGGCTTTATCGTGGTCAACATACTAGATAATGGTCTGCTGATGATCAACAGAGACGGCTGCTACCAGTTCCTCTTTAGGACCCTGGGGAGTGAGAGTCTGTCTTATGGTGTGTTCACTGGAAGTCAGAACTTGGAGCTCAGATCCTCCTAACCTCAAAGTTTAGTGCTTCAAGCTCTTCCAGCCTTACAGACGTACAACAAAACATGTAGCTACTGTTTACGTCAGCAGCATGAATTTTATGTTGGAATTTCCGAGTTGGAGATCCGACTTCATGGAGGGTTCTGACTGAAAATTCGGACGTTTGTGTAAAACTAGAATGCACCATGTGTCTAAACACACAAACTCTGCTCCCAATGCTGCTGCAATGACATTAATCTGTTCTACGGGCGATGTTTGTCTCCATATGCTGGGAAAGTGGGGGGGGGGGCAAGATAAGTGTCCCTATGAATCTGAAGGGGACGTGTCCCCCCGTCCATAAAGACATCTGAGAGCATGGCTCACATACACTTTGGTATCGGAATTTGACTCCGAAAGATGATGATTTTTTTGATACTCGACAGGACTGGACCTTTTTGGTCCGTGCTAAAAAAATAAATTATTATAAATACAATAAGATCGGGACCTGGCTTTAACAATACCTGGTGAATTGGTAAAAACAGCCAGGAATCACGGCTTGCAGTATATTGTTCATTTATGTAGTGATATTAACATATTAATGGGATAAAATTACAGTTAATTACAGTAACACTGGATTACATGCAGGTATTGTGCTGTGGCGGCAATTTGGAAGATAATAGTTGGAAATTATTTGGATTTAACTTTGTGTGTTTGAACCAAGTAAAATAGAGGTTATTCATTCAACACTGAAAGCCTTTATGTGCTCAACAATGAGTGAACCGACAACCCGTGCCTTTTCTCCATCAAACCGAGCTCATGCAACGTAGCACGTAATAAAATATTATTCTAAAATTATTCTACAAGGTTGAGCACAAACACTCTCAACTACACGGCTGTGTTTTTAGTTCTTTCTTTAATGAGGTTTCGGCTCTATTGCAGCTCGTATATTTCTAATTGACGGCTTTTTATGTTCCTTGTTTTTGACTGAAACAGAACGCATCAAGGCTTTCCGAAAAGTTCTACGAACTGGCGGAGTCGCTCGGGACTCCAACGTTTGCGTTCAAGGGGAAAAGAGAAAATCTAAAACGACATATTTAAGTTCTACTTTGTCTCGCGAAATGACATAAATGAATAAAATCATGATTCACAATCGCACGAGATTTTGAAGGAAGGGATCCTTTCCTTTCCAGAGAACACTACAGAACACTATTGTTTCAACCAGCTGCCCTTGAAACACACAGATCAAGCCTCCAATAGTAGAACAAAGCTTTTTACTGCAATTCCCAGGGCTATGATTACGGATAAGACTTCCCTCAGGCTATTCTGAGTGAAGGGCAGATGAGGAATAGAAACCCAGCATGTGGTCTAACTACGGGCCAACTAATTGGTGACAAAGCCAGATCCCGAACCGCGATTCCTTTGTATACATATGGTAAGCTGCGGTACATTCACACGCAAATGAACAGGAAGAGTGACGGCTCTCTAGTCTATTCATCGCCTGGTGTCGGCTCTTGGGAGAAAAACGCTGATCGCTCTCCGATGGTATGTAACATAGCTTTGGAGCGCCATCGCGCTAAAGGCCAGGTTTGTTTGAAGTTCGCTTTGCAATGCATCAGTGGCGATGACCTAGATTTCCTATCTCTCATTTCCTCCAAGAGTGCAGAGAAAGAGAGAGAGAGAGAGAGAGGGAGACTCGTTTCAGCCCTTTTTCCATTTTCTAAATATGTCAGCTCGCCTGTAAACATTTGGCACAGAGTGGCTTCTCCCCCAGTTCCCCGTTTTTTTTCCCCGGTGTCAACGCTCGACTCCCCCAAGCGTTCGTCCCCGAGGATAGAGGTGGAGGGCTGCGTTTTATCTGACGTATAATGAAACGGCGATACAGTCCAGGATGATATCAAACAAACGGTGCATTTCGAAGACGAGTATACTTCTGTTCAGTTAAACCCCATTTAATCCTTCTTGTCTTCCAGTCTACCATCTTCCTAAAGAAACATGAACAAATTGCAAAAAATAGTTGAAAGCCAGCCTCATGGCTCTGATGTGTGATGTTTATTCTGATAATATCTAAAAGTGGGCCACTAAAAACGGATCTGTCCTTGCATCCTGTCTTCATCTCCTTTCCGTCAAACCCAGGTGACAGTCTTTAGGAGTCGGTTTCCTTGGTGACCGTGTAATCTGACATCATTAGACAAGTACAGTATAGCAGCAAGGGTTACAGGTGCCTCCTTCTGAAACAACCGCCCTGCACTCCTGTCTAATCTGGTCACACCAACTGCCACCACCGCCTCTCGCCGTGTGGTAATTTTCATTTGAGAAGCGGTTTGAATAACTCTGTCAGACAGCAGGACGCCAGCAGGAAAACAAGAGTGTCTCAGGAGTGACGCGAATTAATGTTCTTTCATGGAAAATCAACTGCACACTGTAGCCCAGTGTGAGGGATTGGATTCTGGCTCTGCTTCTTAATATCCTCTCTGTGCAATAGCAGGTGCGAATCTACCAAAGCACCGCAGCATGATGGATTGCGCGGCGTCCTCGCGGCAAATGAAGAGGCACCGATTAAAACAAATCTGCGAAGCAATAAAGTTTGACTCGCAGTCACAAAACTCTAACAAGTCAACGAGGGCTCAATGTTTTTTTAGGAGCAGCCGCCCTACTGTACACTTTCACGGTACTGCCAGTGGTGTGCATACATTTTTGAAGGGCAGGGGCGAAAAGAATAAAAAGGGCACCTACAGCACGTTCTCACCACCGAAGAAAGCATTAACTTCAGTGTGTTTTTCAAGGGTTGGTGTTTTGCCTCCCAAAAGGGCACTTAAATGTTTTTTGCCTCTGAAAAGTGCATTTTATAATCTTTTAACGAAGCCAAGAAGGCAGTTTAGTGTGTTTTGCCAACCAGGGGGGCACCTCAGCACAAGTTTTTGCCTCAAACGAGAGCATTTTAGTGCAGTTTTGCCTCAAATGTGGACGCTTTAGTGCACGGTTTTGCCTCAAAAGAGGGCACTTCAGTGCACATCTTTGCCTCAAAAGAGGGTGCTTAAGCACTTAAGTAAGAAAACAAAGGTTGTTTTAAGTATTTGGCCATTTCTCCCAATTAAGATAATGACCCTAACCCTAACCCTAACCCTAACATATTGGAGCAAAATAAAATACAACACGTAAAAATCTAATTAATTTTCGTTAATCTAATGTGATTTATTTTTGGACTACAAAGCATTTCAAATCCCACTTTTATTCAATATTGTGGAATTAATTTAGTTAACAAATTCACTCTCTTTTCCTGCATTTGCCAAAGAAATGGCTTTAAAATGAAAAGATGAAAAACAACTTTTGGGATACAAGAGTAATGAACTGTTTACGGCAAGTACACATCAACCCCAAGTATATATAAAGTATATGTCATTTTTAAATGAATATAAAGATACTTTATCCACCTGAACGCCACACAAGATTTGAGTATGAGGATTATGCATGTCTCAAAAAATGTGAAAGTTTGTTAAAAGTCTCGCTGAGTTTGTCCAAATTCGACTCGCGCAGTATTTATTATTGATGTTTCTTGTCACTTGACTGTAATTATCAACACAAAATCCTCAACCGTAAAAAAGATGATGGCATGAGAGGCTACGGCTCATGTCAGGCCTTTCAGTTTCCATGTGTCTCCGATTTTTGGGTGATCTTACAGAAGATCAGGGATGGGGAGGAAATGTTTTATCTGTTCTTGATCATGACACATTTTCCTGTTGAAAGACTCGGTGTGGTTTGAACATCATCTGACTCTGGCGCTTCATGCACAAACTGGGATGAAATATTTAACTGGAAGCCTCTGCGGAGTTTCGTTCCTGAGCTAACAAGCTACATCGCGGCGCAGCATGTTGACCGGTTCAAAAGCAACAACACTCAAGACTTTGCAAAATGTTCCGGCTTGCAATTCCTCTTTTTTTTTTGAGAACCATTTCTTTGGTAACCGATGATATTTTGACAGTAGTAAGGTGTAACTATCAGTAGTGTAGAGAGTGCAGCTGGCCTCACAGCCTCAGGCCCTCTGGTGCTCCCTCTGATATCACTTTTCCTTTGAACCTCAGTGGATCAGTAGTGCTCCACTTGAACTCGATTCCTGTCAACACCGTCCCTCGAACCTTATATCAGACTCGCAGGTTTGTGTGACCGAAACGTGTCATCTTTATCGAAAGGAACCAACAGCAGAGCTTTAAACGATCGTTACAATACGATTTCCATATAAACTGAACAAAAGCTAGTATCCTGGCACTGAACAGTGACAGAGGTGCCATGATGGTATATTACGTCATGTCACAAAGTATGCTGGGAATTATCTACACTAAATTGTCAGGGTGGGTATTGGCAAGGACTTGGCGATACGATACGTTATCACGATATTTGAGTCAGAGATGATACAACATTGAGATATTGTGATATTCTACATAGATCACTGAGAAATTTTAAATGCAGATTAAAATACAAGTTGTATATACAGTATGTACATATACATGTATTTGGGGTGGGTATTGGCAAGGACCTCACGATACGATTCATCGATTCGATGCATTATTGCGATATTGTGATATTCTACATAGCTCATAGATGAGTAATTTAAATTACAGCTTAAAATACAAGTCATATATATGCAAATGTATATATATGCAGTATACACATATGCATATACATATAGGTACACATATTGTTGAAGATACTGCATTAAATTTTTTATTTTATTTTTATTTCAACGTGCTTAAGTCATTCCGGATTGTTCTGGATTTACTATATATAGGGGGAAAACGATATTAAGAAATTAAAAATCAATATCATGTCAGAAGAAATATTGATATTCTTCCACTCCTAATGTGTATTTATATATTTGTACACATATTTATATTTCCAATCCAATCCATCTTTATTTATAAAGCACAGTTTAAATAAACTCAACGTTTCCAAAGTGCTGTACATTAAAAAAATAAACAATAAAATAAACAATAAAATAGACATTAAAACAGAAAACATAATAAATAAAGGGTAAAAAAAAAATATATGTATACATATACATATATTTATATATGTAGAGGACATTGATATTATGTCAGAGGATAAAGTATTGTGATATATTGCCATATCAATATTTTTTCCCTACTCCTACTAAATTGGTTATAATACCAATGTGTCAAAACATAATGGACAGGGTGGCGTAGATTTTCTATGCATTTAAAAACTGGTGATTTTTATGTGTCCATGACATTTCATCAGCACCAACCTTTGAATACTTTTACATAGTGTGGCTTCTCCGTCATTAAACCACTACTAAAAAATAATGGCACAGTGTGTTCTTTCCAAACTCTGCTGGGTCCTCTCAAAAGGAAGGAGCCACCCACGTCATGCGGTCGCATCGTTTTGTCAGTTACACTCATGCTGTTGATTTAATTGCGCCCGATGAGATGCATGCCGTTTTCAATGTTATACTGATGATGGAGAGAAAGTGCAGCACTGCAGGAGTAACGCTTGTCATCTGAGGCAGAACATCCAGCTCATGTTTTTAACCTTTAAAACACTTTGACTTTCCATCAAATCCCTATCCCGAAAATTAAATCCCAAATTAAAGACACCCCGTGTCTTAAAGATGAAGCAGGGTAATGAGTGAATGAGTGTGTGCAGGTTGAGTGACACATGACAAAAAGGGTTATGGCTCAGTTTCCAGGGAGAGTTGAAAAAAATCAATACTCCATGAGCAGAAACTGAGTGCATGTCATGCAGTAATGGAAGCCATTTTTTTTTTTAATATACTGGACGTGAAATCGGTCACAGCTGCTGTTGCACGTTACAACATGTTGGAAGTTGTGAATTCCTACACGTAAGAGTACTGCCCTTACATGTACATGCATGTAGACTGGACGTCAAACACAATACAGTACCCTGTGGGCGACACCAATACTGTACTGTGTAATTATGGAGGACAAAAGCTGCCATAAAACAAATAAGTGACTCAAATAAAATTATGAATGGAGAATTACATCGAACAGGATCAATTTGTAAATCTGAAATTGTTATTATTCACTTTTTTTTGCATGTTAACTTGTTCAACATTGTACAGGAGCGAACCTAATTTCTGCTGTATGGTCTTTTTTGTATTAAAAAAAAATGATGATGACCTGGGTGAACAGTCAAAAATAGTTGTATTTGGGTGGAATGAATAACTAGAGTGATCTGTCAGGGAAACAAAAATAGTTTTCCACACTGGCACTTTGACCAGAGAAAAGTTAAATGGTACCAAATGGTGCCAAAATGGCGCCAAAGTGGCACAAGTGGTGGTTCCATCTGCACATATACATCTAATACATCTCTAAAATTGTTCAGGGTCACCTTTTTACCATCTACTTTAGCGCAGATGTTACATTACCAATTCATACTTGAATTGATAATATGCTACTATACGAACTGTGCTACTATACCATGACTCAGGGGGTGGTTTTCACCCTAAATATATATATATATATTTATTGTGTCACAGCAGGTGACCAAAGTTATTTACACAGTCCTTGTAGTTGTGAAGATATCCTAGAAAAAAGCAGAAAAATTGGCCTAGTGATTAACCTTGACGTATATGTGAAGCTTTTACTTTTAGATTGTTCATTTATATATGTATTATAATGGCAGCTTTTGTCCTCCATATGTGATCTGTATAAGAAAGTGGAAAACAGTAGAAAAGAGCCTGGATGGTCTGCCAAGCCTGCCTGTAACATGGGCATTGAGCCACAGACTAAAAAGGCCTGAATAAGTCTCTTGTGTTGACAGTTCAGTAATGTGACGAGTAAAAAATAGCCTCGTAAAATTTCTGCAAGCGAGACACTTTAATATCGCTTGTAATGAGCTATCTTTCTCAAAATAACATCTTAAACGTTATTAACTTCGGTGAAAATTGATCAAACACAAATTATTTCGCGTTTCTTTGAACCCTTAGTGGTTTTGGAGCGAGGCCAACTCGGGAAGTCCTCGGATTCTACTTTCAGCAGAATCTCGGACGGAGCTTTCTGAAGCTTCTGTTATCTTTACTGTCATTTTGCTGACACAATTCCCAACTCAGCACAGGTGCACGGATACCGGTCTGCGGATAGCGAAGATGCCTTACAAAGCAATACTGGCTCCGAGGGGTTCGCCGGGGGACGTCTCTCTAATGATTTAGTATCGGAAACTTTTTCAAGTCTGCTTTGAGCTAACTCAATTAAAATTCCAATTCGAACCAATAACCGTGGTTCTATGGCATAAACACACATGGTATAAACACAACCTAATACTTAATCTCATCTTGAACAGTAGTAATATTTTCGATCTCCCTTAATGCAATACTCTGTGCAGCTCGGCACGTGTTTGCCTCTGGTTAAGCCGATGCTGAAAGGGACTTACGATGTTAGAAACGAAGGGGATGAGTGAAACATTTTTCCACATGAGTTGCTGTATTCCAGCATGATTGCTATAATTTCTGAGACCTACAGTGCCGGCATCATTGCATTGCATGCTATCCCTGTAGCTCCTCTATGTGCGATACTTGAAGCGCATCACTGGCAGTTTTACAAAGAGACCCACAAGAATATTAGATGGTCTAATATGTGATAAGAGCAGCGGTCTGCCACCATGTTTACCACACAGATCCAATATCCAATACAATCAGCATGAGTGCTCCAGATATTCCGGTCCTTTCCGTCAGCTAAGGATACAAATGCACTGCAGACGGATTTGTCTGGGAAGTTTTCCCTTTCTTTTTGTGAGTGCCAGTCGTTCCATTAAACAGAAATTGTCTTGTTCCAGCGGGTTTTACCCGTTTTGAGTCATATTCCAAGACCCACAGAATATTTTGTGCTATGACTCTGAAAACACTCAATACTCAAATGAAAGAAGAGACTCTATTTCATCATGGACCTTGTTCTATTCTTGTTTTATCAGAGTAGAAGCCACTTTCACCAAAAATGCCACTTTTTGCCCAGAATCCGTCAGTTTTGGTCTCCAATCTTGATCGTCTCCACTTCCTGCTTTGATCTCCGTAGCGTATACTGTCTCTTTATGTCCTGACTACAAAACCCAGAAGCCCCAAAATTACTCACAGGCTGCAGGAGACCACTATCCGCGATCCACTGCCAAAAAAACACTTGGACGTACTAATACGTCAATGGCACTCAAGTGTCAGATTTTAAATGACATTGAAATACGTCAAAGGCACTTTAAGAGTTAAGGAGTAGAGTAGTTAGACTATTTTATTTTGGAAACTGTCCTGCATAGTTTATTTTTTTTGGTTTTTTTTGTTTCCCCAGTTTATGTGAGGGCTGTCTGTTAAGGACAGAGAGTGTCGTATCCTGTACAGCTTGTAAAGCCCTCTGAGGCAAATTTATAATTGACGAAATCTGCCTATAAAATTGACCATCACTTACACTAAATGACTGAAGCTCAGCGATGAAAAATGAAGAAACATTACAGTGGCAATCTCGCAGATCACCCCTTTGCCATAGTCTTAATGGATTTCATCACAGGCCTCCTTATAATGGAGTGTAATTTGCACTCCCTCGTATTCCAATCAGCAGAATAATCACAAACCTATGCAGAGATCCCAGCTTATTAAAAACATTTGTTTTTCCTCAGCGCAGGATTTGACCCACTAATAACAGCGACCTGAAATTCATAGAAAAAGCAGGTGTGTGGGTCACAACATAAAGGTCAGGCCGAGGAAAATATCACGTCAATAATTCACTGCAAAGCGCCCGAGTGAGGTGGAACATTTGGGAATTCTACTTAAGCTGAAAGGGAGGAAAAAATCACACAGATCACTGCCGATGAAAGAGAAAACTGATGGGGATGAAATATGTAATGCATGCTTTTATCAAAAGCACCTGACAGGTAGCACTATCTTGGCTGAAATATTACGCTGGTGTGAACAAAAAAAAAACATGCCCATCTCACTGTACACAGTATAATAACAGGTGCTTGAACTGGGGGGAAAAAAAAGAAGTGGCAGCACTAAACATTCATTTGCCTGTTTTTATCAATATCTTGCTTCAATCATGTTGGGTGTCAGTCATAGTTATTAATATACCTGCTATTATACTTATTATTATACTTGCTATTACTCTGATATTACAGCTGGAACATTAAAGATTTAAGGTGACGTTTTTATATATTTACCAAAAGTGTTAATACTGCTAGATAGTTACTGTTCTGTATATACCCTATGGACTATACACTATAATATATGAAAGGACGCCTATAGACTAGGAATTATTAAAGTATCAATCAATCAATCTATCTATCTATCTATCTATCAAAAGCCACAATAATTGAAAATATTCTGGATGACAGATGGATATTTTTTGGGTTGTAGCAATGCCCACAGCACAAAAAATAAATATGTATATAGAGTTGGAAGACCAAAATGCTTCAAACTGGACCAGACTCGAAACTTGATTGAGGCTTCGAAAATGCTTCTTGATTATTAAAATCTGCTGGTGTCGTACAAACTATCTTCTATACGACGTCCAGGTAAAAATGACACTTTCTTTCCCAAAATATTTCTCAAAGTCTGAGAGTCAGTGAGTATGACATTCTCTTTCAGTTTTCCCTGGAGCGGACACTAACATGCCAAGCACAGCGATGGTTGCTTCGGAGCGCACCGCTGCACAGGAAAGTCTTATTTGCGCTAACAATGCTACGTACCTCCATTATTCTTCGGAGGGCTAGTCTGTTGCTTGTGGCTATGCTGAATAGCATGAGGAATGTGGACGATAGCAAACAAATAACAGGAATTTAGATGGAGTGAAGCTGCTAAGCAAAGCACGGTGAGTCTCAGTAGGTTCCTGATTACCGTGCTGCCCTTATCATCGTACCTGACGAAATACAAACAGACACGATGCTATTCAGCTCTGCGAACTTCTTCCACTGTTCGCAAACAGCAGGCAGAGGTTATTCTTAATGGTTAGTTCCATTTGTCTTTTCAAACAGGGAATGTACGGGACAGCAGTTTGCCATGCTAACAGGCTAAATCTGATCTGGTCTAACATCTGTGGCATGAATGGTAGGAGAAACACGAACAAGCCGGTATTTCGGTGGGAACAGCAGAATGCCATTAAAGCATCTGTTGTGATCCTTCAGTCTTCGGTGACAAGCTGCAAAAGTGCGCATTCTGTGCACTGAGGGCTTTTTCGCGACCTTCATCAAGGGCAGAGACACTTTTCAGATGCGCCTCCTTTCCAGATAGCGTTCAGACAATGTCTTTGTTGGAAATGTCCAAGGGCAAAGTGGAAATATGTGACCCTCTCTCCTCGTCGTCAATGGAAGGATGAGCTCCAGCGCTGCTGCCAATGTCAGATGCCAGCATTGATAAAGCCAGAGGCAAGATGGCAACTGTCCACCCTGGAGCCTGCATTTTAAAACTGCTCCTGCCTGCAGCTTTCACATATGGGCACTAACTGCACAAAAGAACTGTTTCAGCAAGCCTTTCATCTTTTGTTCTGTGATGTTATTGCGGTTCTAAAGGTTTGCAAACTCGGGGTGATATTGATGTTGGATATGGGTCTGATTTCAGCAAAAAACAAGTATCGGATTATATTGGTGTGCATCTGAACTCTCTAATATAAGCACTCCGATACAGACAAACATTTATATCTTGATATAGCTAATTTAATATCCCGATAACGATATATATGCTGATATAGTATTTTTTCTGATGTACTGTTATTTTCTCTCTCCATTGCACTCTCCTTCTCCATGCTGCTTTACTCCCTACCAGCCAGTGCCGTAAAACAAGTCCTCGCTGGTGACGTAAACGTGCTAGCACAAAGGAGTAGCATTGCCGCAGCTACATTAGCCTTCATACCATTATGTCTCCGCTTCACACAATGAACATGTTTTGAACTCTCATGATATATTTGGATTATCCAACGGTCACTTTGATGTTGAGATGCGCTTAACACAACGTAGCAAAAACACAACTGAAGTAACGTTAACGTTAGCATAGCAACAGAGCTAACCAAGTAGCCTACACGTTAAAAATATGGTATACACAACAGAGGCTTATAACCTATGGTAGATATTTTTATATATTGCACAACAACGTATAACGTTATATTGCTCAGCTCTAATATATTATATGTTCTGTCATATCGGATCAATACTGGTATCAACGCTCAAGGTCGGTATTGTATCGGAAGTGAAAAAGTTGTATAACACTTTGCTTCGTGATAATTCTAGATAGACAGGACGTCTTTTAAGAAAGAAAAAAAAAGGTCCAAAGGTCTGGAAGACGGCGTGAACTCTAACGTTTACGCATCAAATAAAGCCGTTAGATGACACAGAGCTCAACACCAAGCCGGTCACACATGAGCCACTCGGTAAACACCCTGAACGCACCCTCCAGCCATGTTTCATGCTCTCTGCCAATCTCAAGATTGCAGATTCTTTATCTGTGAGAGAACACCTGGGAGCTATGTCTTGAGATGAACTGCATCAGTATGGATCAAAGATTTCAGCATTTTTTTTTTTTTTTTTTATTGCCACTGAGCTGCTTGACATGTGATTCGGTAGCAGAGATCATTAAAAGGAGATGCAGCTGGGAGGACGTCAATGCCGTGGTTTGTTTTTTCGACGCTTTAAACACACCTGCAGAAAATTAGAGCATTCAATCCAGCTTCCGAGCAGCGTGTAAAGCTGGAGTGTACATTAAATGTGCACTCACAGTAGCCAGAACCAGTCGACCGAAGCTCAAATTGTTTTCCTGGCTGATTATTTTAAAGTAAGTGTGCTGACCTCAAAACTCACAACCCACGTTCAAAGACCTTTCTCTCAGTTTCTTCTCTGTGATAAACTTGGCTCTGTGTTTTCTGCTTTAGAAACAGCAGCGATTAAGCCGCTGCTCAGGAATCCTGGGAGTTAGCCGCTAATGATCAGTTGATTCTGACGCGCAAGCTTTCACTCAGAAACCTGTGATCTGGAAACATGATCAGCAATAGCAGAAATCGAGGTCTTCTTGAAAGGTATGTTACAAAATATGCAGCTGATTCCATAATACGTTATGTCCCTATTTGACTTGCTGAAACTTCATTCTATTCCCAGCATGAGTGAGAAATAGGTAGACAGCAATATGAAGATCTCCAAGACAGCCGTTTGTTACACCAAGAAAAAACAAGCCAAACATGGTACTACCAAACTGCCAGCTTTGTCGAGGAAATGTCTTTCTTGCGGCGTCAAAGTGTTTCGTTTTTTTTTTCAGGATCGGGTTGCCGATCGCAGTTTCCTGCAGCCTGTGAG
Organism: Synanceia verrucosa; assembly: GCA_029721515.1. Taxonomy (NCBI): domain Eukaryota; kingdom Metazoa; phylum Chordata; class Actinopteri; order Perciformes; family Synanceiidae; genus Synanceia; species Synanceia verrucosa. The sequence continues at coordinate 8,130,870 of CM056572.1, forward strand.
ACATTTTGGGGCTTCTGGGAGATGTAGTCAGAGCATAAAGAGACGGCATACGCCACATAGATCAAAGCAGGAAGTGGAGACGATCAAGATTAGAGAGCAAAACAAACAGAATCTGGACAAAAAGTGGCGTTTAAGGGGAAAGTGTCCTCTATTCTACCTCTGATAAAACAAGAATGGAACAAGGTAAAAACAAACATTTTTTTTCATGATGAAATAGAGAGTCTCTTCTTTCATTTGAGCTATTCGGTGTTTTCAGAAACACAGTACAAATATTCTGTGGGTCTTGAAATATATATATAAAATGGCTAGCGCTCAATGAGTTGAGAAGGAGAAGCCACTGTCAAGAATGTTGGACACCGACTGAAGCTTGTCTGAAGTCACACAGGGAATGGAAGAAGTTCTTCATCGACCAAACGCAGAGGAATGCCTGGTCACTCTGCCTGGTTACTGCGGATCACAAGGATTGGACTGTTGATGACTGGGCTGAGGTTCTCTTCAGTGATGAATCCAGTTTAGAGTCAACTTAGTAGTGAGGAGGAGCCTGGAGAAGCCTACAAACCAGACTAACTTGCCCCTACAGTCAAACATGGGGGTGGATCGGTGATGAGCTGGGTTGTTTCAGTCTGGCCAGGACTACTCTTGAAAACTTCTTCCATCAGCTGGAAAACTCTTTCCTGCCTCAAATGACTGGGTTTTCCAAAAACAATGCCCTTAAGGTCAGTTAAAGCCTGGATGGAGAACCAAGTCAACAGCTTCTTCATCTGCAGTCGTCTTCTTCTCCGCTCACGAGAGCTCACATAACACTAACTGCATTCAGATGGATCGCCGTTTGACGTCGGCTGCCTTTTTCACCAAAGACGTGACGTCGGCAGCATCAGTGGATGAAGACTACGGTGTGTCAGAGGAGGCGCATCCGTTTTCTTTTCACTTCAGCTCTCTTTATCCTGTCCTCCCACACTCCACTCTGTTCATTGAGTGAAAAGAAAACACCAGTCTGTTTTAACCTGCTTCTGTCATATAGGTCTGCAGCTGCGTGGGATGTAAAGCGCCTCCACCTGTGTGTGTGTGTGTGTGGAGGTACAGTATTGCGTCCTCTTTGAACTGTTCACAGCGATAGCCAACTGAGGCTGTGATCAATAATTTATCCAGCAGGAGAGCTGTGTGTGCACGTACCTGTGAAGTGTGTACACGAGGAGCTTTGAAAGCCAGATTTTGACAAATGAGAGCAAATTAAACCCTGACCCATTTTTAATGATACAAAGGTACAGAAATCTGCGTTTCTGCACGTTTACAGACTTAAAGCTGGAAAAAAGTGCACTAGTGAGTGTGAATATTTTCAGGATTTCTTTGAGATAAAAGTCGAACAATTACAAGGAAAATAACTGAGTTTAAAATGTGATATTTAGGATTTAGGGATTGGTTTTAGAACTGACTCATAAAGGTGAGTATATAAAAGGCTGGGCGTTGTTCAAATTGTTTTGATATGGTGCCAATTTCGGTACCTTTGTTTCAATACCGGTATTTTTGGGTACTTGTTCAGCCCTTAACAAATATAATTTAAGACCCATGAATGTCTTTGGTAGAAAACAGTCAATTTATTCTCGGCCCGACCAGTATTCAGTTTTTGAGGCCCATGCCGATACTAATATTTCGCGGGAAAAAAATCGGATAACCTCTGATAATATTTTTTTAGGATTTTTTTCAGTCCCTTAACATTTGCAGCAACGATATAAATTGAAGGATAACAAACTTTTTTCTGCACCTTTAATTTCACAACTTTCATTAACAAAGAAGAACAAAATAACTTGCAAAATTGCAGAAAATCTCAGAATATTGCATTTTCCTATTGGCATTAAATGCACCATGAAAAATTAAAGACAATTTAAGACCTTGGATCGGAGCTTTTCAGTCGGTGCTACAAAAGTAACGAAGTACCCAGCCGTAAAATATCTCTCTCCTAAATGATAAGAAATTGCTGTCAGACTCTTTCCAGGAAAAAGCATTACTTTCAGTGATACTGTGGATATATTCTGCTGAAAAAATCATACGTCTACTTCAAGGGAAGCAGCTTTTGACAATGCTGCTTGACCCATTCCACCAAAACTTGCCTTTCTAGTAGCTTACAAAAACCTCCTTCCTGTTCTAAAATCAGGCAGTTCAAAATCAAATCATTTCTCAAATACATAAAACTCATTTAAACTCGTCTCTCACGCTCGACCCGAACACATGAAACCAGCTTTGATCATGTGGTGAAACTTAAAAGCTGTTCTGAACAAGATTATACGAGGAAATGTTATCACCCTGCATCACAAAGCGCCGCTTCCTCGAGGCCTGCGGATCCTCTTTTTTCTAAATGAAGTTCTGGTCGCAGAGATAATCTGATCTCTGCCCACAGGAAGTGGCGAACTGAAACTTTATCTTATGAACTCTCGCTGCAGCACATCTTCTGACTGTTGCCAAAATATGAAAATGTGTTGGCTGAGCGGTGAAAGGTGTCACGAATTAAACACATTAGTTCTAACTATAACATACAGTATATTGTTTAATGGGGTATGTTCTGCATAAATTTGGCGTAGATGCGTTTGAGTGTCTTTTGTGTGTTTTCTCTTATCTCTGACTCACAGACTTAATTACCAGTGTGAGTCCACGAGGGGAGCGCAACACAGAAGAGGTGGCGCGCCGCTTGCGCTGGTAATTATTTTGTACTTCGCCGAGCTTGTCGACAACCCGCTGAAAATGTAAGCGCCGTCCGTGATGACAAAGCATCTGCGACGGGCTGATTACGGCGCCTCAGCTTAGCCTGGATGATGGATTAAAACGGAGAGATGGAACATTAGCTCTCTTGACATAAAGATCAACTCTGTGCTTACAGTCGGATGAGTCATGTTTTATTAGACTCGCTGTGTGTTTAACTTTAATCAATGTAATTGCATCGGTCCGATGAGAATATCTGCAAAGCAGTGGTATCATTGTCTGTGTTGAAGCTTGTTCAGTATCACATACAGAGTTCATGAAAATCAAGAAACGTACTGAGATGCTTTACTCAGGAAAAGATCTCCGAACTGGCCGGTCATGCTGAGCTCTGCATGTCTGCCAGGTGTCATCGCTTTACACCAGCGTTCAGAGACAAGACCCCTCGCTGACACCAGCTGCCGTCTTCTAATCTCCATCCCCCCATCTTTTCATTCTGTCTGACTCTTTATTCCGACTCTCCTTCGGTCTGGGCTTTCCCTTGCTCTTAATTTACACCCCTTGTTTCTGCATCACACAGTTTATTTTATTTATTTTTGTTTTGTCTCTTGGTAATATATGAATGAAGAAAATTAAAAAGGTTCCTTTGGACAAACGCACTGATCCGATATTGGTATCGGTAAGAAAATTCTAGATCTGGTATCCGTGACGTCATGCGCTAGCAAAGGAGCGAGCAAAGTTTTGTTCAATTTTGTACAGGGCTGTCAAAATTAGCACGTCATCGCAATTAATCCACATTAACTCGCGACAGTAACTCCACTTGGATAGACTTCCCAAGTCGTGTTGTCAGAGACGTGCTAATTCCGATATTTTGCCCGCTAACGCCATTCAAAAAATCAAGGAAACGAACAACACAGTCGTAATTAACAATTAACCGTCTTTTCTGAATCTGTTCAAGCTTGTCCTGTAATTCAGCAAACAAATAAGTACTAATAAGTGCTAATTTGTAACGAGAAAAAGGAATGACGAACGACATTGGTATGTCGTAGGAATGACAGGGCTGTGCGATATTACGATTGATATCGTAGTGCCATGTAAAAATATCTACCGTAAGACATAACCCCCATTTAACATGTAGGCTACTGGTTAGCTCTGTTGCTACGCTAACATTACTCTAGTTAGATATGTTGTGTGGAGCACAACTTAACATTGGAATGACAATTGGATAATCTAAATGTATCATGAGAGTTCAAAACACGTTCAAGGCTAATGTAGCTGCAGGAAGGCTACTGCTTTGTGCTAGCATTTTTACGTCACCAGCAGGACTCATTTACGACACTGGTTACCAGGGAGTAAACAGAGGCAAAGCAGCAAAAATATGTTACTAGTGAGGTTACATCAGAAAAAATACTATATACGTATTGTTATCGGGATATAAAATTAGCACGCTTCTGGCATGAATTTTAAGCAGGTTGTCCAAGTAGAAAAGCAGTAAATTTGTGATTTATATCTGTCGGTACATTTACATCTGTTTATTTGTTTAAAAAAAAAGAAAATAAATGTTTAAGTCAAGTCTGTATTGATATCTAATCGGTATTGGCAGATATTAAACCTCAGATATCTGTATTGGAAATGAAAACAGTGGATAGGTACATCCCTCACAGACACCTTTTCAAAGTTTTCTTGGATGAGTGATAATCTGCAATAACTTGCAGAGACTATTCCCAGCAATCCCAGAAGTTGCTTTGAACAATTATTAATTACAAGCTGTCACTGGCCGTGTCCACCGGGTGGTGAGTTATTAGGTAATGAGGTACTGTCAACAGCAGTTGTCGACAACTGATTATGGTAATTTGGAGAAACAACAAAATTCTTCCTGTTGTTGCATACATATCGATTAAAGCTCTAAATTCACTGCTTTATTGAGTTTTTTTTTCTCAGTGAACCTGACAAACCCCATAAACGAATAGCACAAAAACTCGTCACCTTTAAAGAGTTTAAAGAGTTACCTGCGGAATCTTTTCCTTCGTCTCCGACAGAACGAGGGCTGCTAATTCAGACCAGAGATCTGTCTGTGGGTGTGCAGTAATTACAAGGCGTGTGCATCACTGTTGGAGACGGATAATCAAGGACATGCAAATGTGGCAAAACCACTTAGATTAGCTGAAAAGAGATGCTTTAGAGCAACAGCTGCCATTATTCCTGTGCCATAACTGGCAACCTTGAGGAGTTCCAGAGACAAGCTTGTGATTGTGTCATTGCTTACTTTGAGACGACGTTACTGCAGACTGGTCTGAAAGTGTCACAGATCTGTGTGATTTTTGCAGTTTAGCTGTGTTCGATCATTACGGCTCACCAATGGTTTACTTCCGAGGCTTGTTAAACGCCAGGCTTCTAATCAACGTTACCAGCTGGTGTCGGACCGACGCGCCATGTGGGAAGATGTGGGCTACAGTGACAAGCGACTGAAATGAGAAGACGTTTTGGACCGAGCGTTTGACATAAAACGACGCCTCGGGCTCAGCGTTCGTTCCGCTAACGAGAACTGTGACTAAATATGTTCGTCGACGACTAAGACGAGACTGCGGCGAGACGGCACTGACGTCATTAAACACTATTATTTTATATTATATTATAAAAAATTACAACTAAAATGTAGTTTGAAAAATAAAGAATTTTACCAAATTCTGTAGGGTAGTAGTTTTGTATAACAGGACGGACCTATGGCATATTAATTAATAGCTTGTTTAGTGGTTTTAAAACGAAACCTAACCAAGTATTTTTGTCGCGTTTTTGGTTTTCCTTTCAATTACAATGTCAACCAGTCAATCGTTAATGTCAACGATGACAAGAAAAGGGCTTAGGAGACATAAATGTCCAATATTACCTAATGACTGATGATTAATAGACTCACATGCATCATGACTACTCATGGTACAATAACACTTCCATCTATCTATTAATGTACAATATCATTTCTTGTCATTTCTACTGTTCATAGTGAAAAATTCTGTTATCTTTGTTATGCCAGTTGGTCCATTGTGTTCACTTATGTTGTTTATATGATGGCTTTTTCACTTTAGACTTTTTTAACATTCTTATTTTCCGTGTTGATGTCGTTGCAGATTTCCTGTTTGTGAGATTAAGAAATAGGAATGCTCGATATTGGCTTTTTTTTTTTTTTTGCCAATATCCAATATTCCGATATTGTCCTACTGGATGCAACATGGCTCCAATGGAACCATTTTTTGTGCAAAATAAGACAACTTCAACTTAACTTAAGGAAAACTGCCATTAAAAAAATATTATGAATGGTCATATTGAACATACTCTTTTGTTTTTTTTTAGTTTTTGTATGCTGTTATATTGTTTATATGGTTTTGCACTATATTGCATTATTTTTTTGCACTAAATCTGCTTACTTTTTCCTACTGTGCATACTTCAGGATGAATAAAGTTTGATTTGCTCTTATCTTATGACTTTGCAAATAACAGCATCATTAAATTATAACCCTGCTCTTTCCTATGACTGAGAAAATAGTTCAAATAAAACCAGGAAAGGCACAAAAAAAAAACTAACCAGCTTCAGTCCAGACTAGCAGTTAGCATAGCCCTCCTTTAAAGAGCAACAAATGAAGCTGAAACTGATCCTGAGGAGGCTCTATGACTGCACCAAGCAGTAGAGTCCAGGAAAAGTAATGTTGGTGCCATTCTGGTTTAGATGGTGAGAGTCATTTAATGATGAAGAGGAGACGCCGGTCATCCTCTGTATCTTTTCTCTCTCGTCACCTCTGCTCGCTGATTTTCATGCGAGGCTGAATTAACGCAGCTCAGGAGATGCGTGCTCCGCGTGGGCGCCTTCCCACGCCGGGAAGATATGAAATTTGGCTTTGTCAAAATTGAAAATTATAATACATTTGATATGTCTGCCTTTGCCTTTAGTAGATTCGCCACAATAGATTTGAAACACGAAGAAATGTGTGTGGGCAGCGCATGCCTTCCCTGCTGTAATTTGTCGTAAAAAAAACGTCGCTTCCATGTGTGGTATGAAAAATAAAGTGCTTTTTTAAATTTAAATTAGACACAGACCATGTTTTAGTTTGCTTTCCTGTCTAGTTAATAAGCAGTAATACCTTTCCTGTTTTCATTTCATTGCCTTTTCCCCTCGTTCAGTCAATAACAGCGGATTCACTGAATATGTATTTCCCCCTCTGCTATGATCCTTTTATTATGACTTAAAAAAAAACACAACCACCACACTGACTGTGGAGTTAAATGGATTATTTCATTATTTACCTATTCCACCAGGAGAAGCAGCATATTAAACCTCGTGGCGCTGATAAAGCAGATGCAACAGGCAAGTCTTGAATGGATTGGTGCTGAGGGAAAACAGGGCTAGGGGGGCTCGCTATAAATAACATCTACAAATTCTCTTGGGCAAGGACAGCCGCCCAATAAAATGTAAGTGATAGTGGTTTGATCAGAGGTGCGGGTTAAAATGGCTTTCTGGCAGGGCCTCGCCATCTAAAGTGGCGACACACCCCCCAGGGTAAAGCAGATTATATTTGTTTTACTGAAACATCTTTGTTCCCAGTAGATTCCAGATCCATCTTATCAGCACTATTCGCTCAGGGAAAGTCCTCTTTTTTTGGTGTTTGTTCGGAACAATCCTCCTCCTGAACATTTTGTTCACTTCTGACGGCCGCGGTTTAAGGATTACTTTGTTTTTGTTGCTTTTTTAAGCTCCCTTGTACCGTTTTCTTTTTCCATCTAACCTCAGCATTACGTTTGAGTTTATTTGAATAAGAGAAAGCATGAAATGTATATGAAGAAATGTAAATGAAGATTTCAGCACCACGTTTGAGAGGACAACGTCTCCGCACAGATTTCCTGGTCATGTCAACAAGGCAGTGGCGAGCATAGACTTTTTGAGGGGCAGGGGTGAAAAGAAAAAAAAAGGCACCCACGGCGCGTTCTCGCCACTGAAGAGAGCACTTCAGCGTGCATTTTTGCCTCTAAAGAGGACATTTTGTCATGTTTTAAACATTCAAAAGGGCAGTTTAGTGTGTTTTTTCCACCCATGAGGACAATTTAGTGTTTTGCCAAGTTGGGGCCTCCAAAGAGGGCACTTTAGTAAAAGTTTTAACCAGCCAAGAGGGCAGGTAAGTGTTTTGCCAATCAGGAGGGCATTTTATTGAACTTTTTTGCCTCCCAAAAAGGGTACTTTACTCTAATTTCGCCTCCGAAGAGTGCGCTTTTTAAAGCATTTTTCAACAATCGGGCCACCTTAGTGCACACCACTGCTAAAAGTTAACCCATAAATTGTGAAAACATGCAAAAATTGTCATGAGCTTCTACTCTATGATTCAACAATCACCCAGAAAGACAGAAAAAAATAAACGTTGCACCTTTATCCTTTTAACCATCCTGACATACCGCTATACTGTCAACGTTTACAGTCGTGCAATGCTGAATTTGCACTGAAGAGGAAACCGTGGCATATTCCGAAATGGTAGGATCAGTCATAATGTCGCATTAAAAACATCCTGGCACGACTCTGACAAGACTCACAGGTGTGAGCTTCACACCTCAACAGGCCATCAAGGAACGCCATCATCCTGTGTCACAGCGCCAGCTTTCTGTACGCGGGGAGTGCTGGAAAAGAAAAGTGCAAGAAAACTACTATTTTCCTCTGTGGCCTGTTAGCTGTTTCATATTCTTCAGAGTTAGCAGCTGCAGTGCAGACGTACCACAGGGTGACTAATGCCTGGTTTTGTATTTAAAATGTTAGGGCGCTTTCAAGCTGCGAGAAACACGACTGTGGAAATGAGATGCGGTAACTATGAACGACCCAAATGGAGCACTAAAAAACAGATTCTTGCTAAAACAGAAAAGGCCATCTATGTAACTGTCATGCACCCCGTGAATTCCCTCGTTCTGCGGCGGATAATTATGATGCGTTTATTCCGCTCGCTTCCCGACCGTTATTAATCCATTTTAGAGAGAGAGGACATGATGACAGATGGGATACTTCTTGTGCTCGTGTCCTCCCCACTTTGATTGCAGCGACCCATCCATACCGCCCAGGGGGCCATATGTGCAGTGCTACTCGGAGGAGGAGGACAAGCCAGCTCAGCTCGCGGTAGCCTTGTCTCCAAACGCAGAATTTGTCACGATTCGGGAGGATAACGTCTGCACTTTGGGATGAAACCGGGTTATTATTCCTGATACAGAAACAGCAGTTTGCCTGTTGTATTCCAATAAATCACGAAGGATTGACCTCAGCCCTGACAGGCACCACGGGATTCGACTGTGAGGGATCCACTGAGGAAAAGTGTCTGTTGGCAAGAATCCACAGCTTCTCTGTCATGTCAGAAAGAGCTTTTATGGACCTTTTCCAACACGGCGTGCCATTTCCCTTGACCTCGGTTGTCACCTCCACTCGTCAGCGCTACCCTGGAGGGTTGCTGCAGAAAAGATAGTTGCCCAGGTTGGCTGTAATCTCTAATGTACAATATCTTAGGCTGGGCAGAGGAGGGAGATTGGACAGGTGAATTTGCATCAGTCTTCCAGGTCTAGGGCTCAGCAGGGGGGCCCCCCGCTGTGCATACTGCAGTCTTCTTGTCAAACACTAAGATAGATTGGAAGGGGTCAAGGGAGCGAGCAAAATGTGACGCAAATGCAAATCGTGATTCAATCCACTTATTGAAAGAAATCTGATGATCGTACGATCCATCGTATGATCCATCCTACTCTTGCATGTCTTTAGTTCCGGCCACATAAAAGGTTGCATTATGCTCCAGAAAAGCTGGAGCTTCCGCGGGGAAACGCCAGACCCGTCGCTGATTTAAAGGAAAACTTCCAAATACCAAAGGCATCATGGGAGTGGACCAACATAAACGACCCTCGGTGGCTTTTCAGCCATACTTCATCAAAACTGATGCAATCAGCTGGGTCCACAGTGTTAGCTGCTGTTCCAACAGCATCCAGTCTGGCTCCCTTTGTAGAGGGTTCATCACTCAAAATAAATGAAGTTACATGCTGTAGCAACGCCATTATATTTTACATTATATAACGCTGTTGATATTAAGTTTTCCTGGTCCAGAAGGTGACAGTTATGATTATGCAGCATCTTAATCTGTCAGTAGCACTCCTCCTGGATTGATATTTTGACACCATGACAGACTCAAGCCTTCTATTTTTGGGCGATAGCTTCAACTGTCAGACACTCTGACCGAACTGCCTTCCATCGGGGGGTAGATTATGTTTTAGATACATACATACACATATAGAAATGTGTATATATGTAAATACAGCTTGTATTTTAAGCTGTATTTTAAATTTGTCTGTGATCTAAGTAGAATATCACAATACTGCAATAATGTATCGTATCGTGCTGCAAGTATCACGATACGATACGTATCGTGAAGTCCTCGCCAATACCCACCCCGAATATTTAAGCATGGAGACCAAAAAAAAACACCTGCCTTCCAATGGATTAATGCTGTTTTTTCTGCTGATTGTTTAAATTAATCAATAAAAAAAGAGAAAACCGAAGGCTTAAAGCACTGGATAAATAACGCAGAAATGCGAATGTCTCGGGATTTCATCATTAATGGTAAGAACGAAATATTTCAACGCGCAAGAAAAGAGAAAATAGAAATAATAAAGTTTACATCTTTGAATAACAAAAGCTATTCCATTCACAATGCAATAAAACGAAAGGAAATCGGAGTGAAATCCTCACATTTGCGAAGTGAAAGTGTTTAATTAACGAGAGCATTTCCTCTTTTTTCAGCGCCACACTGATTATTTATATACCCAGTTTTATTTTTTTTTAAAGTAACATGACAGGGAATACAAATGGCCTTATTTCCAGGTGCACAACACCCCCTGCAAGCTTCACAGTCAATGCAACACTTTTGACAAACTACCCTCTCAATGGATCTCCGGTGGAGGCGGGCCTCACGCAAAATAGCCACTAAGTTCTTTGATCGCATTGCTTATAGCGTATCCTGTCAATACTTTACATACCGTACACATCCATTCATTTACATGTGCTGCCTCTGACTAAATGTTACCAGAAGCAGCAGGAATCTGACCCATTGATGGCCCTGATTCTCCCCAGCAGATGCAGAGAGTGCAATTACTGCTCATGCAATTACTACTCCTCACAGTGCACAGCGGGCCGTCGGGTTCAGATTCTGCCTAAAGAAAATATCGGTTCTGCTGAAATGAATGAAAGGAAGCCTCTTAGTGGGCATTTCAAGCTGTCATACCGGAAAATAATGTGAACTTTGACGCCAGCCGGAGATTTCAGCGTGTGACTGACAGCACCAGGTTATGGATAATACAGAATTATCCAGTGCAGCAGTCTTTATATAGACGCGATAATCTCCTCTCGTTGAGCTTTGAGGGTTTTCGGAGCTATTTTGGGATTTTTACGGCCGGTTTCTCAGGTGGGAAAAGAAACTGGTGAGGAATGAGGGTTTTCTGCTCATATTATTAATCAAACCAACAATGCAGCCAAAGCAGCCGCCGCCCCTCAACGGCACTCCGCTGTCCAATTTCCCATCGCTTGCTCCGACTCGCTTCGTTTCGAAGCGGCGGCGGAATGGCTTTATCGCCGGCGCACGGGCGGGAAGGGACTCATAAAGCTGACGGCCGTGATAACTCGTCTCCTACCTTGTCACGGCTCGGAGAGGAGGATGGAACAAAGGTGTGATGGAGAAGGGCATGAAGCCGTCGTCCCGCGGTGTGCTCGATGGCTTTTCCCAGTGACACCCTGTCGCTCCAGATTTAAAGACTTGAGGGGGAGGCCCGGACAGTGACGGCTGATGGAGTGCCGTGGATGCACACCGAGGCTCATGTACTTGGCTCTTTACATCTCCTGAGAGCAGTTTGTCCTCCTCACTGAGGCTCTTTTCAAGGCATAGGTGCCCGCTGACTTTCTTCTGAAGACAGATCGATACGTTTTTTCCACTGAAGTCCATTCATTTTTAATGATAAATCATGTCAGGGTGTCATCATTATTTAATGTGGTCCGCTGAGCTACATAAACAGAGCGTACTCTCAGGTTTGATATGAAATTCAACCCTTACAGTTTCCGAATGCACCGTTTCCTCTCTATAAACTAAAATATACAAACATCCTTGTGTGCAAGAACTGTCTAATAATTGCAACACTTTAACATGAAGCACGACATAATTGCGACGCACATTTTCAACAGCAGAGGGCGTAATCTGCTTTTGAGTTCGACGTCGTACGTCGCTGTCAGGTATCCAGACGTTTTAAAAATCCTGTTTTTTATTTATTTTATTTAGAAGAAGAGCACATATGCGTTGCACTGCACAGTTTACCCTACCTCAGAGGTATAAAAAAGGGACTCTCTTTAATTTGTTAAAGAGAAGTAAAAATATCATTAATAGTATGTACGTTTTTTAAATATATAGTTTGTGTTTTTAAGTTACAGTCTGCCTCAGAAATGTTTTTTAAGAAATAATGAAAGGAAAAATTTTCAGCCAAAATTTTGTCTGAAAGCTCATTCTGCTAAAAGAAAATGAGAAAATCGCATCGTCCCGATAAGATACTGATATCAAATATTGGTCGGATACCAGCAAAAAAAAAAAAAGAAAAAAAAAAGTATTGGATTACATCGGCCTGCATCTAAAACTCTAACATAAGCACTGCGATATAAGTTATTACAGTAGCGACCGGCTAACGTCATAACTGTTTTTTGAGTCATTCTTTTTTTGGGAAATCAGGGACATTTTTGGGAATCTGGGAAAGGTCATCCAAAACAGGGACTGTCCTGAAATTTAGGGACGTCTGGTCCCTTTAATTTGAAGCAGCATCACAAAAAACATAGTGAGGATTTCCAGAGTCTTCGATTTTTTATTTATTTTATTCAAGTGTAGAATATTCAAATGTTTAAGGTTAAATTGATGTAACCCATAGGTGAATAATAACTGGGTCAGTTTTTTCAGACATATCATTTAATAAAGTATTTTTTTTTATCACTCCATACAACAAAATAAATAATAAAACTATGTATGATTTGTGCTGATATCGTATCGATCAATATATCGGTATCGGCCAATACTCAAGGCTGCAATCAGTATCGGAAGTGAAACACTTGTATTGTTAGCTGAGTGTATCAGCTAACAGTGATTAGCATTATGACTCGATGGCAGCATCGCTGCTGCTGCTGATGTTTAAACGCTCTGAATTAATGCAGCAATTAATGCATGCCTATGACTGCGTATGGCTGCGTCTTTACATATATCCCTGTGTGTAAACTCAATGCCGAGGCTCTATTTTCTCCGTTTGACCCCTTTTAATGCTGTTTTCCCCACATATATCCACTATCGATTCGCATCCTGACGATCACGTTCCGCTGAGGTTATATAAAACTCGCATAATGTGTGCTGTTTCTGGTAAAAGCTTTGACTTGTGGGTCAGTGGTTTGAATAGCTGAGCAGTTTAACAGGTCGCCGCTGGTGGGAGGCTATCATCTCCTATTCGCGGCTTTGAAAGTTTGCTCGGGGGTGCTGTTGACCTCGGAGCTGACACAAACTTATTGCTGGTGTAAATCATACTCCAGCCGCTCTTGCCCTCTCGCCATGAATATTTAAACAAGTATACATACATACCACGCCGCCTTACATTGTCTGGAATGCCTGGAGTTATGCTTGAGTAATGCCTTTGTTTAAGGAAGCACAACTACCTTCTATCTTCTGTATACGGAGACACATTCTGGATATACCTGCGTCACGCCATTTGCTGTTGTTTTCTCCGTGAGGTTACCGAGGACAAAGAAGTATCCACGCTACTGCATCTCAGCTCGCAGACGGATGACACACCTCCAGACCTATCCGTTCATTTACCTCCACAATCAAGATTCACGGCTCTATTTTCCGCTGCCCTGTTTGCCAGAGGTGCTCCGCTTTCTTCGCCCCTAAATGAATTAAATGGGCCGGCCGCCAAAAGCCCTGCCCGTCCCACGCAGCAGATATGGCGTCGGCTCAGGTATTTACAGGGGGAAATTTGGAGTGCGTTCTCACGTCGCCCACGGCTTATTCGAGGTGATGAATTTGGGTTTCAGAGCTCTGTGCCGTGACCTCTATTTTTACAGGTCAAGCTGTGTTAATGTCAGGATAATACGTTAAAAAATATATATATTAATAATGGCTCGGAGTTATAATTACCGAAAAGCATTACTTTTAAATGCCAGCTAAGATTTCACACTTGTTGCTGGAGAATGTCACCGTGATGAGGATAGTTGCTCTTCTAAATGACCTATGATGAGCCTGGTGGCTGGGAAACGGCGGGCGGTCGGCGGGGCCTCGGCTCTGCATGACCGGCTTCGTCAGACGGAGGTCTGGAGCCGGCCAGGTGGCTCTTACATCTGGCCCATTAGCTCTCAACCACTGCAATGACTCTCCACACCGCTGAGAGCCTGTTGAAATAATATCATCAGGACCTGTGAGTGCTGAAGGCCGCCTCGCCCAGTGCCCGCTCAGAACAGCGAGCCACGGTCGGTCTGAACCTGACCGACAGCACTGAGGCTGCGTCCATCTTGAAAACTGTAAGGATCAAATTAACGTAGAGCCGCTTCAAAATGAGTTCGTTTGGTGACTGATTGTCAAGCGTGAAAATTGAACATTTTTGGCTGAAACCGGTGCCGTCAACAGGGCCTGTTTTAAGGGGCGCTGAAGCCATGTTCTAGTTATTTTTTAAATTTTTATTTATATATTTATTGTTGCAATATATTGTAATACTTTTTTTCTTCTGATACAATATTGATTTTTAATTTCTTAATATGTAGTCCCCCCACAAACAAATAAAACATAATCTGCATCATATACTGTATGTATGTATGCATCTATGTCTATATATAAATATATGTACATACATGTGAGTGTGTATATATACAACTTGCATTTTAAACTGCATTTTAAATTTCTCAGTAATCTATATAGAATATTGCAATATTACAATATCACAATAATGTATCGTACGGTGACTCAAGTATCACAATACGTATTGTACCCACCCCTTTTATATATATATATATATATATATATATATATATATATATACGTGTATATATTTACAGTATACACGTATACACACACATATATGTGTATGTGTATACGTGTATATACATCGTATATACGCACATACACATATATATGTGTGTGTATACGTGTATATATATACACGTATACACACATACATATATGTGTATGTGTATGTATATATATATATATATATATATATATATATATATATATATATATATATGCACACACACACATACATTTTTTCACATCCAGTGCATCACCTGGGGGCTAAGCCCCCCTGTCCTTAAAAGCTAGTGACGCCCCTGGCTGAAACACATGTAATTGTTTGTTGACCTTGGATGGATTAAAGGACATGATGTGTTTTCTAAAGAGACTGCACAGGTTCCTTTTGAAAAAAAAATGTCCAAGCGATGACAATGTTTTTATGAGAAAATTTTCATTATATAAAGATAATAATAAAAAAAAAACAAGCGGATATGAATTAATCTGGATACTTACTGAGTGCATTTGAAATAAACCACAGTTAAAAATGTTCAGCAGCAGCCTGCAGGTTTCTTTTCAACACGTATCTTTATGGATTTTAATAAGATCGACAGTGGATGCTGAAGGTGCTGCAGAAGTTCGGTGGTATTTTTCCACTTGGATCTAGCGGCTGAGTTTAAATAATACATATGTTTTTGTCTGGGACTTGAGCCGAGCTAACCTGGAGACTCGTCTGCCTCTTGTGAGTTTTGTGTCCCTGTCAGGTCGCGATAGTTAACGCCAACAAAGCGTCCAGGTCTTCGGCCTTTACTTTCCGGTCTGCTGTCCCCTGACTCTCAGGGACGAACCCCCCACCTCCAGAGGCGCGCCTCTCGCCCTGAGCGCTTCGCTAAGTGACACATCCGATCCATCAACTGCTGCTCGGCAACATACAAAGCGCAAAGAAAAAGTGCAGGGACGGCAAGTTTTTCATGCATATGATATTCCTGCTGCGGCGCATCCGTCTAACCCTGGAGAGAGGACGGGGATATTTGAAGATGGATTACCAGATCACGTCACGAGAAAAGAGGCTGCAATTTCAGGAGAAGGCACTCAGAGCGAGTAGAGAGGAATACAGATGCTCATTTAGCGCCGAGAGTTTATTTTCATGTCAACAGAGGAACGCGGTGTATTAGCGCTGTCAGATACTTCAGACCCCGAGCTAAAAGCCACTCTTCTCTTCGCTCCCGTCTCATAAATAATAATAAAAACACATGTCGCGGCCTTCGATTTGAAATTATGGAGCCGCTGACACAGTCACAGATAAGTGGTGATTACGCCTGATTTTTTTTTTTTTTTTTTACTCAGCCGGGCCAGGAGCAAACGGCAAGTTGTACGCAACCATGACGACAGAGGCAGGCTTAAAACGTTGCTCTGTTTCCTTTTTCTCCCGTCGGCAACAAAAAACGAACAAAATCCAAACTTCAGCGTCCTTAAATGACAAAGGTTTGCTGATGAAGTCACTCCTACATAAATAAAGACCAGGGTAATGAATGCCCAGGTCTCTGTCTCTTGCCAAAAACTGCATTACAGTACTCCTAATGGCCTGAATCAAACTATCTGCCGACATGCCCCCTGCAAGACTGAATTAAAGCCACAGAGATGGATTGTGGGAGGGGAAGCAGGGAAAAAGGACCCTGCGGATACATCGACATGGTCCCATTCATAAAATAAAACAGGGGCGGCCATTATTGTGAGCTCTCTGAAATTAACGACAATCCCTCACATCCGAGGTTAGCAGCTGTTCTGACTGTAAAATAGATATAGAGCTTTAGCTCTGGTCGCTTACCATGCTTTCCAAAAATGAGCATGTTTCACATGGCGGGACTGAAAAATTAAATGAGCGCTTGCTTTTCCGCATATGAAAAAAATGGATTATGTGCCATGTGAGGAGGCCTTAGGTAAGCAGAAGGAAACTGAAAGGGTTATTTTCTCCTGCTGGTATTTACAAACCCCACTGTGGATGGTGCTAAATGTGTCCTCACTTAAAAAAAAAAAAGGTTGCACTCTTATCTAACACAAATACAGCCAGAGCCAAGAGATTACAACACAATCTGCCAATTTTAAATAAATCCAACCAGGACAAAGACGATGGAGACAAACAAGAAGTAAATATACTGCTGTGCTTTAAGTGGCATCTTCCATTAGAGGGCCACAGCATTAACAGTAAGTGTCACATATGGTGGCACCAGTATGGTGTTTGGACATAATATTAATAAAAAAAACAATAGAGTCATTGTTTAGTAGCCAGGCATTTGGCAGCAAATAAAGAATGAACGTATTAAGTCGTGATTATGCAACAAAAATACACAGAAATATTAAATTTCCGTTACTGACAAACTGACTTTGTGTATCGACTCCACCACGTGTTGCCGATAAACAATAGCATTATTTTTAGACGATTTTTTCACAATAACGTGATTTTTTTCATGATAACATTGTGTGATAACGCAAGTACATCCCTTCAAAAGCAATAAACTTTCATTTTCCCACGTCCCTACGTTGTAATATTATTGTATATCATAAATAAAAAACAACGAAAATAATAATAAAAAAATAAAAAAATAAATAAATAAAATAATAAAAAAATCGCAATTAATCGCAAAAATACACACAACTGAAACAATAAATAAAATAGATTATTAAAACCCGCACTGAGAAAAAGAGACTGCTGGGCTCACTCTGTTTATTCTCCATAGAACCAACAACCACAGAGTGAACCCTCCTGTCATCCAGACTCTTTGGTAGAGAGAGAGACGAGGCGATATATCGCGATTAACTGATTTATCGATTATTGTGACGGGACACTGGGTAGGCTTTCAATAATGTGGCTGAAAGATGTTCGAGGCCGGTGAAGCTAAGGGGGGATTTTTAACCTGACGAGTGGGAAGACTAGGTGGGAGACGATGCATTCAGGGCCCGTTTCTTTCCAGAATCCCGTGGTTTGTCATTTGAGTCAGACGGCTACTGCTAGCTCAGCAAATCAGACCCCTGCAGCTCATTAAAGCGCACCACATCGCTGCAGTTTGTCCAGTGAGTCACACTCCTGGAGCTCATCACTGAGGTTTGGCCCAAAGTGTCACCTGGAAATACACTCCAACGATGTGCATGAGCCTTTCCTCTGGGAATCTCCCATCTCCCACACACTGTGTCTGTTTAATTAGGCTCTCTCTACATATCAGTCGAACTTTGATGCAATCCCACGGGAGCATCGAGCAAGTTTGGCACTTACCAAATGCAGCGAGCGTCTCTGGTCAAGTGCTGAAGAGTTCCTCGCTTCATTATTTAAACTTCCCTGAACAGACAAGAACAGGAAAATTTGTTGTTAAACGTCATGTCGTGACTTTTGCTTTTTCAGCAGCCAAATCAAAAACGTCCTTACCTTCCACATGGATGCATTTGAAAGCCCACTTGCTGTAGTGTTAGTTTTCCACAAGGTTGAATATGTACAATGCAATGCATTGGACAGTCCACTGTTTGTCTCAAAAAGCACATTGTTGAGACTCAAAAAGCATTTATTGGAATCTTTTACCAAGTTTTTTCCCTAAACAGAAACCATTTTAAGAAATGCAAGCAGCACCTGCCTCAAGTCGAAGAGATTTATTGATAAAATCAGAGCTTTGTTTATGACAATAACATATCTTTCACTTTTCCTTTTCATCCATTTCACATTCCAAGTATGCTTTTTGGTGGATTATTAGTTTGCCGAATTCCAGGAGAAGCTTGGACAGATTGAGAAAAGATGGTTCATGTAATTTTATCAGCATGTTTGATCGTTAGTTACGACTGCGTTGTTAGTTTCCTTGATTTTTTGAATGGAGTTCTGCTTCATGACCTGCCAGCACTCTGGCAACGCATTTCGGGCAGTTTGTCCAAGCAGAGTTACCGTTGCGCACAATTGCGTTAACGTGCTAATTTTGACGACAACCCCGATGAAAATTACAACAAAACTTTGCTCGATTTATTTTGAAAATAAAGCACATGACATCACTCTGTGGCAGCTGCAGGACTGAAAAAAACTGTGACCAATCCCTGCCATTTGGCTTTGCTATCATCTCTACACCAACCAAGTTATGTCAACCAGCCCACCCTTAATTTGACAGTCTAGCACCGGCCCTGGCAAAAACACAGCAACATTCTTAAAAAAAAATACTGGCAGAACATTCTGGTTCTGATCTGTCTTTTGCTTTGAAAATGATTTCTAGTTTCACATTTCAATGGATAAACAATTTACTTATAAAACTGACTTCAGTGACAACACATCACATGGGTTGATGAAATAAAATCAGAGAGAGACGAGTCACGTGTGGCAGGTTGCTGTGGCAACGGGGTCTACTAGTGATGGCATGCAGAAGCAGGAATCCTACAGGCATTAATATTACAGAGCAACTTGATTCAAGTTCAGCCCAACATCAAGTGTTGTGTGGAGAAAAAAAAAAAATCTTCTTTCGATGCATTTTTACGAGTCACAAACTAGAATTAAGTATGAAGTATTTTTTCTTACTGTCCTGCTTATGCTCAATTATAAAGTGACGATTCAGGGGGAAAATGCAAAACAAAAACCTGCTCATCATTAATTAGGAATTTCATTTTGTTAAGTAAAAGAGATTCAAAGAGTTTCAAATAAAATAATAACAAAAAATATGTAAAGGGAAAAAAAAATATAAGAAAGAATACTGCTGCTGAGGTTTTCCAATAAATAAAATACTTCTCAAATAAATGTGGAAGAGTAGCGTAGAACTTTCACATGTTCATTTTTTTTGATTTCATCATAAACAAAGACTCTTATTTTGAAATGGAAACTTTCATTTAGCGAGCTAGCTTGGTTAGCGATGATAAATGAACATTATTCCTGGTTAACTATTTTTTTTGTTTCTGTAATGACTA
This sequence comes from Synanceia verrucosa, assembly GCA_029721515.1. Taxonomy (NCBI): domain Eukaryota; kingdom Metazoa; phylum Chordata; class Actinopteri; order Perciformes; family Synanceiidae; genus Synanceia; species Synanceia verrucosa. The sequence goes on from CM056572.1 coordinate 8,150,555, forward strand.
ATCCACTAGTATGTGAAGGTTCTTTAATCAAAACGATATCTTTAAATATTATTATTGATGCTATATCACATTTTTTGATGCAGTTATTTCCTGTCTTTCCCGAACAAAAAAAAATTCTGACTTCTCAGAGAATTCCAGTATTCTGGATCAAATTTGGGTCTAAGCATCTGCTATATAATAGAAAATATAATATGACAACCATGTGGATGGCAATATGAAAAATAAATGTCTGTACTACATATAAATGTGAATATATGAACAGTTTTTTTTAAAGGAGCATAGCGCAGTTTCCTGTGATGTAGTGTCCTAAAATCTTCCTCGCAACACAACTTATCAAACCCAGTCTGCTCTGTCTGCGTGCTTCACCATTGTTTTGTCGAAACAACAGAGCAGCAGGGTGTCATGGTGATTAAGGAGACCTCCCTTCAACTGGGGGATGCTGCGCTCAGGCCCCCGTGTTTCCAAGCATCTGTCCGGTCGCTGTTTGTCTCCGAGCAACAAGGGAGGTCCGCTCTCGTCGCCACCTGGGGAGCGTTTCCATCATGGTCTCGCAAACTTTGAGCAAATCTGTCTGAAGTGTGGTTTAGCAGCGACACGCTATGTGTTGGGAAAATAAACTTTTGGCTGCATTGATATTCATTTGTTTACCTCCCACATCTCTGCTTGTTTGTCCCACTGGGGGGGAGAAAGGAAAGAGTGACATCAACAAAAACCCTCTAATGCACCAATCCACTTTTTCTTCTTTAGTTGTTACATTTTGGGCAGTTTGTCCAATGAGACTTACAGCCTTAAATATAACATAACTGAATTTAATAATATAATTTTGGCAGGCCAGATTAAAAAGCCCAATGGGCCGTATATGGCCCGCGGGCCATAGTTTTCCCATGTCTTGCTTGAGTCCATGGCATTTGGTGGCCTTGATTTCTTTTTTTTGTTGTTATTGTTACATGAAGGAATAATCTAAGAGACTATTTCTTCTAATTGAAATAAACCTGGATCGCTATGGCAACCGTATCCGCAGCATCACCGTACCAAAACCGTCCACCTGACATGGCTTAATTACAAGCTCTGTGATTACGAAATCATAAAAAGCGAGATGAAAATAAAAATAAAAAAAAAAAATCAGGCTGAAGAAAAGAGTGATGGTGATGGTGGCTTGTTAATTCATAATCACCCTGAATTAATGATTGAGTGAGACGGAGAGGCACGGGGCATATGGAAAAGAGAGGGCTGCAGATGCTCCCCGGCGCCTGGGGGAGTTTCTAGGAATGAGAGCGACTCTGTCACACACAAACACTATCCCAACATATCTGATAAGCAAATGCTCTCAGTTTTATTCAGCACATCAGACGTTTTCTGTTTAAATCTCAGTGCTCTGGATGCTGATAGCCTGAGGAAACTTAAATAATGAAAAATATTTACTCATCCCTGGATAACTTCAAATAAGACCCCATCCTCTTTTCCCTTTCTTTTGTCTTGCTGGGCATATCAATCCAATTAATCAACAAACAAATCGCTGAATAGATCTTTGCTGAGTTACCTGAAGTGCATTCACTCCTTATCTCAAAACTGGATCGCCATTTGTGTGTCGAACGCGATTGAAATGAAAACCGACGCCTCGGGCAGAGAGCACAGAGAGGTTTTCTTTTTCTTTGACCGAAAGGATTATCTGGACAAACCACAAAGAAATACTCCTTGGATTTCTGGGTCTGAGAATATTGCACAACCTATCTTCTGACGTACACAATATAGCCGAGGGGATGCTGGAATGAGTGTCCGGACTGTGGCACTGTGAGCTGCCGCTAACTGTCTATCAATATCTACAGCTGGCATTAAAAAAGGAAGAGGAAACCTTTTATCCCCATGACAGTAAAGCTGGAGCTGGTGTTTGGTGAAAAGTAAAGATTGGAACACTGCAAGAAACAGCAGGTATCCCACTTTTTTTATAATATTTATTCCAAGAATCAGGTGTCCTGACATCAAACTTCTCATTTACTCACAACTTCAGCCACTAACTCTAATGTGTTTTTTTTTTTTGTGGGAAGAAAATCCAGCTCCAAGTAGCTCGGCCTGATTAGGAACGAGCGCTGAATGACAGAGTAGAGGGCACGGATTTGTGAATGAGGCAATCTCCCTGATTGAACTCGGAGGCTAAGCTTCATTTAGCGCCTATTGAGACAGAACAATGGAGGCTCAACAGTGTGAGTTCGTGCTTAAATGTGGAGTCGGAGCCCATGGGCGTCGAGGGCCGATTTCGTGTTAGTGACACATGCGTTTGACCGCTTGAACCTCAATAGCTTCCACGGCTGGTAGCAAAACAAACACAAGTGGCTTTCTGACTGGAGCGCTAACGAAACATTGCTCCTCTCCTCCTCCGACTGTCTTCCTCTGCTGACTTCACCATTACCAGCCTGACTGGAGACAGCTGTGCTGCAGTATATGCTGCATTCCCACTATGTCAGCACAATGGAAAGAATGGAAAGTCTCACTGTTATTTTAACTTGGGAGGGGCGGATACCCCAAAAACGAGCCTTAACCCCTAATATCCACTCAATGCAGAACGACGCCGACATTTCGTCGGACCCGATGGACGAGGAGATGCTAATTGTGGACATCCAGAATAATATCATCTATGATCTTGTTAGTCCTCTTGATTTCAGTAGTCTAGTGGAGTCACGACAAACGGATCTGGTGGGTATTGACGGACTGGCAGATGACAGACGTAGGCGTCGTTCCGCATCCATTTAACCGAAACGGGATATTTCTAGAGGTATTTTACAAACAGAAGAGATAATACAAGTCAATAATAGTCAAATAAGCCGAACTTTATACCTCAATCTTTCCCTTGGACGCTGTCCCAAGAAAACCCATCTCTGGCCTCCTCCAACCCGCAAAGGTGGAACAGAAAGGTGACGGAGAAGCTGTTAACTCCATAACTCTGACTTGAACTCACTGCCGTGTTGATATTGGGATCCATTTTTAAAATGACTTTTAAAAAAATATAGATGTATTTTTTTTCTGGGTTAGGCCATCCTGACTAAAATAGGATGACCTTCATCTTAATAGAATAAGGTCTCAGATGTTGGCTGAGAATATTAGCTCCTGTCTGGGATGCTCCACTCTGCCACCCTCTAACTTTTCTGTTTGATGATACTTTTCCATCTGTATTGCAATATATGTGTGTGTGTGTGTTTGATTGAGATATATGCACACTCACTGGCCTTGCTAGTAAAAGTTTGGATCCCCTTTTTCCTTCAGAACTACCTTAATTCTTGGTGGCGTATTTTCAACAAGGTGTTGGAAATCATCATCACTCAGCTGCTGCATGCTCAAGAAACCAGTTTGAGATGATCTGATCTTCGCGACATGGAGCATTATCCTGCAGGAAGTAGGCATCAGAAGATGGTCCACTGTGGTCATGAAGGGATCCTTTTTCCCCATTCTGATGCGCATGCCTAAATGCATTGAGTTGCTGCCATGTAATTGGCTGATTGGCTATTTGTGTTAACGAGCAACTGAACAGGTGCATCTAATAGTGACCAGTGAATGTATGGATAAAGATAAGATAGAGATGAGTATAAGAAAGAAAGGAATAAGACTGTACCTTCAGTTATAAGTCCACACATTCATGCTATCCTGAATTTTACAAAGTATTAAAAAAGGATTTTGTTTATTGCCATTGTTTAGCTCGATATGAAATGACCCCAATAAACGTTTGGTAAATACTGAGCAAAAAAATGACAAAATACATAAATATTGACTTGCAATTTCCGCGTCGGTAACAGCTTCTGCTGCTTCTTTTATTATTTCCTCGCTCATCTCCGGGGAGGCAATAACGCATTAAGGTCACTTTATCGAATGCGGCGACAATAGATGGCTCCATAATTCACATTATATTGCAAACAGACGCCAACGCGAGTGTCGTCTTTTAAGAGCCAGCTTGGACTTAGGCGGAAAAGCCACTTAACCCAAAACAGGCTGTGGGAATAAGAGATAAGACTTGGTCAATCTGGGAGGTATTTGTGTCTGGATTCATTCACAGATCTGTTTGTATTTCTGAGGAGATATTATTACCATGTTGCTATGCTACCTGCGTACATCAAAAAGTGAGCAAAACATCGGTTTGGATTGAAACTTTTCATCTGGAATGCCATGTCATTTGCCGACCAAAAGGTCAGCCAAAGCAGGATGTGCATCAGTGAACAGCTGCCATGGCGACAGATCATCAGCCTCTCAGATTTCCGTCACATTCCTGCCTGTTATCACTGCCACATAACACAGTCATAGTCACTGATTTTCCAGTCAATCAAGCCGCCTCATCTTTTACTGCTGCTACCGCTCCAGCTGCTGCTTTGGTGTCCATTTCTGAATATTGATGCCACTCATCCCGACTCATTATTACACAAGTGTCTGTCGGACCCTTCCTCTGTGGAGAGGGGAACTATCAAAATGCACTTAAGTGCTTCTTAGCCGAGGTAAGCCCACAGGAGGATGGAGACCAAAGCCGCACCTCGGTGTTTGTTTGGCTTGTTTTCTCTTCTGCCGTCCCTGCTTGCCTCTGAACACAGATGGAGATTCATCTGTTGCCTTTTCCCTCTTGACTTGCTTTCTTTCCCCCTCCTTCCACCTCCACTGCTCTCAAGAGCCTGTCTGCCAGCAGAAGCCCTGTACCTCACTGTGTGCTTATCAGACAGTTTATCCTTTTCCTTTGGGCGCCGTCCTCCATCTGTGGCTGTGACAGCCAATCGCCACGCCGAGGGTCCATTCCAGGCCGTGACTTAGACGTCCGGCCTCCGTCACCCCCCTTTTTTCTTATTCATGTCTGAGGTGGTTGCTCTTTGCGTTCTGCAAAGTTCCACACAGACGGATCTGGAGAGTATTGACGGACTGGCGGATGACGGACTGGCGGATGACGGATAATGACGGACGTCTGCTTCTATCCGCATTCATTAAACCAAAGCGGGATATTTTTTAGAGTTATTATAGGATTACAAACAGAGAATATAATTCAAATCAATCATCGTCAAATAAGACAAACTTGATACCTCGATCGTCCCTCATTTCCCATTGGGCCCATCTCTGGCCTCTTACCACCTGGCTGTGACAGCCAATCGCCACGCCGTAGGTCCATTCCAAGCCATTATTTAGACGTCAGCCCTAGCTTTTCTTATCCAAGTCTGACGTGGTTCCTCTTTGCGTTCTGCAAAGTTTCAGACGGATCTGGTGAGTATTGACGGACTGGCGGATGATGGACAGTGCCGAACGTTGCTGTCATTTCTTTTTCTTATCCATGTCTGAGGTGATTGGTTTTTGCATTCTGCAGTTTCCCCAGTCAGCAATCATCCCCTCTCCTTAAACATTTCCACACCTTAGTTAGTCACAATATGTCAACAACATCTTGTAATAAATCCAAGGTGGTGGAATAACAGGATTAATGAATAGGTCCTTGTGTTTACATCCCTCACTGCTTAGGCCCTCCCTGACAATAGCCAGGCTACAGCTGAATTGCACAGCACTTCACTTGCAAACACCCTCAAGAGGTATATTCGTTAATATTTTACTCAGTAGAGATAGTAAATAACAAGCGAGGCATTTCCGGAGAACGAGAGCAAACAGAACATGGCGAGTGAGCGAGGAAGGAGAAGGTAGAGAGAGAGAGAGAGAGAGAGAGAGAGAGAGAGAGAGAGGAAGGCTGTCTCCAGGGTGTCAGCCACAATTGCTTTCTCATTTTTAACTTGTCAAGTCGGCTTTATCTGTTTTATCACCAATGGAGCTCCAAACGCACCAAAGGCTAAGGCAGCTTGACAGAGCAAATATGGCTATTACAAATTTTCGATGGGGCAGCAAAAGGAGATTTAAGGGGGAAAAAAAAAAAACGCCTGCTGTGCATCAGCTCTTTTCTCGCCGAAGAAAAACACAAAACAGGAAATAAACAAAGGAGAAGTCCTCATCGGTTTCTTGCGAAACCGTGCGAAATGGTGTTTATTCAGCAAGGTATGAGGGAATGAAACATCCCGTTGCGACCGAGCAAAATATAAAGTGTCGGCTGCTTGTGACAAACAAATAGAAATAAATAAATAAAGCAAAAAGCCAAGGTTGAAGAGCACCTCCCGTCCCAGCACAGCAGGTGAGCGAGAGATAAACATTTGTGCAAAGTCGGCCGGGTCTAGTCGAGCGGCTGCTACTCCTGGTTCATTTGCAGTTGCCAGCGATGTGTTAAATGGCCATCTGTGATGGGGTGAGAGCCCCTGTAATGACTTCCTGTCTGGGAAGGAAGACTGGCGTGCAGGGAGGGCTGAGACGCACAATCCGTTTGAAAACATAAAAGGTGCAGTCAACGGCGGAGAAATGGTAGACGTTCGAGCTTTTTATAATGTGATAAACGGCCAGTTCGTGTGGTCTCTCTGAAGTACCGATTGACATGAATCCTCGAAAGTGAGCTGAAAAGAGGCGACGCTGATGAAATAAATCACTCCTCTCGAGAAAAATCCACCCAAAAACATCTGTCATAACAAAACAGATTTGTTTGATATCATATTCCTTGCCAGTGGTGTCATCAGGCCTTTTTTCGGGGGGGCTGAAGCCCCCACATTCTTAAGCCCCCCCCCCCAAAAAAATTTTGGGTTGTTATTTTTTTTTTTAATACATATATATATATATATATATATATATATATATATATATATATATATATATACAGTATATATGTGTGTGTGTGTGTATATGTGTGAGCAAGGAACAGGGGTGTCACTAGGTTTTAAGAATGGGGGGGCCTAGCCCCCAGGAGATGCACAGAACGTGATCCAATGTGAGTATATATATACTGTATATATACATAACGTGTTCCTTGCTTAGATTTTTTTGCTGCAACTATAAGCTGAGTCATTTGTTCAGTTATATGTTCGTATATAATTAAAATATAATTAGAGAAACAGTGCATTTACAGTGCAGAAACGTTATGGTTAATCCACCAGTATGTGCAAGGTTTGATAAGAATGTGATGTTTTTAACGCTAATGCTGATATCCATGAATTTACTATTTTACAAAAAGTTGACAAAACTACCATTTTTAGCATAAGTTAGATGCCAAATTTGCCACATTTATTTTTTGTACAGAAAAACATGTTTTCAGGGCCAATGTTTACACCTTGATCAGAATACACGTAAGTCTATAAGTCTTATGAAATGTTATTATTATACAGCACCCACAAAGAAGCGTGGGCAATGCCGCGCACCAAAGCAAAATTTCTGCAGCAACATCAGTCAAAACTACGGATGTGGTGGTCCTCAAGGAGATTACGGTGTGATTGAAGTTAAGTTGTTTTATGTAGTGGGTTGTTGCCATCTCCATGTTTGAAGTGTTTCTTGCGGATTTACTGGAGGACGCTTTGATTCTTTTTGGCTGAGCATCAAAGCGGAAGAAAGTTATGTTGAGGAAACAAATACTGTATATCAAAAGATGCTCTATAAATGTTTGAATGGTGCGGTTGGGATGCAAATCTATGGAAGAAGTATTTGGGTCGCTGACTTTAAAGTAGCAACGACAGAATATGAGGAAAGGCCTCATTTTATTTCTACACCCAATCCATTGGCAGGTAATTGTATTAATAAGTGAAACATGACAGCTGCCAGGAACAAACATGGCAGATCTGTTTTCTCTTTGTGTGTCCGTCCCCCCTAACCTCTGAAATGTGGAAGGTCTCTGCTTAGAGGGCATTTGCTGCTGCATAATTGCCCGTAATCATCTTTTCACCCAGCCTGCTGTGTAATTTTACAGCTTGACAGCTCTCTACTTTTGTGTTCTACTTCCAGCACCATCAGCACTTCTGTGTTCAGGTTCTGTGGCGGTAATTTAGCTTTCACTCCGGCTCGTTCACGCCTATCAGTGTGACTCATGATCTAAATTTAAATGCTTCGCTACGACTGAGGGAGATGGACAGCGAACGCTCCATCTCCCACTGTGTTGTTTGTGCAGTCTAGATGCTGTGTTGTTCACATGAAGAGGAGCTGCCCCATTTGTTTCAAAGAGCATCCAGAATTGTGAGGAGCTTTAAAGCTACAGTTGGTAATCCTGTTCAGAACCATCCTGAGAGCAGTCAATACATTATGCATTCAGAAAAAAGCAATGAAAAGAATAAGACCTCTGTGGAAGTAGGACTGCAAAACTGGAGAACCAATCAGATGCCTTTATGTCTCATCCTGACCACTCCTCTGCAGAAATACAGAGTTAGCAGGAGAGGGGGCGTGGCTTTGGATGGGGGGGTGGAGCTTAGAGGAAATGCTACTTACAAATCTTGCTAGCTCACTTGCTACCGCTCAAAGATTACCAACTAAAACTTTTCAGTGCCGTCAGAACTGCGATTCAAATTGTCAGGTCACCGTTCGGCTTTGCTATCATCTGTAAACCAAACAAGTTGCCGACCAATCCCTGCCTTTTGGTCCGAATGGAAAGAACCAATCAGATGCCTTCATGTCTCGCATCACGTTTAACCGTCGCCGGAAACATTCAGCACATTCCTCTGCAGAAATACAGTCAGCAGGAGAGGAGGCGGAGCTTTGGATGGAGGGGGTGGAGCTTAGAGGTGGTGCCACTTTCAAATCTTGCTAGCTCTCCAAGATGACCAACTATAGCTTTAACTAGGACTCTTTCTTTCTCAGTGAGTTCTCTACGCTTCAGGCTTCATTTTTAATATTCAATATCAAATCAACACTGATGTTTTTTTATCTTTCTGTGACATTCACAAGCTTAACTTTGCCAAAATAAGGTGAGTGTATCTTCAAAAGCATCTGGCAGTGCAGTAAAGAGAGTGGGAGGAATCCACCGCCTGCCTGATGCTGCCTAGATGGAGCTTATTCCCTTGGAAAGAGGCAACGTGAGGACAGGCGCTGGCCGCGAGCGCTTTCCACTCAGCCATGAAAACAGCTCGGCTGTTTCGGGAGTCTGCCACCAAATCAGACGGTGCTAATGACACGTGACCCTGGGACGTGGGGCAGGTCAGCGGCTCGCTCTTCTCATTTTAAGACCCCGCCGTCCACCATTATGCATCCATCTCTGTTGCTTTTCGCTCCATGTCTGGTTCCAAATATTAGAGCCGTGCTCTGAGTAATAGATTTCATTTTAGCAGGGGGGGATTTTGATGTGTTTTTCATGCGCCTGTTCTTTTTTTGCTGTCTGAAAAAAACACTTCTTTTGTCATTTAAAACTTGGCTTTACCTAAAAGGCCAATCAGGCAGCAGCTGTGGCTGAATTAGAAACGTGGCATATTTAATAATTTCCTCTGTTGCGCTGGAGTCGATGCGAACCGACCAACTTCAGCGCCGCAGTACAAAGTCAAATTCAGCGCGGTTCTAAGGTGCATGTGTGGAAAAAGTTAATTAAATTGGTTATTAAGTTATGCACAAAGTCACCTCCACACAGACTCGAGCTTATTTCCAAAAAATTGGATTTAATGCTCCCTTTGAAAGAGCAACAAAGACAGCAAATAACCTGCTGCATGAATTAAAACGTGCCTTCAGTAAGCTAAAAGGGGGGGACGCCGCCAAAACAAAAGCCACGATCAGGATGTTTTCTCCTGATAGCACCTAATTATCATCATATACTTGCAAGTGTTGATGCAGCTGCTCAGATTCCCAGCACTGTCCTCCCTCGTCTTCAGTCTGAACGATGCTCAGTGATTTACAGCAGGGCCAGGACAGATCTTGTTTAATCTCAAGCCGAAAAAAACAGCTCAAATAACGACAGAATGTTCTTCTTCTGCGTTCCGATATATTTTGTCTTCATATCTTACTGTCCTTAATTTTACATCCGAAGCCATTTACAGTAAGCGTATTCAACCTGCATCGAGTCATGTGCTGTCATTTGTTGAGTTGTCTTTAAGTTCCTGTTTTATTTTGAAGTCCTGTCTTCTATCTATTACTTCCTATCAGTTTCCTGTCCTTTATGCGATTATCTGATTGTCTTATGTATTTATTCCCTTTGTAAGTTTCATGCCTCCTTGTGAGTGACTTTGTGTTGCTACTTTTAGTCGAGTGTTTATCGGGTTTTGATTGATTCTTTGTTAATTAGGTTTTGGTTGATTCTTTATTAGGTTTTGGTTGATTCTGTCTTTATGAGGTTCAGCTTGACACATAATTGATTAAGTTTTGGCTAATTATTTGTTGATTATGTTGGTTAATTATGAGTTGATTGTGTTGTTTTTGTTGATCAGGTTTTGATCGATGCTTTGTTGATTAGGTCTTGGTTGATATTTTGTCGATTAGGTTTTGGTTGATTCTTGTTGATCAGGTTTTGATTAATACTATGTTGATCAGGTTTTAGTTAATTCTTTGTTGATTAGGTTTCGCTTAATACTTTGTTGATCAGGTTTTAGTTAATACTTTGTTGATTCAGTTTTGGTTGATAGTTTGTTAGGTTTTGGTTAATATTTTTCTTGTAATAGTGTTCAGTTAGGGCTGTCAAGTGCTCTTTTATTTTTGTATTTAACCTTTATTTTGACATTTTGTCTGCATTTGGGTCTTTTTCCCCTTTTGTGACACATCGGAACAACTACAAAAAAGCGTCCACTTCTAACACACAGCCTGCCTCTACTACAAATTATAATTATATGAAACTTTGTCTTCAGTATATCACAAAATACAGTTCACATCTGCAAACATGCACTTCCACTACAAATAATCAATATTGTAATTACAGCTGTGGTAAATTTGATCAATGTATTCATCAGATTAAGACTAAAGCCACATAAGGGTTAAGGGTGACTTCTGCACCACACTGGAACTGAATGCTGGCATTTTCCCTTTCACTTCAATAAGAATAAAAATTTGCTACCGGCATTGTTTACCACGAAATGTAATAATGTGAAAAAAAAAAAATGAATGTAGATGAAGTAGACACTTTACTTCATGTTTTTGCCACTGGTTGCAAATAAAGGTCAACATAAAACTCTTTTACGGGACTGTTTTGAATGCACCGTGGTGAGTTTCTTGTCTTATCGTTTTGCCCCCTGGACACAAAACAGTAACCAGTATTCATTAACAGTATGAATAACAGCAATTGTAATAAAACAAAAAAAAATACTGAAAAGCGAAGACGAGAAAAAAAACGCATTGGCAGCACAAATACACGAGCACCTTGCAAATACATCAGGCTTGTAATTAATAACTTCACGCATATTTAACATGTCTTTTATTCATGAGCACCTGCTTGTGATGACCTGAGGGGGCACGCCGAACCAACCTGCATTTTAAATATTTGCAGTGCAGGGACGAGATTTTAGAGTCATCGAAAAGAGTAATTAGTTTTGACGGCGCCGTTACGTGGTCGTTTATCCCCCTCAGAAACACCTCCAGATGAATGATGCTCTCTCTTTGTCAGCAGTCAAACACATTTTAATATGCTTAGTGTCCGAGCCACATGAATATCTGAGTCCATGGGGACGTAAAATTCGTCCACTCCAAATATCAGCCAAGTCGCCGCTGAGTACTTTGACAGAGTGAGTGGAAGACAGCGAGTAATAACCTCGTCATTTAACTCAGATTCTAGAGAAGAGAATGATATCTCTGTTTGGGGTGGGTATTGGCTTCAGGATACCACAGTTAAGACACAATATACTATTGCAATATGGTTATTTTCCGATATATTGCAATATTCCATATCGATCACTGACAAATTTAAAATGTCGCTAAAAATACAAGTTGTATAATGTACAGTACATACGTATTTGAGTCACGATACAATACATTACTGCGATATTGTTATGTTGCGATATATTGCAATATTCTATATCGATCACTGACAAATTTAAAATGTAGCTTAAAATACAAGTTGTATATATGCACAGTACATTTGAGTCACGATACAATACAATATTGCGATATTGTTATACTGCAATATTCTATATCGCTTACTGAGAAATTTAAAACGTAGCTTAAAATACAAGTTGTACAATGTACAGTACATACATATTTGAGTCACGATACAATACATTATTGCGATATTGTTATATTGCGATATATTGCAATATTCTATATCGCTTCCGGAGAAATTTAAAACGTAGCTTAAAATACAAGTTGCATTATGGACAGTACATGCGTATTTGAGTCACGATACAATACACTGTTGCAATATTGTTATATTGCAATATATTGCAATATTCTACATAGATCGCTGGGAAATTTAAAATGCAGATTAATATACTGAATATATATACATATATGCATATACCTGTGTGTGTGTGTGTGTGTGTGTGTGTGTATATATACATATATATATATACAGTTATCAATGCCAATTTTTTTAATTTTTTTTTTTTTTTTAATTCAATTTTTTAGTTCAACGTGCATAAGCCCTTCTGAATTACAGTGGCCCCAAATCATGATGTTTTTTTTGGGGGGGGGAATATCAAGAAATTAAAAATCAATATTATATCAGAAGAAAAAGTATAGTATTTTTTTTCCCACCCATAATTTCTGTAGCTTCAAATATAACCACTGTTACCTTATCTCTGTCTCTACCATCTTTTCTGTTTCCGTGCATAAAAAGAAAAAAAAAAAAAAAAAAATCAAATAAAACACAGAGGCGTATTTTGATCCCAGCTGGACTCGTTTCCAGGATTTGATAGAGCTTGCTCATTTCTCTTGACCTTTTGCCACCGGACAAATTGCTTCGCTCTTCTGTCGCTGGAAAAAAAAAAAAACCTGACTGCTCTCGACTGAAAACACTGAGCTCGCTCACTGGAAATATTGAATATTTTATCCATGCTAAAAAAAAAAAAAAAAAGCATTTGACACTGAAGACTCAACAATGAAATCAAAATTGACATATAAAAAACAGGAGTGGTTTAAGTGGCCCATTGTGCAGCTCTGAAGTGCAGGTGACGGAGAGGCCGCTGATTACATTTGCATGTGAGTTTTCCAACTGCGTACTTCAATCCCAGAGGCAAAAATCAGAAAATTGTTATTTTAAAGTGAACTATGGGAAGTTAAGATATTATTGACACTTGAGTCATTGTATATTTAAGGGAAAACACTTACTTGCCATGAGCTCGGTGATAATTACCTTTGCACAAAGACTGGAAACAGGGAACAGCACGTCTGTCTTAACTAATCAATAAATTACACAGTATCTATACAGCATAACCCCTGCTGGTCCAAGTTTGACAGCTGCTAGAGCCAAGAATAAGTTAATGCAAAATAAGACAAAGAATTAAGACCAAAATATAACTGTGGGTTAGGACAAAATACTGTACATTGAAGAAGACTTGAAACTAGAGTCTGGAACCATAAACTTTATTATGTTTACAGAGTGAATAAATCAAGAGAGAGGTAGGATTATTTTCTCATAGACGTCTATACAGCCAGAAGAGTCGCCCCCTGCTGGCTTATAGAGAGAATACACGCTTAAACGTTATTAATAACGTTAATTTGTCCCGGTTCGTTAAGCCAGCCGTGACCCTGAACCCTCTAACTGTGACTATCGGTGGCATTTTCCTCTAAATTGATAACTGCATCGGGAACTATGTGGTCCCAAACAGTCCGACTATGAAGAGTATAAGCAATATAGCTAAGCGATCGTTTGGAGACTGAGCTGAGAAGCATTAAAGCTATGGTCTGTACTCATGTTCAGAAGCCGTTCCATCCTGAGAGCACTCAAGTCTGTGCTGAGAAAAAGGAAGGAAAAGAATCAGATGTCTGTGACAGCTGTAGGACTGTAAAAACTCTGACGTCTTGCATCACGTTTCGCCATTGCCGGTAATGTTCAGCAGGAACGCTAAGTTAGCAGGAGAGGGGGGGCGTGGCTTTGGACGGAGGAGGTGGAGCTTAGAGGAGGCGCCACTTAGAAATCTTGCTTCCTCTCCAAGATTACCAACTCCAGCCTGAACTGAACCACTGGTTACTCTGTGTACTATTAAACTTTGAAGAAACTTGACTGTAAAGGTCATCTCCAGTGCTATAAGACAACTCAAGTCGTGTACAAACACTCGCATGCCCTGTTCAGCCACTCTTTAAGTAACTGTTAAATTACCCGTTTCTTCTACAGTGGTGATGATGTTGCCACTATTTTCTCCCTCTATGAAAGCTCATTTATTAAATTAATAGTCTCAGTCAAATATTTAAAGGTACAGTATATTTAAAAACATGAAAGAATTCTTTATTTCTGTGCTGCAGGAAGTCAGTCAGCTTCTCACTGATGATGTGGAAACTGAAATAGCATTTCGACGTGTTTAATATTCAGTCTACAGAGCGTCATGGCAACAGCTGTTTCTACAGTGGCATTAAAAGTGCTGCTTTGTGGAAGTCAATAGCATCACTGGTGCAGTGTTGGCTCCACCTAGTGGTGTCACCTGGTAACTGCACATAACAGAGCACTGACAACACACTGCTGTCAGTAGATAAATGATCAATGCATTGATTGGCTAACCCTGTTATCCTTAAGAAGCAGCAGGTGCTTTACAAAGTCTAGATTACAACATACCTACAAAGCAATGACTTTATTGAAATTCAGGGTCAAGTTTATCAAAATATTTCAAGTTTTCAGGACAAATGGTGACAGTGCAATCAGTGACAGAGACGTCCACACATAAAACTAGTCCAACATGTCCAAGGCAACACCTTCAAGTATTGGGAACAATAAGACAAATATATACAAACACAGAAACAAAGCAACAGGAAAGAACATCTCATACTTTCCACATTTCATTGGTCCATTATGTACAAAAGTTCTAAAAATATACAAACTTGATCTCATATCAATACAACGCTGCATGAAGTGAACCAGCAATAAATATATTATGAGTTGTGCCCGGCAACAAATGCTCTACTAATGATGATACTTTTCTGTTTTGTTTTTTTTTCTCTGCATTGTCTGGCACATTTCTCGTTGCTACCCTGCCCTTTTGGAAAAATACCCTTGTGGTTTATCCCCAACAAAACACCATCACATAAAATGTTTTTGGTTCTATACCACATATAAATTATTTGATTATTTTGCCAGCTAGCGGGTTAGATTGTGTCTCTCGAGCTAGTCTGTGTCCATAGAGGAGTCCTCCGCACATCCCATAATCCTTTTCAACTGCTGAATGCAAGGTGTAATTGACTGGCTGTGCAACTGAGCAAAAGTCAACCTGGAGACAGAAACACAAGAGTTGTCAGTTAGATTCCTTGTTGATGCAGCATACACAGATTAGAGTTTAAAAACATGATACCTGGCTTGAGGCTATGGTAGTCAGCACTGACACAACACTAGCTAGTTTAATTTAGCTGCTAGCTCAGAACATAAGCAACCAGCATTTACTCCAAACCTTTCTTTACTCTACCTGCTGGAATTAAGAACGCTTTACGCAGAAAAGCCAAGCTCTTCAAAAAAGGGACAACTTACATGGCCAGACAGGACTCCAGTAGGATGCCTATGCTGCTCTGCTTCAGCTGGATAAGTAAGTCGGAGGCTGGTTGGCAACGCGTCGGCAAATTGAACGCAGCAAGCCGACGCCGTGTCACAGTTTGCTGTGAACTTGTGCATTTTTTTTAACCCACTGTGGGTAAAATAATGTACTGAATACAGATTTATGGTCATGGTGTTCTTGTTGTGCCACAAAGCAAAAGATAAATTAGGTGACTTCCTTTGTGTACAGGCAATAAGCAACCAAAGAGTTGTTTCTTAGCCACTTTATCTTTGACAGTTTGGGACGTGCATGTGGACGCTCACTGACCTTCTGATCAGCTCTCGTCCTCTGTCCGGTCCTGGGCGGTAGTGCTGGAGAGCGGTGAGGCCGTGAGCGGCCAAAATGCTGAAACACTGTTCTCGCAGAGCGTTGTGGTTCGCCGTGTCCCACTGCGGCAGCTCGCTGGTGTAGCGCCACGCCGTCAGCGTGTGCTCCATCACGGCGTCCCACTCTTTGTTCCTCAGGAGGACTCGGCCCCACTCCTCACAGGAAACCTGAGAGGGGAGGATGATGAGTAAACGTGAAGAAATGTGCTTAAAAAATAAAATAAAACACAACTTTTCTGCAAAGTTGAACAGCATCACACTCACTTTGAACGCCACCAGATGTGGATATGCCTTCCTGTAGCAGTGAGCGTCCCTGTTGGAGCCAAATCGTGAGTAAGGTATGGACCTGTACACGTTGGATTTCTTCAGCTGCAGGTCTTCCTGGAGGTACTTGAGGTCTGATGCCAGGATCCTGGGCTCTTGGCTCTAGGATTCAAAGCAACACATCACGTTTCAGAGTCTCAGCAGAGTTCAGTGATTCTGCATCTTGGCTCAGGATTAAAAATGTGCTCCCGAAAGACCAGGATGGATACCTGCTCGACTGAGATGAGGGATCTTATTAGCTGCACGAGCTGCTGTTTGGACAGAGGGATGTGTTGCTCATCCATCTTCTCACACTGCTCCTCCACCCTGATGGACAAGTCCACTGCAAAACAAAGGGACACGATCAGAACAAAGACTGTTGTATATTTTCTGACTTACTTCCCTTATTTGCCTAACTGCACATTTCTGAATATTTGCACCTTCTGTACAGTTCTTGTCTCCATTTATCTGCCATATTGCACTTATTTTGTGTGCTTTTTACCACATTATCATCTTCGGTTCTTATCTCTGCACTACGTTTATATGTATATAGGTTTATCTTTATAAGTCATGCACCAAACCACCGAGTTAAACCTTTGTTTGTGCAAACTTACTTGGCAATAAACTTGTTTCTGAATCTTATTTTGGACACATTTATTTTTCTTCTTAGCCTCCTGTTTACTTATGTCATCACTTCTAATTTTTTTTTATACAGGGTCAGACCCTTATTTATGCTATGCTCCTGCAACAATGTAAATGTCCCCTTTGGTGGGACAAAAAAAGACTTATTTCATATGTCATTAAATGATGATTGAAGCCCGACATGTCCTGGAAAAGCTGGAAAATTATTGAACAATTTTCAAAACATGGAAAACAAGAAAGAGGGTCAAATGTGTTGGAAACCATTAGGTTATCCTGGAAAATTATTTATCCTCCCTGAAACTTGTTAGTGAATTTGACGTTTGCATGAAAAAAGATAACATTTTGCAGGACATTTGACCCTTTTTCTCATTTTCATGTTTTCCATGACTGGAATCAAGCATTTTCCAGGTTTTCCAGATTTTCCAAGACTCTGGGAACCCTGTCAAATTGTCTTGTTTTGTCCACTACTCAAAAGATACGAGTACTCATAGAGGTGTAACAAAAAAATAATGTATTTACATTTATTTAATAGATGACAACTGTTTTCAGTGAAGACCACCAGCCACTTGAGTTCCTTCTTCCAATTTGCTCCCTATTAAGTAAAGTCAACCCATCCACGCACTGGTTTACAGGTAGATACAGCTTCTACTTACATGACTGCCCTCTTTTTGTGTCTCTAGTTGTGTTTCTTCCTCTCGGAAGTGAAGATGGAGCCAAACGAGCACTTAATATTTCCAGATAGGACCTCCTCACTCGAGCTATAAAACACCCAAACAAACAGTGACCCGTGTTAATAACACTCCAAACGTCATTTTCAACACAAAACACGAGGCGTGGATTTTAAACCGACAGTGAAAGGCACTTTAATTTGAATTTAAAAGTGGCGCGCGCGCGATAACGTTAGCATGCTAGTTAAGTGTCCAGACTCGCCACAAATATTATTCACAAGTTTGAATTAATAATTAAAAGTCTGGTTTTGGGCCCACTTACCTGCAATTTTGGGCTGTGGAGCAGGTATTTCCACCAAGGCCTGTCGTGACTGACACACAGCTGCCATAGTGAGCGGACTGGTCTCTTTAAAACACGGAGCTAACTACCTGCTAGCAGCCGGTGAGTTTAAACCCCCACGGGGAGCTACTTTTCAGCGGTTCACTTACTTCCACTTGAGCTCTACAGCTTCTACTGAAGGCGTTAATGCAGCTAAATAATGTCCAACACGAAGACAAACGCGGTTGACTATAACCGTGTCCCGCAGCAGTACGTACAGAAAGTCCTAAAACTTTTGTCTCTACAACGAGTAACAATATTGAGGAAGCGCGCGACACACGAGTTGCCGCGCAGGCGTGGATTGTAGCATACGGCGACCTGATTGGGTGAACGTCATTGCGTACAGCGATCTGATTGGGTGAACATCCCAGGCGCCCAGGATGCAAAGCAGGAGTACGCCACAAGACCACGTGACGAACACACGCTCGAGCGCGTGGCCACACACAACACATTTTTGTATGACAATTTCAATTTTTATTATTAATATAATATAATAAAATAAAATAATACTCACCATATTATAAAAGTAATTAATAAAATAAATTTTAAATAAATATAATAATATATATATGAATAAAAATAAACATAATAATAATACATATTAAGTATAAGACAAATGTTTTTAAATTTGTCACTGGACAGATGGATTTTCATACATGTGAAACAGAGCCTGCATTCATTTGAAAATAGTTTGCACATTTAATTTTTGAGAATAACTATATAACTGTCATGTTCTATTTCTGACATGAATATATTATTTTTTTTTAATCCCAAAATTCATGACATAAACAAGTGGGGGGAAAACAATAAGCAACACTGTTACTGAAATAATAGAATATGTAAAAAAAATAACAATAAATATGTACTAAAAAAATATTTTTTTAATAGCAAGTTAAAAACTTGGTGCAAATCAGTTATTTAATGAGTGCAAATTAGTTTGGGTTATATATATTATATTTTGTCTATTTTACGTGCGTCTTATGCCGCTTAATCGATCAAAGAACTGCAAAATCCATGACAATAAAGATCTATTCTGAAAGGCAGAATTTCTAACAGACTCAAGCATATTTATCAAAATGTATACTTCTGCAACACACATCATATCATTGAATATTGAATATCTAACCCATAAATTGTTATTCAATTAATTAATACTTAAAACAATGCAAAGCTTAATATATGTTGCAGTGAACCATTCAACCAAGATAAGATACACAAACATATATCTGTAAAATGTTTTTTAATATATTGGTGGATTATTGAAAAAAAAAAAACAGGAATATAATTTCTTCTCAAGAAACATAACTGCATCTTGACACACAGTGTGGAATAATAAATTATTCAAGCATAGAACTTATTCGAAAACAGATGATAATAAAACACAATCTGACATATTTTGTAATAAATTAAAAATTTCAATATATAATTAAAGTCAAATATATTTATTTTGGGGGGAATATTTTGTATTATCCACTGTCAATTATTCTTATCTGAAAATAATCTATGAGGTTACTACTGAAGCTGCAGTAAACGGTTTCCCTGTATTTTCAACTCTAACAAATGTTCCTCTCATAATGCTACGAGGCTGAAATTTCAACCTAACAAGCTGAATTAGTGAACAGAATGATAATCCAGTGAGGAAACTGTTGCTGAGAGTCACACATTTTACATTTCTACAGCTAAAATATAAATATCCGTAGTAAAACTGCACTTCATGAACTGAAAGTGGATTCACTGCAGCTCTGTATCAATATCAGAGCTAATTAAGCTGAACACTCGATGGCTTCTTGAAACTGCTACGGCAAATAATATATTTATATTATATTTATCTACAATATATACACTTTTTTTAAAATAAGTTACATAATGCACAAGTAAAAGGGTATCTATAAGGTACGTGTCATTGTACAAAGGTCTGCGACAGTATGGCTTTGTAAATATACATTACAATATTGTCATCAGATAGATAGGATAACCTTTCAGCATCAGTCATGTTACTGATTTTGATATGGAGACTGTGCAGACCTCATATGAAAAATATACCAGCAGACCCAAAAAATAGCAAGATGCTTAAAGACAGGCGTCTACTGACTGCGTAGGCCACACTAGAAAGCGTAAAGAGTAGCCTCTACTTGCTAAGCAGCGTTTTAAGGGAGCGGGTGAGTGCGTTAGCGATGGCTGACATGGTGCTGGAGTGGCGGACCAGCGCCTTCACACTGTGCTCCCCTGGCGCTCCCACGGTGGCAGCCTCGGCCGCTTTGAGCAAACAGATGTAATTCATGACGACCTCGTCCACCTTCGCTACGACCTCTCTCTGTTGGTGCGAGGCGGACGCTCCGAGCCCCCTGACCAGACACATGCAAGCTTCGCAGAGGCAGCATAGCACCTGGAAGCTACAGGTTACAGCTAGCAGCATCTCCTCAGGACTACCGTGGGCCTGCGCCATCCTCCGGCACGCCCGGCCTAACTCTTTTGACTCAACGGAGAGGAGCTGCTTGTACTGGGATACGTCTTGGAGAGGCATCTGGGGTCCGCGGTCGCAGCGACCTATGCTGGATCTCACCAGCGCGATAAGCTCGCTGGCATCGCGGCGGACGTCAACGAAGCCGGACGGGAAGCCGTACATGCGGTCCTTCAGTGCGTTGATCCGTGCGAGACGGTCACTGAAGCTCATGTTGTTGAGGACCTCCCCGTACAGCTGCTCCCCAGCTACGTCCACTGCCGAGCCACAGGGCAACATGGCGGATGAAGCGCCATTGTCAATATCATTCCCGCCACGACTCCGTCTGGGCCTCTCCCACTCGATCTCATCCTCTTCTCCCTCACTCTTACGTTTAAAGAAACAGTAGCTGAAAGGCCCGTTGCATCTCCAGGGACTGGTGTCCAGTTTTTGAGAGCCCTTCATGTGTTTAGCGTCTTTCTGCAACGGAAACGCAACAGACGCCCTCCTGCTGTCCATAGACCAGCATGTGTGGGAAGACACTGAGCCTTGGGAGTAGCTCTTGGAGAGCCGCTTCCTTGTTGGCCTCCGCTGGATCTTGGTCTCGCCTTGCTGGGGCACAGACGGCGACAAGGGTTGCTGGCTGCGACTTCGAGTGAGCTTGTCGAACAGAACCTCCACACTCCCAGAGCTGGCAGTCACATTGCTGGCGCTGCGTTTGAGCTCCCGGCCCCGTTGCAGGCTGTTGCAGAAGGGATCCGTCTGCGGTCGGGTTGGGGTGACAGCCTGAATGTGATTCTGCCGGGACTGGACGGTATCCTGCGTACATCCTGAGTTGCTGGAGCTTGCGTTGGCTTGTGAGGCAAGAGACAATGGAGGTGGCGGGGGAGGTGGTGGAGGAGGAGGAGATTGTGGGTTGGGAGTTGGAGATGCAATGCAAGCTCTAGCACCAGTGGATGTCTGCCTGACAAAAGCTGAAGGGTGGTCCCCCCTCCCTAGTGAGACGGTGCTGATGTCTGCTCGTTGACCACTTACACTGGGGGCAGCAGAGAAACAAAGAGAATCATTAGGACGAGAATGAGGTGACTGACGGACTGCATGCTTTGCCCTCGGGTCTGATCTGAACCAGTCTTCGGTGCTGCTACTAGGTTGGCTCCTTGACCGAGGCGGGGGACGGTTAGTCGCACCCCCACCCTCCCGAACGAATCCCCCATCGCGGCTGATACAGCCCTCTCTCTTACACATTGACAGGAAGTGCTCGGCGTCCACGCCACTCCTCTCTAGTTCACTTTCCAGGCCCGAAAAGGAGCTTCTCCTCTCGGCAGTAGCCGGCCTGAAATCTAGACTGTCGTTCACCTTCTGAGCATGCATGTCAGGGCTTCTCTTGAGTTTGGCAGGAAGTGTGGCGGAATGGTATGACTGTGGATTTTTAGTCACCTGCTGCACAACGCTCGCATTAGGGGTCACTAAATTTGGGCTGAGGAATGGGGATGACATGGAGGAAGGCATACATGGGCAGCGAGCAATGGTGTTCCCCCTATTCTTAACCATTTCCACAAGCTGAGGGTTGCTAGTGATAAAGCGCCTGGTGTCCTTCTTTGTCGCCCCTCCCATGCCTGCACTGTGCAGCTTCCCCCCCTGATGCATCTGGCTGACTGTTAGATAGTTAATGAGTTGTCTGTAGGCCTCACTGCCTTCCTTCTGGTTCAGCCCCTTAAAACAGGCCTGTTGTTTAGCATGCACATCATTGAGGGGCCTCTTGCTCACAGTACCTGTGGTCTCTTTATGCTTAGACGGCGTAGCTGAGGAGGGGCGGCCGGGCTCTGTGGGAGGGTGAATGTTGGGCAGCATTTTCCGTAGGAGGGTGGGATCCACGTGAGGGTGGAGGTCTTTTCCCTGAGTGCTCTGGCTCGAGACGCTGTGAGGGTTTCCCGGTTTGCTATCTTCATAGTTCAGCACCCTGAGTAATGAAGAGGAGGAACTAGAAAGCGGGTGCCTTTGCAAATGGTGGCGCTTTGATTCAACCGCACCGGGGCCGAGAGGCGAGTCGGTCGGGGTGGCGCAGGCACTGCTGTTAGTGCTGCCGCCGGCATCCAGCGACGAGCACAAAGAGCCCTGTAGGGAACTGTGGGCTTCTCCTTGCAAATTTGAAATGCGTTTCGCTAGATGGTACTCGCACAAGCGTGCAACACTCTGCTGTCTAGAAATGGGCTGGTGGTCATTTTGGATGTCCGATCCCTGGTCAGACCCTCCTGATCTGGGGTTTTTGGTAGGGGACAGCAACGATGCTACGACTAGATGCTCATCTTGCTCAACACCTCCAGCTCCGTTATCCACACCACCCAAGCTGACAAGGTGATCGGAGGTAGCAGAGGGGGCGCGGGGGATTCTGTGGTGGTCAGCAGGAAGGCTGTTTATTCCCTCTGGTGCAGAGTTTTCCGCCAAAAAAGAGCTCTGTCTTCTTTGACTTTCCCCCCGCTCGCAGAAGGAAGTGCGCTGGTCCAACTCAAGACGTCCTCGGCTCCTGATGCTCTCACCTTGATGCCCTTCCCTTGTGCTGAAAGTGTTGTACTTCCCGCTGGAGTCTGCAGACTTCTTGTGATGCTTTCCTCCTGGCGTTGTGGAACTCGGCCGCTGGAGAGTGGACGACAGGTTAGCCTGGGTCCTCACCGCCAAGCTGTCCGGCCCGGATGATGCAGCATCCAACAAGGGGCTCCGTCTCGGAGGAACTGCTGGAGGCTGAAGGTGCCGCGTTGGACTGCGGGGTTTCCTCTGTGTTGTTCCCACAGTGCTAGGCGAGACGGGGAATTCTGTTTTCTCCTCAAGTAAAGGCTGGTATCCTTCCCTTGTGGCCACCAGAAGACGCATGTGGCTCTCATTGAGCCTGTGAGTAGCAGCCAGTTCAGAAATTTCAGTCATTTCTGAGGAGTTGGTCTCATTGCCGGAATCTGAGGATGACTGTGGGCTAAAGCCTCGAGACGAGTAAACGCCTAGAAGATAAGAGACACAAAGTTAAAGCACTGTTTTAAATATTACACAGAGCTATGAGCATATTTGCAATGCAGGAATTATACAAACAGTCTGTTCTGGTGTCATGGGTGTGTTAATGAAAGCTACTTTTCTCTTATGAAGCACTGAGATACTTTTATTCAGCAGACCTGGGTTGTTACTGCTGGGTGGTGGTGGAGGAGGCCTCTGCTCAGAGACAGACAGAGCTTCCAGCGCCTGGAGACTGTTCATGACTACGTTCTCCAGCTTCCTCTCCCCTCCCCTGTTCCCGTCCTCCTCCCCATGTGTCGGAACGGCATCGATTAACGACACGGGGATATCGTCATTGTCGCGTGTGCTTAGCGGCCTTCCCTCAGGCGCCACGTCCTCGTCTGAACTGTCCCGAAAGCCCGGCGGCGGGGCGGCGATCGCGAGGTTGAGCGTCTGCAGCAGCGTGTCGTCTTCGTCGTCGTCGACGCCGTCGTCTCCCTCAGGCGGAGGCAGCGACGTCAGGTCGATGATGTCGTCGGTGGAACCGGAGAGCGTGAGGAAGGACGCTCCTCCTTGGTTACCGCAGTTTGCGTCTCTACCTCCTCTGTCATCACTCACCGGTGTCCCTCCGGTGGAGTCTTCCTCACAGGAAGCTTCGTCGTCATCCTCTGCATCGTCAGTTGTGTCACGATAAAAGAGATCCCTCAGCAGCGGCTCCTCACCACCTTCCTCAGTTATGATATTACTGTAGACATGTGTCAGACCACTGAACTGAAATGGCACCCTGTCATGTGGCCGAAAGTCGGAGTTGTTGTGCAAGTATGGCGGTCTGTGCTCGGGTACCTCGGGGCTCTCCAACAGTCTTTCATAGCCTTTCGGCTTGTTCAAGGGAGGGTCCCCCCCAAAAATAAATGACACTTTGGCGCTCCGAGGAGAGTCCTGAGGTTTGTGTCGGGTGGCGGGGGGCAGAGGAGGGGGCAACGGACTTCTTCGCGTCCCAAGGTCTCTCTCAGGGTTTTGGGGTTCATGGAAATAAGAAGAGATGCTGTTTTCTTTCTGGCTGTTGTTTGAATACTCCGAGTCGTAGACCTCCCCCTGGCTGAGCGACGGCTCGTCGTTGTCCCCTAAAGCCGTGCTGTACGGCCACTCCAGGACACGATCCTGACCTGCAGGACGCAACGACACATGGTCTTATTATGTTGAATTTTAAAGTGCCTACCTCTTTTTCACTCCATTTCGAGACTTTTGAGGTTTTTTTATGCCGCACTGAAAAAGCATTTTCTGTCCTCATTTAGGACAAATATTATGCCAATCAGTGGTGTCATTAGACCTATTTTGGGGGGGGTTATAGCCTTTAAATCATTAAATCAGTCCCCCTTAATAATTTGGTGTTGTTTTATTCTCTTTATTTTATTTGTATGTATTCATTTATTTATTTATTTTCAAAAAAGGACCAACAAATCAAATATAAAGTGGCCAGAATATGAATATGAGTGAGAATAAATAATCATATAATGATCCAATAACCTTGCATTTTTCACTTAAATATGTATGCATATATATACAAACAGACA